>CM073776.1:2752613-3300113 GCA_037158775.1 Hetaerina titia | reverse complement strand
TCGAACACCAGTATTACAATGGCCACTAACGAAAAAATTATAACATTGCTTTGTATCTGATTTAGTTGTTAATATTTGAGCATCAATACTTGGAGTAAATATTTAATGTATAAAAGATGTACCTCAAATGTATATAATCCTGATGAAATGTGATTAGAAATGGATTTAAAGCACTTTCAGCCTTAACTATATTTGTGAAACAATGTGTATCCACGCATTTTTTATGTATTCTAAAAGTGAAGAGTTGTCAAAAATGGAATCTATTTCAAATCCCGTCATGCCTCCCATTCAAATCCCATCAAAGTCTCGGGCATGCTTAAAATATAGCTATCAAATTAATATTCAACAGATTCACTTTTCGCTTCTACTACTAGTTTATTTAGTTAAATTGATATAATGAGATATTGTAAAATGATTTTGGTGCAATTTATATATGTGTATTTATGTCTTTTGGTTTTGGGTTTTTATTTAGTTTTGATTTATATCAATCGTTCGAACAAAAAATGAGTAACAAAGGTATTTACTCAAAATAGCCATGGTGTAAAATGTATGGTTCATTATAAAACGCCATGAAACATTTTTCTCAACTCTTTTCGCAATATGAAACATAATTTTCCGAAATACTGACTAGCTTCGGCGGTGTCTAATAAAATATGCATTTCTATGACATTTATTATTAGTTTATTAAATTCATAATTCGATTTGGTCTCATGTGTTATGTTGAATAATAACTATATCAATTTTAGTATTAAGAGAGTGAGTGTTAAGATCTTTGGCTGCCGCCAGTGCAAACTGCGGTGCATGATTAAAACCAGAACAACATATCAGTGTATTATTATTAGAAAGGGGAACTTGGCAGCTCAAATATCTGATTATACTTCGAGGTAGGATCAATGAACCATTAATCGAAGAATAAGGTCGCCTGTTGGTTGGGCCCTCTGTGTATTTCATGGTCCAGAGGAGCTTGTAGATTTAGGGATAAGAAAAACTTTGTAAATTCACAAAAATTTGTTAATACGGTACTACCAGCCTCATCACATTGGTGACATCTTCCGGTATAATTCTTTAAAAGGACATGTGTCACTATGTGATGGCTCCGATGCACGCGTATCACAGTGCCTCTTTCAAAGATGTCACCAATATGATGAAACCGGTACTATCAAATTAAATATTTTTTGTGAAAATATAAAATTTGTTTTATTACTCCAGATGAATTTTCACAAGGCTGAGCTCGATACCACTGTAAGGTACTTGTGGATATTGAACTGCATCAATCATCGACCGCACTCCCATATTTCTTGCGACTGCCATTTATTTTAGCATACATTGACCTAAGCGTAATGGTACCATACCAGGAAACCCCAGAAAACATCTTATCTCCGGATTGATCGGAAACCCATGGTTGATATCAGATATTTTTATTTCTACCTGTTCATCTTAATATTCCTAATAGATAAGGCATAGAAATTGCTCTAAATTAGCAGAGGAAAGACGTCAAAGGGTTTCTGGTACATTTTCCCAGCAGCCGAAGGAGGCATCAGGAGGAAAAATTTTGATCGAAACTTTTTTCCTCCGCAAATGAATCTCAAATCCAGGGATTTCTGATAACGGAATTTCCACGAGCGTTTCTTTAAGGGATCAAGGTTTGATTCGGGGATTTAGAAATTGCGGTCAGTCCTGACGGATACTGATGCTTCGGTTTCCGGGCCAAATACATGCTTCTGTTGTAATGGTGATGGGTATTACAACGGGATCACTCATCCGATGATAAGGCAAGAATTGGATATTTTACTGGAGAAAATTGTGAATTGATTATGTCATGGTGTCAACCGAGATGGGTCGCGCTGATATTTGGGAAAAACGTAAATCAAAATTTGATGTAATTTTATATTAAATGAGGGGATAAAGCAGTGACAGTGAATTTGAAAAAAAAGTGGTAAAAGGATAGTTTGTCTTAGATTTCAGATCATGTTATATAGTTTATAGAGATCCGTAGGATATATTAATTTTCTTCCTGGCTTTATTCTGAAGTATTCCACAAGGTAGATTTACTAAAAGTTTTGTTGTAGTGACGGAAATCCCGTTGGTAATAAATTACAATGATTAGGAAAAACCTCAAAAGCAGAATGAAACATTTACCTTGACTGAAACAAATTCAAAAGATTTAGACAAACTTATTGAGTAATTATATCTGCTAGAATATGCTGTAGACTCAGCTACACGATGACAGCCTAAGATGGTCACTAGGCGTTGGATAAATGCACCCAATAGCCTATTACGGAACCATTGTCAGACAGTTGAATCACCAAAACTTTGGTGCTAGTAAAATCTATGAATTTTATATTTTTAAAGGAAAATATTTTTACACTTGTAATCTGCTCAAGTCCTCTCTTGTGTTCGTCCTTTAAGTGTGTTCCTTTCCCATTTTCCTTATCTCTATTTCTATGTGAATGAATATTTTTCGCCGTGTGGCGGAATTTCGTGTTTGAATGTGTATTTGGCCAATGTGGCTCGTCTCTTCTTCTGGCTATGCGTGCCATGACGCGCACCGTTCCTATCCTTTATGATGTTGTATGGGCTCTAACCTACTGTCCATTCTCCTCTTGTATTTGTCTTTTTCTCCTTTAGTGGGTGTATCAAAAAGAGTCTCTTCCGCCATGTCCACACACAAACATGCTTGGCCTGTCCCTCCCTCTCTATCTTCTCAGTCGTGATTTTACCGCAATTCTCTGCCTCATACCCTTCTGCTGCTGGGGTTGAATTTTGTGCGTCTTTGTAATGATGTGGTAGTTGGCCGAACGCACGTTTTTTTGAAAACGCAGTATTTAATGTTAAAATAGCAATTGAATATTTTCAAATTGACAATAACAAGTGCACATCTTTAGAAGGCGCTCTCGGAGATCTCGGAGGAGATGCTGGGCAGAAGAATGGGAGGCGGAAGGAAGGGTCGTTTGGAGGCCTGGGGGCAGGAGCCGTCGTCCTTGGAATCCTTTGGCCAAGGCATCGGAAGGGGGATCAGGCAGAGGTTGGGAGGCCGTCAAGTGCGCGGAGGGGTCGAACGAAGCAGAGTGTGCGGGGGACGGGGGCGGGGATCTCAAGAATGGCTATTACCTGCGGTATTCTATTCACCGAGCACACTTTCTGTTGCCCTCTATCAAGCTATCCCGGGACCCCTCCTCGTATCCACGCACCGGTATGAGAGCCAATGAGCCATTTAATACTCATTCATGGCGCGCCTGCGATTATTCAGTTTTCCCATTTGCTTGCAGATTTTAATTTTCATAGCAATCGTGGCTTATTTTCTATGAACCTTATCTAACTCCTTAGCTGTAGTATTCTCCCATGAATCGCAGATAGTTGCTGTGGGTTGTAAATTTTCTAATGATACACTAGAAAGAGATAATATCTAAACGATTGCTATCGATGAATGGCATCTAATTTTGTGATAATAGCGTGTGGTTGACACCGACGGGGCATAAGAAACCTCCAAGGTTATGGGATGGTTATTGGTGCTAATAGCTTTCATTGCGGCGAAGTACCAGGGTGGCATCTAATCAAGATATCATTAGATATTTTCGTCAAGATGATTAAGTGGTTAGACCAAAAAAAAATATGTGCTCCTAGTGTGTCAGATTGAAATGCTGAGAATTAAAATATGAGAAAGTATTCGATGCTTTCCAGAGGAATACGTCTCTATTGATTATCAAGCTAGTTGAAGGCGTTCAACTTATTTAAAAACTCTGGGAACAAAAAGGACGAGTATAACCTGGGAAAATGTCCCGTTTTACTGAAGAACGTTGCATTTTAAGATGGCTTTCTTTATTTTCAATAAACGGTTGCGATAAATATTCTTTAGGTAGAACAAAACCGTTACTATGGATTTTATCACAGTGTAAATGGCGTTAATATCTCTTCAATATAGGCCTGGGTTTTGAATTGTCGAGCCCTGATGATGACTTTGTGAGTTGACACCTGGGTCGTAGATGTTATGGTACCTGTGGATGAATTATTAGTTTTCTGTGTCGCTTGGAACTTTTTCCACATCCTCCCGCTCATCCCTATCCCATCTCCGCTCCCCTAAGGCCTCCCTTTCCCTCTCCACAACCCCTTCTTCCACCTCCTCCCCCTCCACATGTCCTCCCCTCCCCCGTCCCCTTCTCTTCCTCCGCTACTCCCTCCTTCACCCCTCCACCACCCCCTGTTCTCCCCATCACTCTTCCCCTTCTCGCTCTGTCCAACATACCTCTTACTATTCAGTCCTAACTAATCTTTCGAAGAAGACGGATTTCGAGTCCGTCAAATTTATCAAGATATAACGTGTGAGTGTTCCTTTTATGTGTTATCATGTTGTGTATAGCTGTCTATGTTTATATAATATATATATATATGTTCGTCCTTTATGTGTGTTCCTTTCCCATTTCCTTATCTCTATTTCTATGTGAATGAATATTTATTCGCAGTATGGCGGGATTTTGTGTTTGCATGTATGTATATATATATATTATTAGGTAATCTACCGGTTAAGGTAGGTTTTTGGATGGACACAACTATCAAATAAACATTTTGTGACTCCCCACCTAGCAAACTAATCTATATCAGGTCCCTCTTCATCTCGGTGTACTTCTTTCCTCCCTTCATCCCGTCCAACATCCCTATCCTGTTCCTACCCTTACCTCGCTTGCCCAACATTCTCCCCTCTATTACCCTTTTCAACATTCCACTACCGCTCAATACGCCTTTCATCCATTTTTCCTGCCTCCATAGGATTTCTCTCAACAAACTCCTCTCCTCTTCCACCATTTCTAGTACTTCCTCATTTGTTTTCCTTTCGGTCCATTTCACCTTCTCCATTCTTCTCCACACCCACTTTTCAAAATCCTCCAATCTACGTCTATCCTCCTGCTTCAGCGACCACGTTTCCGCGCCGTACATAGCTACGCTCCATATCAGAGTTTTTACGAGTCTTGTCTTAACATCCCTACTCAACGTCCCCGTCATCAACTCCCTCCTCCTTGAGAAAGCCTCCTTGCCTAGCGCAATTCTTCTCCTTACGTCCCTACCACTTTGACCGCATTGGTCCAAAACACTTCCGAGATATGTAAACTGTTCTACCTGCTCTATTTTTTCTCCGCCTATTTTAATATTTAGCTTAGCCTTTTTCTTTCTGGAAAATCGCATAACCTTTGTTTTACTAATATTGATTCTCATCCCATATTTATCGCACTGAACCTCCAATTCACTCAACAATGCTTGCAACCCCTTGGCTGACTGAGCAACTAATGCTTAGTCATCAGCAAACCTAACCGATTTTACCAATTCCCCCCCGACTTTCCTTCCTACCTCCAGTTCTTCCCATGCCTCTTTAATCATTTCCTCTACATATACGTTGAACAGTACCGGTGACAATGGGCAACCCAGCCTTACACCTCTTTCTAACACTGCCCATCCGGACTCTCCGTTCCCCACTCGCACCTGACCAGTCTGAGACATGTACAGGTTGCGGATCAATCTCCTGTCCCTCCAATCCATTCCTATTTTCTGCAATACACGCATTAATTTTTCCCAATTCACTCTATCAAACGCTTTTTCGAAATCTACAAAACAGGCAAAAACCTCCTGATTGTATTCTATATTCCTCTCAATTAGTGATCTCATTACTGCAATGGCATCACGCGTACCTCTTCCTTTCCAAAACCCAAACTCATCATCCCAAAAGTAATCATTTGCCTTACTCTCTATCCTTTCGTTGATGATCCTGAGAATAACTTTAGCTGCGTGGGATATCAAACTTATTGTTCTGTAATCCTCACATGATGTAGCCTTTACCTTTTTTGGAATAGGTATTAACACTGATTTCACAAAATCTTCCGGTCAGATTCCTTCCTCATAGATACTACAAATCAGTCCATATTTTCTCTCCTTCCCACATTTTCGTAAACAATCAGTTCCACAGGAATGTTGTCCTAACCCACGGCCTTATTAGCCTTCATCTCCTTTAATGCCCTTTCTATTTCATCGTCGAGTATGCCTGGACCTAAGCTATCTTCTTCTACGTCATGTCGAGCACCAATTTCACCCTTCTTCTGTAAACTTTCCATATCCTCGCATTGCGTTTTCCACCATTCTTCTATTGCTTTATTTGCGGGCCTTCTCAATTTATCCTTTAACTCTTTGTACGTCATTTTGTCTAACTCTGTGTTTACATTCGTCCATCTTCTTCTCTCATCCATCTTTGCAATCATCTCATCCGTTACCCATGGTTTCCTTATCCTTTTCCCGTTAACGGTTCCTATAGTGTCTTTAGCGGCTTCCAATATCCCTTTATTATCCAATTATTTTCTCTACAGTCTGCTGATACTCCTTCCTCGTTAATCCATTTACTGCTTCTATATTCCATTTCCTAACCCGCCGCCCTTGCCTTATCTTCTTGAAACAGACGTTGCATTTCATAACAACTAAATTGTGGTCAGAGTCCGCATCCGCTCCTGGGAAACTGTGCGAATTTATCACACTGTTCCTAAACCTGTGCCTAACCATTATATAATCTAACCGATACCTTTCTGAGTCACCTGGCATTTTCCATGTATACCTACGCCTTTTGTGGTGTCTAAACCATGTGTTAGTGATGACTAACCCCTGTCTCCAGATTTCAATTGATTTCTCCCCGCGTTCATTCCGCGTGCCTTACCCATAGTCTTCCACCTCACCACCATCTCTTCCTTCGCCTACCGTCGCATTCCAATCCCCCATCACTATCAAATGTTTCCCTGCAGGAACACTCGCGACTATATATTCTAACTCATCATACATCCTATTGACTTCTTCCTCCTTGTGGTATATATATATATATATATACCCAGAAAATCAAAAATCCATGAAAACGTGGAAAAAGTGAAAGAAATGGTTATGAACGATCGCCGAATCACAATTAGAGAGGTCGCTGATGATGTTGGCGTATCAATTGGATCATGTAATGGCATATTTTCTAATTTTTTGGGTATGAAACACGTGGCAGGAAAATTCGTTCCAAAATGGCTTTTGCACCACGATAATGCACCAGCTCACACTTCATTGTGCATTCGTGAATTTTGGGCCAAAAAATACTTGACGATGTCCCAGCCTCCATATTCGCTAGATATGGATCCATGTGACTTTTTCTTATTTCCAAAAATTAAGAGAACCGTGAAGGGCCGTCGTTTTACAGACGTAGGTGACATCAAAAGCGCATCGCTGAAAGAACTAAAGGCTATCTCAACGATCGAGTTTGAGAAGAGTTTCGGGGATTGGAAGAAGCGCGGGCACAAGTGCATAATCTTCAATGGGGACTACTTTGAGGGTGACAACATCAATGTATAAGAATAAATAAATATTATTGTCCGAAAAATGAAAATTTCATTATTTTTTGAACGCGAATTTCCTTATTTTTAAACGAATGAGGAATTACTCGGGATGGTGGGCTAGGAGAGGGGTTTGTTGAGTGAAATCTTATGGAGACCAGAAAAATGGATGAATGGTGTATTGATCGGCAGTGGGATGTTGAACCCTATAATAGATGGGAGAATGTTAGGCAAACGAGGAAAGGGCAGAAACAGGATAGGGATGTTGGACGGGATGAAGGGAGGAAGTACACAGAGATGATCATCATCAGGGTAGAGGAGGCAGGCACTCTGGGCCAGGGGGGCACTCTGGGCACCTGCAGCTCCACCCAAACTATGTGATATTTCGGGTACCAGATTTTCCTGGAAAGTTCCTTTCCCTGTGCCAATACGGGTGGAGTTGTAGGTGCCCAGAGTGCCTAGCCCGGGAATCGAACCCGGCACCCTCCGGTCAGTCCAACGCTCTACCCCCTGAACTACCGCAACCCACACACACACAAAAACATAATATATACTAATATTTTATTCAAAATAGTGAATCCTGGCCAAATCCCCATAGCATGCATGGCGTGGCTCTAATAAGCGAACGATAAAGGTTTAATTAGTGGTTCCAAGTCTTGTGGCACAAGAAAAAACTGCGTAGGAATTCGGAATTTGGATTTCGGGCCTGCGAGATTCCATTCTTTATGGATATTAAATTTCCATTCGGGTGGTCACATCACGGAGCGATCGGAGAATTTAGTCAAAAACCGAATTTAATCAGAATGAATCAACGGCAATTTATTTAAAAGAGGAGGATGATTCCATTGGGAGTGCCACTTTACGTGCTTGAGGGAGAATATGTGAGCGGTGGGCGCTCTTTTTGCGCCAATAACGGAAAATAACGCAAAATCTATTCCCATGTTATATTCACGTGGTGCACTGGCTATTTAGCAATTGAATTAAAAGAATATTCTACTCTCACTTCTCAGGCAATGAAATGTTATCAGATCTCATCAAAAAAGCTGAGGTATATTGTATTTATGAGTGTCTTCTAGTTACTCCATTTGGATAATGCACATCATATGTTTTCTGCAATTGGACTAGAAAATACAAGGACAAATGGAATTAAGACTGACGAATCACACTTCTATAAACTACATTTTGTGGTTCATCGATCATTATTGCAACAAATACCTATTAATCCATTTACACGATTCGATAAATGTACGGCAAATGTAAACTGTGGGGTTGGATTCGGAGGTTTCGTCAAAACATAAAAGAAATTCCGGAGATCTGCTTTTAGAATACAGTTACATGGGAAAAAGGATATAAATTATCGAATGAATCATCGAGCGAATGTGTTCATTCAACAATCAAATGGAATATGCTGGAACCAAGGAAAGCAAAGTATAAAATGAAACCAAAGGGAAATAGAGTAGTAATAAGAATTACAATAAACGGCGGGAGATGCCGCAACAGTAACTTTTAGCGGAGTCATCCGCTAAATGGGCATCTCAATCCAACAATTTCAGAGGGTAGAAATCATTCGTAAAGGGAATAAATTATTCAATCAATATCCCGGTCAAGAAGAATGATTTTTACTCTTTGAAATTATTGCATGGTAAGTAAAAGATAAAGAGAAGAAAAAAACGCCATAATGGTATCGTCCTAAATTCGGAAGTAAGAGATATAAGTAAATTACAGGTCAAGTCTAGAGATGAATATGATGAGAAGAAATTTTAGTTTTTATATAAATACTTCAAATTCAAAAATAGCAGAGCAGCAGTGACGATGTACGTGTATATACTACTCCTGTCCAGAAAGAAACTTACGTTTAAAAATAAAAATGGACTTATTGCCAAGACAAAGTTTTATTATATTACATTTGAAAGGAAACACATTCTTAAACTTTTTTCTTATTAGTCGTCATTCTAAAGTGAGGTAGTTATCATAACAACAATACACAAGCTTTTCGATTCCGTTTCTTAAGAAATATGTCGGGACCTTAACTTTTAACCACTAGTTTAAACCAGTATGTAATTCTTCGTCTCTGTCAAAGCGCCTCTTTGCAAGCCACGTCTAACGAGAGGTCCATATTCGTAACCCGCCGATTGGCACGATTTTTTCGTTGGTTTCCACCATCAGTTCATCTGTCACAAGGCCAGGTCGACCAATCTGGTCCTCGTCGTGAACATTGGTGCTGTGGCCATTTTTAAACTGTGAATGTACCACTGCCTCACTCCGCCTTCACTCATTATTAAGTCTCCGTACACACTCCATAAAGTCGTCTATGGATTTCAATTGGCTTGTGATTGTTTGCCATTAAAAACCCAATCTACAATCGAACTTCAAAACTCGCGGGATTTTCTATTGCAGCGCAGATTATAACAGTTCGCAATGTGAGCAAAGTAGAAGATCCACAGTCTGAAAACTGCCATAGTAGGATGCGCACTAAGTGTTGGGACGTTTAAACACCAAGATGAATTTAAACACGTTTAAACACCGCCACGCTAGGCCGAAGCGTAAGTTACTTTCTCGTTAACCCTCGTAGTAGATAGGAGAGACGGAAGAAGACACTCTTGGTACGGACATTTACTAAGAATGAATGGGGAAACATGGCCTTCGAAAATAGCGCCTTAAGATCCCTGAGGCCGACCGAGAGGGTGACGGCCGGGGAGAACACGGGGGTGATGTGAGGAGGTGGTGCACTTAAAATTAACTGAGCACGCCATTCACCACAGAGGACTATTTTAAGTGTCGTTGGAATGATGAAGAATGTAATGGAGGACAGACGTTGGCAAGTGAAGTAGGCGGAAGCAAATAATAGGCATTCTGGGCAGAATGAAGGGTGATAGAAAGTATTCGGCGTTCAAGAATAGTTAACTGTGGTGAGGATGGCATCTTTTAGGACGGGCCTGGGAAGTGTAGCGATGATCAGCCGTGTCCAATCAGAGTGTTCCTCATACGTCAGACTATCATTAATAGCAATAATCCACTGCATGGAGGGCGTGAAACAAGCTAAGCTGCAAAAACACCGCAAAAAAATCATGAAAATTTATAACTGGTTATGTGTACGCACAAATTATACTGCTGTTTAATTTTCTCGTATCGCTTGCATGCGTCGTTGCATGAGATTGCGTACCTTGGGGATAATACCTAAATTTGGACGTATAGGATTCGGAATTAAGAATATAATTGGCATTTAAGATTAATTTTATGTGAAAGATAATTAACTTTCATGACCAATTTTTAATCCAGAAATTTGTTGTGGGTATCTCCTGCGCCGTCGTTTGCGGATCCTTATACTCGAAATACTTTACTCCCTTCCATATTCTCTTTATATCGTAGACGCACGCACTTAACGTAGGTTGCGCTGCATTGTTTGAGCGTTGTTTAGTGTCTGTGGGGTTAAATTTTCCTTTTTTTATTCCCTGGAGTGTGAGCAAAGGGTTTCGAGTCAGGGTAAGGCTTCTTCCCCTCTTTTAAGGGTACCCGAGGAATACCCTGTTTATTTCCATTCCCCCTCCGACTCTTCACAGGAGTGCCCCTCCAATGGGGGTTTGTTTGCGTTGCCATGGCTCCCGGGGACTCCTTGAGCACGATTCTGCTCACGTAGCTCTCAAGAAAACCCCTCTTCCCACCCCTCCCCTCTCCCTCTGTCTTGCGACACACAAGGAAGGGAAGAGAGGGACCTTCCTCCTTTCCTGGAAACCCAACTTTAATCTCCCCACACATCGCCACCTTCCTCATACTAACTCTCCGTACCTACGGATCTTCATTTATATACCTGATTTTCCTCATGAGTGTTGTGCGGGTTTTGCAATAATCTTGTACTAATCTAGTCTAATTGTTACTCTTATCGTCACATAAAGCAGAATTGACTCATCCAACGGTTCTCCTCTATGCCATTTCCATGGATTTCTATTGATGCTAGCGTAAGAACGTCGAGTGTTCTTGACGAGGTGAGAAATAATACATTAAAATACTTTTATGTTACCACTCGACTTTTGCATAAAAAATGCTGATAAATTGGCGACATTATTGTGGCTACATTGTAACTCAAGCAATATGTCAGGTCTCGATAAAATAAAGAAAACGTAGTTGAATACTCTGAATAGACCTTCTGGTCATATATTCTGCCTAGTGTATCAAGAAATTGATATAGAAAGCCGCAGAAGGCATTATAAGAACCGTTAACGGAAAAAGGATAAGGAAACCATGGGTAAATGATGAGATGATTGCAAAGATGGATAAGAGAAGAAGATGGAAAAATGTAAACACAGAGTTAGGCAAAATAAAGTACAAAGAGTTAAACAATGAATTGAGAAAGGCCACAAATAAAGCAAAAGAAGAATGGTGGAAAACGCAATGCGAGGATATGGACAGAGGAAGGGTGAAATTAGTGCGCTTTACAGCAAGGTTAAGTTATTATCGGGAAGTAAGAAGGCAAGATCTGTGCTAACAGTTAAAGATAATTGGGGTAAGATAATAGTTGAGCCAGAAAAAATCCAAGAGAGATGGAAGGAATATATAGAAACACTGTATGGTAGAGAACCTAGGCCGACAAGGTTAGACATAAAAAAGGAATATGACGTAGAAGAAGATAGCTAAGGTTCAGGCATACTCGACGATGAGATAGAAAGGGCATTAAAGGAGATGAAAGCTAATAAGGCCGTGGGTTAGGACAACATTCCTGTGGAACTGATGAAGTGTTTACGAAAATGTGGGAAGGAGAGAAAATATGGACTGATTTGTAGTATCTATGAGGAAGGAATCTGGCCGGAAGATTTTGTGAAATTAGTGTTAATACCTATTCCGAAAAAGGTAAAGGCTACATCATGTGAGAATTACAGAACATTAAGTTTGAAACCCCACGCAGCTAAAGTTATTCTCAGGATCATCAACAAAAGGATAGAGAGTAAGGCAAATGATTACTTAGGGGATGATCAGTTTGGGTTTAGGAAAGGAAGAGGTACGCGTGATGCCATTGCAGTAATGAGGTCACTAATCGAGAGGAATATAGAATACAATTAGGACGTATTTGCCCGTTTTGTAGATTTCGGAAAAGAGTTTGATAGAGTGAATCAGGAAAAATTAATCCGTGTATTCCAGAAAATTGAAATGGATT
Organism: Hetaerina titia; assembly: GCA_037158775.1. Classification (NCBI taxonomy): domain Eukaryota; kingdom Metazoa; phylum Arthropoda; class Insecta; order Odonata; family Calopterygidae; genus Hetaerina; species Hetaerina titia. The sequence continues at coordinate 3,287,627 of CM073776.1, read as the reverse complement.
GGAGGGACAGGAGACTGATCCGCAACCTGTACATGTCTCAGACTGCTCAGGTGCGAGTGGGGAACGGAGAGTCCGGGTGGGCAGTGTTAGGAAGAGGTGTAAGGCATGGTTGCCCATTGTCACCGGTGCTGTTCAACATATATGTGGAGGAAATGATTAAAGAGGCATGGGAAGAATTGGGGGTAGGAATGAAAGTCGGAGGGGAATTCGTAAAATCGTTAAGTTTTCTGATGACCAAGCATTAGTTGCTTAGTCAGCCAAGGTATTACAAGCATTGCTGAGTAGATTGGTGGTTCAGGGCGATAGATATGAGATGAGAATCAATATTAATAAAACGAAAGTTTTGCGATTTTCCAGAAAGAAAAAGGCTAAGCTAAACATTAAAATAGGAGGGGGAAAATAGAGCAGGTAGAACAATTTACATATTTAGGTAGTGATTTGGACCAATACGGTCAAAGTATTAGGGTCGTAAGAAGAAGAATTGCGCTAGGGAAGGACGCTTTATCAAGGGGGAGAGATTTGATCACAAGACTCGACTCGTTAAGACAAGACTCGTAAAAACTCTGATATGGAGCCTAGCTATGTACGACGCGGAAACGTGGTCACTGAAGCAGGAGGATAGACGTAGATTGGAGGCTTTTGAAATGTGGGTGTGGAGAAGAATGTAGAAGGTGAAATGGACCGAAAGGAAAACAAATGAGGAAGTACTGGAGATGGTGGGTGAGGAGAGGGGTTTGTTGAGAGAAATCGTATGGAGGCAGGAGAAATGGATTAAAGATGTATTGAGCGGTAATGGAATGTTGAAGAATGTGATAGAGGGGAGAATGTTGGGCAAGCGAGGAAAGGGCAGGAATAGGATAGGGATGTTGGACGGGATGAAAGGAGGAAGGAAGTACACAGAGATTAAGAGGGACCTGATGTAATATAGGTTCCGGGATTGGGTTTTGTTTGGAGTGACGAAATGTTTATTTTATAGTTTTGTCCAACCAAAAACCTACCTTAACCGGTAGATTACCTAATAATAATTCTCCGTAGTATGTGTATTGTTCTGCTTTATATAGAACTTATTCTTCTAATTTTGGCGATGGGACATCGATTGTTAAAATCAGGGACTATAAAGTGTGAAATATGTTTAGAAACAAAGATAATCCCGTATTCACTCTTGAATTTCAGTTGAGTCGTAATCGGCTCTCATTAACTTAAATCAAATACATAGGCCTCCTATATATATGTCTCCTGCATTTAGTGGGGAATATTACCAAAACACCGCAGAACCTGCAAACCGAAAACCTGATATTTCAACGCTGAAAAAACCATCAATAGAAATGTATACGCTTCCTTACAGATACGGGGTGGGTACCGAAAGTAATGCAATTATTTTTTTAATATAAATTTATTGAACAGATTTACACAATCCATGCCAGGGACTTGTGGACTGGTGGCGCGTTGTGGCAAACACCTTTAGCACGAGATTGACGCACATTTTACTCATCGCTAAAACTTCAGTAGCAATGCGAAACACAACAGTGGACGAAGTTAAATTCTTTGGCAACCATCTTGATGCTCAATCGACGGTCAAAGTCCAACAATTGTCAAACACGAGTCACATTTTTGATGTTGCTGGTTGACGGCCATCCAGAGTGGTTGAATTTCTTCCGGGGCCTCCTTAAATGTGTCTCCCACCTAATACAAGTGGTTCGATCCCGCTACGACCAATAGGAGCGGCCTAAGAAATTAAATTGCATTACCTTTGGAACGTACCCTGTATTTCTATCGTTAACTATGTGGCGTGCCGTTAAAATAGTTCTTCACGGATTTATCCTCAATTTTTGTACATAAAACATAGAAATCACGATAATTAATGTATATGTAAATTGTGTACGTTAATATTAATACTCTGATGTAAATATTTATTGGTCGCATGCAAATTCTCATTTACTAATTTGATGATGCGAATAGAAGCACTTGTCAACAACTCTGGTGAAATACAGTCCGTAGAACATTAGAATAGATGAGTACCTAGTTCAATCTGTTAAACCATCCAGGAAAAAAGTTTAAGCAGCCAATATCGGGAACGCGGCGTCACCACCGTTAGTTTGAACATTTAATGGTTAAGCACAATTTTTTCCAGCTTTCTGCGTTGCGGCTTGAGAAGTATATTGGCTTTTTGTGAAGCAATTCGGTTACTCTGAACATTTGAGTGGACAATATGGCGGTGAGATATTATTGCATTCCAAGTATTTGAATGCCAATCATACAGACATGTCAGATCATTAGAATACCCCCTCCAAAAATCTTGGTAATATTTCAGCAGTGCTGATGTATTGAAGACGAGATTGGTTAAGACTAATGCATACGCCAGAGTGGACGGAACATTCCTACCCAAGAGCTATAGTTCCTACATGTTTAATGCATGAATAACACAAGTTAAAGGGTTAATTCGAGATTAGCCATGCCTTTGTTGAAAGAATAACCTTTCGGACTTATTGACGCGTTGGTGATCTTAATCTACAATCTTAATTGTTTTGTCTTCAACGCTGATGAATAACATAGTGAAATCGATTATTTTTCTATCAAAATAATTTGTCTTAAGCCAAAATTTTTCCAATGCAGTTTTGATCATGTCTGTTTAAATATTCCTTTGAATGGGTTAGCTTCATGTAAATCACACCACGGTTGTTATTATAATCTCAGAGGGACTATGAGAACAAGTGGGGCCCAAGCACTAGCACCATCACCCTTTGTAGTTTAACCATGATCTAATCTTAAGAAATTGAAAGTGTGATGATAACAACTGCGAAACTGATTGCGTCTAGGTGAAGTTTACAAAGACAAATGTTAATAAAGATCAGTAGATTAGTATAAAATAGGAGTGTATCATAATTTCAATTGTCAATTCGCAATTCAAAATAAATCCTTTTAAATTTATTATTTAATAAACATTATTTACAACTGCCTATTAATATGCATTTCAGTATAATATAACCTATTCACTACTTCTTTTCAGGTAAGGAAAACTACCTCTGCAATGAAAATCTAACCAGGCTGTCGGTGGATTAGGGTAAGTGTTCGTCTTTCAGTTTTCCGTCGTCTGAAGATAATTTTAATTTGAAAAGGTTGAATATCTTCCCTTTAAGAGACATTTGGTTTTTACGTATTTCCCGAAACATCGTAGACAATGTAGTCACTTCCTTTGTCAGAAACAGGGGACCAAAGTAACATTTTCCGACTGCGGGAGGGGTCAAAATTAGTCTGGTGTGTAGTCACCCACTGCCAAACACCCTAGCAAAGGCTTGGAGTGTAATTAAATAACTATCTAATTATTTTAATTACAATGAAGAACGGGATAATGTCTTTTCCATTCTCTGATTTCCTTTGCAATGTGTGCATCTTGATTTGATTTCTTTGTATAGGCATCAACAAAATACGACATAGCAACCATTGCCTGAGTTGATGTTATGCCAGCCTTATTCATTTACGGAACGTTATTGCCATCGTTACCCTCCAGTAAATGTGGACTTCAAAGGTGATTATTCGAAATAAGTAAAAACCGAACATTATAATATAAAGAGAAAAACAAATTTGCACTTTTCCACATCTTTATTTTTAACATACAACACGTTGCAGTTCATCGGACCAACTTCAGGTACAAGACAAGATTCAGATTGTGATACATCACATTAACGCCTGTTTGAGGAGGTGAGGAAGAAAAGAATGAGTGAGGAGTAAGGTAGGCGGGGACAGAGAGGGGACATATGGAAAACCCAAAGACATACAAAAGAAATGGGGTGGTAGAAAGAGGGGGGAGAGATTAGCTCTTGTGGTCATTATTTGAGAGGACGGTGGCAGGTGGCTGGTATCCTGGCGGTGGGAAGGAGGGAAGAACAAAGAAGGGTTGGACGGGAAGGGGGTATGGAAGGGATAGAGGCAGGTTAAGGGATGAGGTATAAATGATTCTGAGAAGGACATTATCGGGGAACGGTTGTTCGACTCATACTGAGAGTGGAGGGTGGTTGGATGGGAAATACGCCAAGGGTGGAGTCGGTTGGAGAGAGTTTCACTGTTTGTTATGGAAACGGGATTCTGAGGAGAGGAGAGTGGGTTATAAAAGCACTATTGTCATTCAATCCATATTTAATTTTACAATTTCAAGTTGCTCTAAAATACTAGACAGTTTACTCAATCTTTTAAATGCTCAACACCCCCAAAATTAAGTTCACCATGGAAATCGAATCCTGGAAAGAGTTGAACTTTCTTGACCTTTCCATATCTGTCATAGATGGTAAACATAGTTTTGGCATTTAAAATAAACCATTTTAAAGTGATGTGATCATCCCAGCTGATTCCGGCCACCCTACGCACCAGAAATTGTCAGTCTTCCATTACATGATACACCGACTTGTAAACTTAACCCTATCGGTAGAAAATTTCAATCATGAGCTGGACACAATAAAATCACTTCTAGCTAAGCATCTACTACAATCAATCAACTCATGTAAATTTCATCCTGAGATTTTTACTTTACAAAAATAAGGGAAAAACACGATATTTAGAGCAACTTGAAATTGTAAAATTAAATAAAAATCCATTTCCTATCTGACCACCCACTCTCTACCCTCCACTCTCAGTATGTGTTAAACAACCCTTCCCCGATAATGTCCTTCTTAGAATTACTTATATCTCATCCCTCAATCTGCCTCTATCCCTTCCATGCCCCTTTCCCGTCCAACCCTTCTTTGTTCTTCCCTCGCCACCGTCCATATTGGCCACAAGTGCTCATCCCTCCCCCCTCTTTCTATCACCCCATTTCTTTCATTTCCGTGTGACTTTGGGCTTCCCATATTTCCCCTCTCTATCCCCGCCTACCTTACTCCTCACTCTTTTCTTTCCCCCTTCCTCCAACAGGTATAAATGTGATGCATCACATGTTGAATCTTGTCTTGTATATTAAGATGGTTCGATGAACATAAACGCGTAATGCGTTACAAGTAAATCTGTGGAGAAGTGCAAATTTGGTTTTCTTATAATGACGAACTTCCACTCCATCTCGCCTGAATCTGTTGATTATAATTAACATTTGAAAAATTATCATGTACCTTATTAAGGTAAACAAATATAGTCATATGATTTCTTGTAATGAAAAGGCAAATTTGTAAATTTATCTCTCTAGTCACAGTATATTTAACTCTGTTTAAGACAAATCTTATTAAGTCGTGTGTTTGGCACTCAAATATTTTCTTATAACTTCTTCTCCTAATTTTCTTGATTTTACTCAAATAAATTCCGAATGCAAATTTTGTAAGTGATATTTTAGTGTTGCCATCATCAATAACTTAAGTAAATAGAAAATAAACATGATATCAAATAAAGAAATCCGTCTAACTGACTGAAAAACGGAATGTTCTTAAAGTATTAGTCCGGATTCATTTAACATCATCGCTCTTCATGCCTGTTAACATTTTGCGCGGCTCTGCCGACTGAGGCTCCTAAATAGAACTGAAAGGAGAGGCACAACTCGTGGGCTACTTTAGAGTAAGTGTGTAACTTGCTATTAAATGTTTACCTCAGTCAAACTCCTCATTTCTCAAGTGTTTGTGGAGGAGTGGATCATAGATGGGGACGCCCGTAAAGAGCACGTTAGGAAAGGCGACCACTCATGATGTTTGCGGAACGTGGTTTACCAGGCAACGTGCCACGAATCCATCAGGAAGAACTTCGAGGGTTGAGGGGGATTGAGAAACTGCACCCAAATTATTAATGTCGGTAATCCACCGGTTAAGGTGGGTTTTTGATGGACAAAAGCTACCAAACGTAATGGCGACAAATCCCTTGTCTCCTTTAACAAAACACAACCCGGATTCCAATATTACAATTAACCCTTCTTCATCTCCGTGTATTTTCTTCTTCCCTTCATCCCGTCCAACATCCCTATCCCATGCCTGCCCTTTCCTCTTTTTCCTAACATTCTCCCCTCTATTACAGTCCTCAACATCCCACTGCCGATTAAACTCTACACCCATTTCTCCTGCCTCCTTATGATTTCCCCCAATAATCCCTCTCTCCTCGCCCACCATCCCTACACATTTCTCGTTTGTTTTCCTTACCGTCCATTTCACCTTCTCCATCCTTCTCCACACCCACATTAACTCATATGTCTCCAATATATCCCCCTGCTTCAATAACTGTTTCCACGCCGTAATAAACCGTGCTCCATAGCAAAGTTTTGATAAGCCATTTTTAACATCCTTACTCAACGTACCTGTCATCACCTTCCTCCTCCTTACAAAAGTAAGACAAAAGTGATGCTTATCTATTTTTCCTAGATTTCGTAATTACTGCATGATCGACTATTTAATAGTCGATAATCATTCGCGGTTCCATTGTAGACCACACAATGTCATGTGATGCACCTAATCATGAAATGTAGTTAAAAAATGTGGATATGCCTTCTGCTTGAATCCTAACTCTACGCATGGTAATATTTTTGCGAATATTCCGAGGGTCCTTATATGAGTCAGGTCAGTTAAAAATGTTAAAAAATAAATGGGTGCTAGCCGGAAGCTTTTCTGTTAAGAAATCTATTTTTTTATTTTTTGTACCCTTTAAGCAACCGCCAGGGCGTGTAGCAGGGGGAGAATACGCACCAGAATAATTTTTACCCGAACATTGCCCTACTGCGGTTGAATAATGTAATTTGATCCCTTGTTTTTGGTGAAGAAAATGGTATCTTCGATCTATCTCTTCTACCCTTGATCTCTCTAATTTTATTGACACGATCCCTCCTACCGTAGTACGATGGGGGCAATACATTTCCAGCATCACTGCTAAAGAGTCGTCCTTCCAATTTATGCAAGAGCTTCAATTTGTAACCTAACATTCGCTCCGTGAGTAATTCCCAACCTAGCTGCTCTAATATTTTGGATACGCTAATAAGTTTATCATAACAAAGTTTTACAAATCTAGCTCCTCCACGCTGCTCGCGATCCAATTCGACAACCAATCCAACTTCATAAAGATCTCTAGACCGTAAACTTAATTGCCACTAAGAGATAAGAAAAAAGAAAAGGAAGAAGAAGGGGAAAAAATCAAAAAAATAAAAATAGTGCAAGTAAGGAGAGAATTAGGGAATACACGCTAGATCACCTGGGTGTGTATGAAGAACAGTGACCCACGTATACCTCAATCACACACAAAAGCCAAAATAAATAATAAAAATAATAAATAATAAAACAACTCGACCACTAGGATGTGTTAAGAAATAACTGCTACTCTCGTGAATCATATGCACACACACAATCAGGGTTTACAAAGATCCCTCCTATGTCAGTGACCCGTCAATCACACCAATTAATGAAAATTATAAAAGAATATAGTGCAACAAAAACGACTTACGCAAATACACAGTCACTCAATCACTCGAGTGTGTTAGACCTTTGTGAATTTCACACACTCAGTCAGGGCTTACAAGGATCCCTCCTATGCCATTGACTCTCAACTCAGGTGTGCTCGAAATCAAGGGCCTTTGCGACTCACACGTTCAGGGTTCACCAGGATTCCTCCTATGCCAGGGACCCACCAATCACACAGAAATAACAAACGAAAAATAAGGTTAAGTTTACGGTCTCGGGATTTTTTACATTGATTCACGACCGTAGGTACGTTCCTTGTTTATTTAAATTTCATAAAGATCCCTTATACTTTCAGCATATGTTCAGCAGTATAATATTTTCCTTTGACCTTTCATCACATTTACTCAGTACTCTTCTAATAAATCCTATTTTTTTGTTCAATTGCCCACACATTCCCCGTTTATGTTTCACCCAGGAGAAGTCGTGAGTGAGGGTAACGCCTAAGTATTAAATCCGGTCTACGCATTCCATTTCGGTGTACCCCATGCAGTATGTGTTCGGGAGGGAATTGGTTCTTTTCCAAAAATTCATCATTGCGCACTTTTTTAAGTTTAATTCTAAATTCCGAGTGTCACAACAGCATTGCATGGCATTAAGGTCATCTGTTAAAGCTGTTATGTCTTCAGAATCACAGATATCACGCTAAATTACTGCATCATCGGCAAGAAACTTTTCTTACTCGTGACTATGACGTCAATATCGTTAACGTAAAATCGGAATAAAAGAGGTCCGATAACGCTTCCCTGGGGAACACACTTCAACTGCATTTGAGCTAACTCCATCTATCACTACTTTTTGTACTCGACCATTCAAAAAGTCTTTTATTCAACCCGGGATATTTTTGTCTATGACATACATTTCTAGCTTTGCGAGTAGTTTTCTATGAGGTACTTTATCGAAAACTTTCTTTAAATCTAGAAAAATCGCGTCCACTGGAACTTTGCTCTCTCCCGAATTAAGAATATCGCGGAAAAAAGCGCGAGCTGATTCTCGTAGGATCTACCTTCTGGGTGCTGATTTTTCATTAATAGCGACTGAATATCGAGGTGCCTCAAGATCAAACTAGCAGCTATATGTTCAATAACGTTGTACGAAATGGATGTGAGGAAAATAGGTCTGTATTTACTGGGTTCCTTCTTATCTCCATTTTTAAATATTGGTGTTACGTTAGCTGCTTTACAATCTCTGGGGACCTTGTGATCTACCAGCGACTACTTAATTTTGATTTCTGGATATGACGCAATTTTCGAAGCTTGATTCTTAAATGTGTGAGCAGGTGTTTCATCGGGCCCGGAGGATTTATTAGGCTTAATGTTTTTCAATAAACATTTTTTTTATATATTTTATATACCCTGAAAGCCACCATACTCTGCAAGCCACCGAAATCTATGAAAATGGTGACTGCCGAATACAATTTCACCGGGAGATAAGAAATTTCTAAAACAATAACAAAATAAAAAATGCGAGGCGTATTAGAAAAGTAAGCCGTTTTCCAATCACTGGGAACCTGTGGTCTATCGGCGACTTCTTAAATATGATTTATAAATATGACGCAACTTCCGAAGCCAGTTCCTTAAATATACGAGAGGGTATTTGATCGAGCCCGAAGGATTTATTAGGCTTAATATATTTCAGCAAACCCTTTCATTCCATTCCGTATGAGATTTCAAATTTTGGCATCGATTGGCCGGCACGACTTGTTAAGTTATCGGAGTCATTTGGTGACTTTCGTGAAGACGCTCTGAAAAAAGGAATTTAATATGTAAGCCTTTTCCATACTTATTACTAGGTTACCTATTATTAGGTTACTGAAGTTAATCTTTCGCCTTCATCATTTTTGAGTTAATTAACATTTGACTTATTTTCGTGAAGCTCTCTGACGTACGACCAAAATGCTTTCGGATTCCCTTTAAAATTTCCCGCTTTCTTTTCCTTTTGAATTCGCATAACGCTTTCCGAAATTCATTATTGGCATTCGCTCTAGATATCTTGTTATCGTGAGTGATGGCATTTCTTTTTTCGCTGGAGATATCCCTGATATTTTTCATCTTGACGCGACCCGTGCTGTCGAATGGCAGCCGATTCAAAACATTAACTTCATTGGTTTCGGAACCATCATTTAGAGATGGTGCTGCATATGTACTTAAATACGCATGCAGCATCACTTGTGTGTACAATTCTTTTATGACCCGCCCATTTAGATATGAGAACATGGTCCCCAATTTACGAGCATATATTTGGTTTATAGACTTTATCATCCTTTCCATTTTGGGCGAAAAAATCTTGGATAAAATTGAAATTAGTGAATTTTGAAAGATTGAGACAGACCACAGGAATGATTTATTTTCGGATTTAATTTGTATTAATAAGAGCAAACATTATCATCCTGCACACGCCTCCTATCCCTGCGTTTTAATTGTATTCTCCCTTAAAATCGCGAGGTTTTATATGAACCAGGTTTGCTGTTTTAACTACATACCTGTTTCTCGTATGCAATATAGTACGTAATTTGTTTGTACTGTTCCCAAAACGAATACATTTTTATTGGTTGCGACTGCCGTCTAACATTGTTTAGTTATCATTAGTCTAGTGTGTATTCACCCCCGTCCCCCCCTACCAAACACTTTAGCCTTAGCTATCAGGGTACAAAAAATTACAAAATACTAATATTCTAAGATTATAGCTTGCTAGATGCACAATATTTGGGAACCTCTGTTGTGGTACACGGCAGTCTTAACCTACGCGAGCAAGAACGCGGAATTTCAGCCGTAACGTCCGCCGGTCTGGGGCTCTTCCAATATTTAAGCAGGAATGTGGGTGAGGCAGTGAATTTCACGAGAGCTCTCACGTCGACCTATTTGGGGCGGATTGGGGCCGCGTGCCGCTTCGAGACGACCTTGCCCAGTCTTCCTCGTTGCCAAGGTCTCCAGAACATATTGATCCGATTACCGTTTCATCTCGGCCGTCCACTTGAGTGAGGGAGAGCTTCTTCCTTGAAAGGGGGAATCACAAGACCAATAACTTCCTTCGCCCCCTCCATAGGAAACACTGACTGAATAATAGACCAATACGCCCTCATCAGCCTTCCATTCATCCCATTCGTCGTGATGGATTGTCTGGAAGGATGCCCTACTTTTCTTTCTCGCTTTTTATCCCCCGCCAACTAGATGAGCTCCCTAGCCTCGATGTATGTAGTCTTTGTACTACAATATACCATATTAATTTGTTAAGGAATTCGGTCAAAAGAAAATTCACCACCTCATTTCAAAATTTTGAGTTTTTATATCTTATTTTTACTGAATTTGACTCGTTGTACGTTAGTTAAAATTAATATATAGTAGATAAGAGAAACGCAGCAGTGCCACAATTACCAATGGAATGGCTGTGTTTCTATTACAAATAAATGGAGAAATTTCCCCGAGTTATGGGGAAATCAATGTCATAATATAAAGTACTTGAAGACTTCGTGCGTTAGTGGAGCCTTCCCATTACTGAAAGCAGTGAAGCAGTGAAGTTCACTCATTAAAAGATTTCCCCAAGCCACCTTGTCCCCCCTCATGAAGGGAATCGAGGGATAAAATGATTTTATCATGTGCCCTCCGAATTAAACTACGAGCAATGATGCCCTCAAGATGATTTATAAATAAGTCGAAACGTCGGTAGAGGAATTATGCCCTCCTGGTCCAAGTTCCTCAATAAGGATGTGATGGAGTAGGCCTAATGTCCGCACGACCCATGTATCCCACGACAAGTAATTCTCTCTCTGCGCCTGATATGAAAACTATGCGTCTGTTACGTTCCCTCAGTCCTGCTAACAGTTGGTTCATTTTTCAGTTTTTGATTTTTTATAGATCCTCCCGGTTTTTGAAATTAAGCAATGTTTGGACTCCAAGCGACGTTTCTACAGAAAGGAAGATGCTTCATTGACCGTAAATATCCGTGACGACGCCAAGAATTCAAAATTGAAACGTAAGACAAATATTTCAGAGGGTTAAAGTAATTCGCTAGGACTGGGATTTGAAACCGAACCCCTCGTTGTCCGAGGCCGAATGTTTTAGTCAGTTAAGCTATCGAGGCGTCCTCTTACACTCCGATATTGTGGGGCTTTAAAGGTGCCAGATCCTGCATTACAAGATATTGTAATGTGCATTTAGCGGATGACTCAGTTAAAAGTTGCTGCCGCGGCGGCATTTCCCGCAGTTTCTTCGAATTAGTCAAACAAAGAGTTTCGTGTCCAAAGTGGGGATTGACAGAGATAATGATTTGAGACTGTAATTTTTTCAAAGATGTAAAGTTTTTCCTCAATGATACAAGTAAGTTATGCGTTGGAAACGAATAATAAAATCTAGTTCAAGTGCTTGGATAGTATCATCCGTGTGTACCTTCACTTAAGTTCACCATTTCTAATTCGAACCTTTTCTTAACGTTGTATTTTCTATTATGCAAGTGAGTAGGGAAAAGAACTATCAAAAATCGTGGGAAAACGTTCAGGGATTTCAGCTCTAGGATCACTTGTCCATGTAGTCCTAAGCTTTTGAAATAGTCTCCGAGGGAGTTTGGCCAACGTATAGATACGTAAATCTACGAAAGAAGTGTCTAAAAACATTAAATATCACGGTGTAGGCAAACCACCTTTGTTTCTAAAATTCGTTCTTTAATTGATAAGTCACCCGATAAAACAATATTTTCGACAAATACTCGAAGGCCGGAAATATTAAAGTCGATGAATTTTTAGTCAATTGAAAATTCGTAAAATCTAGGGTGAGAACAAGGCCTTTTGCTACAGAGCCTTTTCATCTTCCATTACTCCTACAACTTCATTATTTTTAACTATAATCTTAGGGCTTAGTGTTGGTTTATTATGGACATTGGCACTGCGCGCTTATGTAATCGTAAGCCCCAATTGACATTAAAAAATATCATAAACCCCATACTACATATTACATTACTACGCATTCATTATTCTGCATATTTTCTACCTCCCTTATATATTTATAAATCCGCATCCACAAAAAGAAATAAATAAATATATTCATAAATTCCATTTCTTAATCGAGAGGAATATAGAATACAATGATCACGTATTTTCCTGTTTCGTGGATTTCGAAAAAGCGTTTGATAGAGTGAATTGGAAAAACTAATGCGTGTATTGCAGAAAATAGGAATGGATTGGAGGGACAGGAGACTGATCCGCAACCTGTACATGTCTCAGACTGCTCAGGTGCGAGTGGGAAACGGAGAGTCCGGATGGGCAGTGTTAGGAAGAGGTGTAAGGCAGGTTTGCCCATTGCCACCGGTGCTGTTCAACGTATGTGTAGAGGAAATGATTAAAGAGGCATGGGAAGAACTGGATGCAGGAATGAAAGTCGGAGGGGAATTCATAAAATCGGTTAGGTTTGCTGATGATCAAACATTAGTTGCTCAGTCAGCCAAGGGGTTGCAAGCATTGCTGAGTGAATTGGAGGTTCAGTGCAATAGATATGGGATGAGAATCAATATTAATAAAACAAAGGTTATGCGATTTTCTAGAAAGAAAAAGGCTAAGCTAAACATTAAAATAGGAGGGAGAAAAATAGAGCAGATAGAACAGTTTATACATCTCGGATGGGTTTTTGACCAATACGGTCAAAGTGGTAGGGACGTAAGGAGAAGAATTGCGCTAGGCAGGGAGGCTTTCTCAAGAAAGAGGGAGTTGGTGACGGGGACGTTGTGTAGGGAGGTTAAGATAAGACTCGTAAAAACTCTGATATTGGGCGTAGCTATGTACGGCGCGGAAATGTGGTCACTGAAGCAGGAGGATAGACGTAGATTGGAGGCTTTTGAAATGTGGGTGTGGAGAAGAATGGAGAAGGTGGAATGGACCGAAAGGAAAACAAATGAGGAAGTACTGGAGATGGTGGGTGAGGAGAGGGATTTGTTGAGAGAAATCGTATGGAGGCAGGAAAAATGGATGAAAGGCGTATTGAGCGGTAGTGGAATGTTGAAGAGGGTAATAGAGGGGAGAATGTTGGGCAAGCGAGGTAAGGGTAGGAACAGAATAGGGTTGTTGGACGGGATGAAGGGAGGAAAGAAGTACACCGAGATGAAGAGGGACCTGATGTAATATAGGTTCCGGGATTGGGTTTTGTTTGGAGTGACGAAATGTTTATTTTATAGTTTTGTCCATCCAAAAACCTACCTTAACCGGTAGATTACCTAAAAAAAATTATTAGTAGGGTTAAAAGAATTTTTAAATATCTCTAATTAACTTGAATAAAAACGGAAGACGAAAAATATGGTGGGTCGATACAATTATGCATTTTATTTCTTTCTTCTCTCTTTTGTGGTTTTTAATTTCATTTGCTGTGTACTTACTTTGTACTGTGTTTGTTGACATAAATAAATATAATGGTAGAAGGGCTCTAGGAATATTGTTACAACGTGACGCACAACAATTCTGAGTGTGTACTTTTCGAATGGCGTACATATCTCTCGGAAAAGTTTTCCTCGGTGATCTCCGTTTCACGCCATTAAAAATATTGTATCCATGTACCATCTTCCACCATCGCCCCTCCGTCTCTTGCCTTCCTCGGATTATGACAAGAGGTCCACCGTATTCACGGGAGAAGGGACACCTGCTGGCGCGCCTCACTCCTCCCACGGGTCGTGCTGCTGCTAGGTCGTGTCTCATTCTTCCAGTTGAAGGTCATCTCCTTGGGCTCCCCTTATGTTTCCATAACACTTCCACAATTTTTCTTTCCACACTTGAGATTCTTCACAGCCTAAGAATACTTCAGTTGGAAAGGTACATCCGCCGATTGTTCATTAAGATCTCTTGTAACCTCGTCTTACACATTCATCTCATCTAGGAAGAATTTGCAGAGGGATTTTGCAATTTTTATGCTTCTAAAAATTTCATGCTTCCAAAGTTGTTGCGTATGCCATCGTGGTGTACCATAGAAACCAACCAATAAGCGTGCAGTATCACCAAGCTGTCTATATTAGGGTGGCCTTAATCAGATATCCTGCCAAGGCTGCAACCTTTGTAGAATCTATAATTTCCCCGTCGACCCCGAAGAAGAACCTTCTTCTAAAAAGAGGGTTTCGGATCGTTATGTTGTCATTTTTGTCCATATTATTGTTACTCTTAAGCACGGGTTATGTTCGCAGAAATAAATTCCTTTGAAACTGAAGAGGAACACTTCGAGTTTAAGGAGATGGGTGAGAACGATGGAGAAACTGTTGTTAGTGAAATAAACGAACACTGTGAACCTCGGAATAATGAAACATTTGTTGCTTCCAATTGTACTGTATTTCCTAAAGTATGTGATTTCGAATAACTTAGTGTCGCATTTGGAAATAATGGTTAAGGGATGATGGAGATGTGACGGGAGATGTGCTTATTCCGGCCGAATACTTGTTCAAAATATGTGCGATGCATAAAAAATTAACTTTGTCATAGGTATCAAAAATGGCAGTTAAAATATTATTATGTTTTTACTGTTATTAAAGTTAGGTAAGTCCAGGATTAAGTTTACAGTTTCAGACTCAACTTTGTGGAATTCCTTCATGATGAGAGTAAAAAATAAGAGAAACTTTACACTTCCACACACTTAGGTGTGGAAGTGTAAGGTTTCTCTCAAGTCCAGGTTTATCATAAATGTTGACTGAATGTGGTAACTGATGAGAGTTTACGGCAAAAATACGGAGGTATTATGTGAGAAATTAGTGTTTATTGAAGAGTATTTTATAACTGTAACGATATGTTGAAAGTGTGGTTCGACGATTTGGTTCGGTTTTGGAATTCGAATGAGAGTCGAAACATCGAACATTTTGAAGAAAGAAGAGATAAAATTTGAGAGAAAGGGAAAGGTGTACACTGAGATAATAATGAGTGATTGCGGTCGATGAGAATCTGAAGTCATATAAGCATTAGAAGTAAGAAATTAGAATGATGAGGGAGTAATGCTCCCTTAATCACTTGGTGTGATATGGAGTGGATTGCCCGAAATGGAACGCCGCGAAGCTTATACTCGTATTTCCTCTGGCGTAAAAAAAAAGAGTTTCTGCTCACCGTTCTATTCAGTTGTAATTAAAAAAACCACAAGAATCCGTGCATGAGGGCTCTGCATGTGTATCGCTGAGGATTGGTCACTGGGAAGTGGAATGTTTAATGAAGCGAGGAACATATGTTTTCTCTCTAACCGCGGTTGAACCCGGGGAAAGTTTTTTAAAAAAGGCCCAATTGTTCTTTTATATTTATCCGAGATTTTCTCATTCTTCAGATCTCCATTCCTCTCTTTTGTTTCGTTGGTCGCCATTTTCAGCGGAGAATGCTTTACCTCGTTTGGTGGAATCCTTGGAATCCCTCTGCCTCGCGAAAAGAAAATGAACAATACCACGAAAGGCTCACTTTCCCGCCGCTTATTGGCGGTCACTGTATACTTCCATTTCCCACGGTTCCGAGATTAAACGTTTTTTCGGCCGCTGTGCACATTTGGAGCAGAATTCTTGTACTTGTGAGTTGAACCCGTGAGATTGTTTAAGGTCATTTTTCCAAGCACGTGTTCAATGCCTGTCCATTCCTGGTGAAGGTAAGACGTGTAATGTGTGCGAAACATTGCATTTCTGAGAAGCAGACGCGGGCCAAGGATATCGAATTGAAAAACTTTTGTTAAAGAATCTTTCATCATGAATTTAATCACGTACAGTGTGCGAAAGAGTCCAGGTTTCAAAGTAATGTCCTTAAAAATATCTCTCTTTTGATTAGTTACCCTAATTTTTTTCTCGTTGTGGGACGAATAATATATACAATTTGGATTTTAGGATCCAAAAAATTCAACTGAATCCACCGAATTCGATAACTGAGACTATTAAAAAAAGTTAAAATTGCTGAAACGTGGATTTTGAAGTCAATAACTTTTGCAGATCTCAATTGTAATGGAATGTCAAAAATCTTCTCGGCAAAAGATTCTACACGTCAATTTATTCCTGCGAATTATCGATTCTTCCCCAAATTCCAACTGCACTATCAAAGCGTATGGCTAATAATGTTATAACAAAGTTCAAACAACTAACAAACGTTCAATGCGGTCCAAAAATTCCCGGAGGAAGACAATGAAAACAAGAAAATATCTCGGATATCTTTTCCTTTTCATTGATCCAAAATAGAATATATTAGTTGTAATAAACTGGTTTGCACTTGATTTAAACTTTTTCATGAAACTGAAAGAGCTCTGCAGGATTTTTGTTTGGCTGATCCCGAATCCCTTCAACTGTGTTTGCCAGTCATGCACACAATCGTTGCAAGTTATCCCAAATATATTTGCATTGTTTGGAAAGTTCTCGAATAGTTGTGGAGGTACTGTTTGATAAGAGGACTGAACTGTTTGATAAGAGATTGTTTTGTTGAGAAATGAATTTTGTATGTTAGCTCTTAGCGCCCGGAATTTCACTTTGCGCTTCTGGTCATTTCCCCCAAAAAGTGAGAATCTCACAAGGTATTTTTTTTAATTCTCCACAAGCTTTAATCATATAGAACGTTCCAAGGAGTCATCCTTTTCCCTCATTATTTTTTAAAGATTCCCAGCCAAGCATTTCATCATTTCTGTCACTCCCTCCGTCCTCCTCTGCTTCCTCGAACACTGCCCATAATCAGGCAGTCTTGCCTTTGCTCCTCCAGTTTTGCAGTCGGCTGGTCTTCCATTGGGTCCAAGGCCGTAATGTAGCTATGCCGTTTACTTTAACCTGAGAGAAACGGCGCCGTGGGGAAGGGTAAATGAATGCAGGGAAGAGGGTGCGCGCTTTGATGAGTGATTGTTGTTGGGGCGAGACCAAGTTTGGAACGCTGAGCTTCGAGGAGGGGAAGTGTGTGCCTTCAGCCGGGGCATGCGTGCAATGCCACGTACATGCCCTCGTCCACTCGTAGTTCGACGAATGCTAACCACTCTCCTCCCTCCCCCCAACTCCCCTCCCTCCCCCCCCAACTCCCCTCCCTCCCCCCAACTCCCCTCCCTCCCCCCAACTCCCCTCCCTCCCCCCCCCCCCAACTCCCCTTCCGTGTAAATATTACTTCCCCTGTTGGTACTCCAGATGCACTAGGTGTACCCGTGCAGTAGGTTACTCAGTGTCGGACAGCTTATCCTGAACGAACTGCGCCGACCTGCAGATGGCATTAAGGGTAAGAAAATGCTTACAACAACAAAATATTTGTGAGTGGAAAATTAATACCATTTTATAAAATTTTTATTTAAAATGTCACATTTCCGATTTTGTATTAAATCAAATGCTGCTTTTGTTGATTGCTATTTTGCTATGGAAGTAGAACTAAGTTGATGTGGGAATATATGCGGGTTTTGATAGAAATATCAATTCCCTCTAGGATACCGCGTATTCATATACAAATTCTGTTCAGAGAGTAACTTACGTTTGGAAATGAAGTTTGAACGTAGTAACAACACAGTTTTTTATACACGAAAGGCACATTATTAAACTATTTTTCTACGTATTCGCCGTTCAAATTGAGGCATTAATCATAACGATGCACAAGCTTTTCAATTCCTTCTCTGAGGCCATTCAATCTAGCCTTTCACAAGGCTAGATCGACTACTGCGGTCGTCGTAGTGAAAAATGGTGCTGTGGCCATTTTTAAACTGAAAGCACCGCTGCTTCACTCCGCCTTTACTCATTATTCAGTCTCCATACACACTTCACGGAATTGAATTTCAAATGGCTTGTGGTTTCTGTTGGGCAGTAAAAACCTAATCACAGATTTCACTTCATATTTCGCGGGATTTTCTATTGCAGCACACATTTGAACAGTTCGCAGTGAGCATAGTATAAAAATCACAGTCCGCAATGCTGGCAGTCAAGTTGACGGCGAAATAAATTTCGTGATATTTTCTGTTCTTTAAATCTGAGTCTTGAGTTCATGATTTTGTTATTTCTAATATTTCTCGAATGTTTTAATTACGAAATTCACCACGACTACCGCCTATTTTGGACTGATCGAGGTTGCTTTTTGTGGATGATTCAGTTCTGTATTAGATCCATGTGCTCGGACGTGTCTTTTGGGGTGGCCGTCAATAGCGCGATGTGATAAGGAGTTTGGAGGTTGAGAGAGTACGTAAAAATTCACGAAGCGTCACGTAGTTGAAAGGAGACTCTTCTAGTGTATGACGTTAATTTTTGTCACCGTGAGAACCCAGCTACCTCGAGATAGGTTTTGATATCGTTAACACGAGCTGAAACTTGTGCTCCTTTGTTTGTTTGACTAGGCTCCACATTTATGACCATTTGTCCACGTCCAACTTGTTATGTAATTTCGTGGAAGGAACCTAGTTACGAGGACAAGCTCGTATATAGCGTTTTCTAGGGTTAATAATTAGGTAGTTTCATTCACTTTTATGGTTTTTATGTTGAAATTATAATCCAAACTACAACATTTGTAGACATAATGACTGGAAATCATTAAGCGAAGTAAAAATATCATTATTCATTTATTTACCCACTGAGTTACAATATTAAAATTAAGAAAGTTTAATTGTTTCAATTTCTTAATTGTAAATTAAATACGAAAATGTTATTTCATTTATGATAGCATTTGGTGCAGTGTCTTATTCCGACGGCCGTCCCTTTTCTTTAAATTGTGCCTCGAACGTAAATACATATCATATAACCCTCTACACGGTGTTTGCTTCAAGAATTGATGCGAGGACCACCATTGGGGGGGGGGGGAAGGATTGTCATCATCCATCTCAGGATTGGTTTTGAAGGGCTGATAAAGTTCCTTCAAAGGTATCACGTGAACAATGGAGTCCCTCAGATATTACATTGGGCCACGAAAACCAAACGTTTATTTTATTTTAGCGGTAATTTCATTCGTTCACCGGCGCGATTCATCGATTTCGACATGTCATTTCCTTTCCACCGTTTGCTTTCCTCTCCTCCTTTCTCTTCCCCAAATATTGGAATCATTTTTCTCTTTGAGGAGTTTTTCCCAATTATCGCCTGAGATTCGAGCCCTGGGCTGGTCACCGTGTCCATATTATATCACCTGGAATTTCTGCTTTGCCCCCACGCTCTTATCAGCTCTCTGCAAGCAGACATCCGTGAACGCCGAGCAGGAGGTCGCTCTCTCCCTCTCCGTCTCATCCCCTCGGAAGGAGTCGCTCTTTTTGACGAGGAACAGCTGTTTCCGAAAGAGACGGAGGCCAGTTGGGGTAGGGATTGGGGATTTTCATTAATGCAGCTAACAATAAATTCTTCGAAATTTTTCTTGAACCATTCATTGCATATTTTTCAAATGCTCAAATGAATATATTTATGTAAGAATACGTAAATTCTTCCTCATTTTTGTTATTAAAAATATGAATAAATTTTAAAATTAAATCATCCTGGACAACCAACGTCACCAGTCCTTTGACTCTAGTCGAACAACATATTTTTCTGTAATATTTAATGTCAGCAACTTTTAAATCTGAAATGTATGTGAACTATATTATGTAAATTCACATTCCAAATTAATATTGCTAATATAATCATTTAATTTGTATAAATTTCAAATATGTCCATATTTAATATGGAAAACCATAAACACAGTAATCAACCCGAAGGTCGGTTTAGCAGGTGATGGTCGGGCTTAGTACATGGTGATCCATGTACTAAGCCCGACGGCGTGTGACTATTCACACATCAGGGTAGGGGGGCCAGTACCCTGCCAGTTCCCTGTGCCGGTTATGGTATCCCAGGAAGATCTGGTACCCGAAAAATCAGCAAGCTTGGGTGGAGCTGTAGGTGCCCAGAATTTATATATATATATATATATATATATATATATATATATATATATATATATATATATTATTATTATTATTATTAGGTAATCTACCGGTTAAGGTAGGTTTTTGGATGGACACAATTATCAAATAAACATTTTGTGACTCCCCACCTAGCAAACTAATCTATATCAGGTCCCTCTTCATCTCGGTGTACTTCTTTCCTCCCATCATCCCGTCCAACATCCCTATCCTGTTCCTACCCATACCTCGCTTGCCCAACATTCTCCCATCTATTACCCTCTTCAACATTCCACTACCGCTCAGTACGTCTTCCATCCATTTTTCCTGTCTCCATAGGATTTCTCTCAAAAAACCCCTCTCCTCCCCCACCACTTCTAGTACTTCCTCATTTGTTTTCCTTTCGGTCCATTTCACCTTCTCCATTCTTCTCCACACCCACATTTCAAAAGCCTCCAATCTACGTTTATCCTCCTGCTTCAGCGACCACGTTTCCGCGCCGTACATTGCTACGCTCCATATCAGAGTTTTTACGAGTCTTGTCTTAACATCCCTACTCAACGTCCCCTTCATCAACTCCCTCCTCCTTGAGAAAGCCTCCTTGCCTAGCGCAATTCTTCTCCTTACGTCCCTACCACTTTGACCGCATTGGTCCAAAACACTTCCGAGATATGTAAACTGTTCTACCTGCTCTATTTTTTCCCCGCCTATTTTAATATTTAGCTTACCCTTTTTCTTTCTGGAAAATCGCATAACCTTTGTTTTATTAATATTGATTCTCATCCCATATTTATCGCACTGAACCTCCAATTCACTCAACAATGCTTGCAACCCCTTGGCTGACTGAGCAACTAATGCTTGGTCATCAGCAAACCTTACCGATTTTACGAATTCCCCTCCGACTTTCATTCCTACCTCCAGTTCTTCCCATGCCTCTTTAATCATTTCCTCTACATATAAGTTGAACAGTACCGGTGACAATGGGCAACCCTGCCTTACACCTCTTCCTAACACTGCCCATCCGGACTCTCCGTTCCTCACTCGCACCTGAGCAGTCTGAGACATGTACAGGTTGCGGATCAGTCTCCTGTCCCTCCAATCCATTCCTATTTTCTGCAATACACGCATTAATTTTTCCCAATTCACTCTATCAAAGGCTTTTTCGAAATCTACAAAACAGGCAAAAACTTCCTGATTGTATTCTATATTCCTCTCGACTAGTGATCTCATTACTGCAATGGCATCTCGCGTACCTCTTCCTTTCCTAAACCCAAACTGATACCCCCATAGTAATCATTTGCCTTACTCTCTATCCTTTTGTTGATGATCCTGAGAATAAATTTAGCTGCGTGGGATATCAAACTTATTGTTCTGTAATCCTCACAGGACGAAGCCTTTGCCTTTTTTGGAATAGGAACTAACACCGATCTCACAAAATCTTCCGGCCAGATTCCTTCCTAATAGATGCTACGAATCAGTCCATATATGGCCTTCTTCCCACCTTTCCCTAACCCTTTCAACATTTCTACAGGAATATTTTCCACCCCCACAGCCTTATTCGCTTTCTTCTCCTTTAATGCCATTTCTATTTCCTCGTCGAGTATGCCTGGTTCTAAGCTATCTTCTTCTACGTAACGTTCCTTTTCTATGTCTAACCTTGTCGGCCTAAGTGCTTTACCATACTGTGTTTCTATATATTCCTTCCATCTCTCTTGGATTTTTCCTGGTTCAAATATTATCTTACCCCACTTATCTTTAACTGTTATTTCTAAACTTTCTATTTCCTCGTCGAGTATGCCTGGTTCTAAGCTATCTTCTTCTACGTCATGTTCCTTTTCTATGTCTAACCTTGTCGGCCTTTTACCGTTTCTTTCTCTAAGTTCTTTACCATACAGTGTTTCTATATATTCCTTCCATCTCTCTTGGATTTTTCCTGGTTCAAATATTATCTTACCCCACTTATCTTTAACTGTTTACACAGATCTTGCCTTCTTACTTCCCGATAATAACTTAACCTTGCTGTATAGAGCATCAATTTCACCCTTCTTCTGTAAACTTTCCATATCCTCGCATTGCGTTTTCCACCATTCTTCTTTTGCTTTATTTGTGGCCCTTCTCAATTTATTGTTTAACTCTTTGTACTTCATTTTTCCTAACTCTGTGTTTACATTTTTCCATCTTCTTCTCTCATCCATCTTTGCAATCATCTCATCCGTTACCCATGGTTTCTTTATCCTTTTCCCGTTAACGGTTCCTATAGTGTCTTTAGCGGCTTCCAATATCCCTTTCTTGATACATGCCCCTTTTTCTTCGATAGTACTCAGTTCTTTACCGTCATCCATCATTTTCTCTACAGCCTCCTGATACTCCTTCCTCGTTAATTCATTTACTGCTTCTAAATTCCATTTTTTAACCCGCCGCCCTTGCCTTATCTTCTTGAAACGAACATTACATTTCATAACAACTAAATTGTGGTCAGAGTCCGCATCCGCTCCTGGGAAACTGTGCAAATTTATCACACTGTTCCTAAACCTGTGCCTAACCATAATATAATCTAACTGATAACTTTCTGAGTCGCCTGGCATTTTCCATGTATACCTACGCCTTTTGTGGTGTCTAAACCATGTGTTAGTGATGACTAACCCCTGTCTCCTGCAGAATTCAATTGCTTTCTCCCCCCGTTCATTCCTCTTGCCTAACCCATAGTCCCCCACCTCACCACCATCTCTTCCTTCGCCTACCGTCGCATTCCAATCCCCCATCACTATCAAATATTTCCCTGCAGGAACACTCGCGATGATATCCTCTAACTCATCATACATCCCTTCGACTTCTTCCTCCTTGTGGTTGCTCGGTGGCAAGTATACCTGAATAATGACCAAGTTCGTCGGCTCTGCTTTAATCTCTACGAGTAAAATTCTATCTGTCGCTTGCTCTATGTTGACTACGCTTCTTCCTACCCCTTTATTTAAAATTACGGCAACCCCTCGTTGGCTCTCGTCCCCGCCGCTGTATATTACTCTATAATTGTCACTCCAGTAATCCCCGCTATCCTTCCATCTCACCTCGCAGAGGCCTAAAACATCTATGTTACCTCTTTCCATCTCTCGCTTAATATTTTCTAATTTGCCTCTCCTGAACATTGTCCTGACGTTCCAGGTTCCTATTCTAACTACTTTTGCCTTCTTTTGAGTCTTCTGTCCTGCTGCAGTTATTTCTCCCCCGCAAGGGTTTCGTGGGATGACGACCGCGGAAGCCTTGCCTCTCCCGCTGCCGGGCACGACACACGGCCTCTTGGGCCGAGTTCCGTAGTTGCCAGGACTCATATTATCTATAGTGCCCATCATTATATTCTTGGGAATCATAATTGAGGTGGTTTCCCGTTTCCTTCCTCAATAGTGTTTTTAACGTGACACCTTCACTTAATGGCCGCCCCACTGGGGTCAGACGCCATTGCAGCCGCCTCACTGAGGAACAGACGCTGCGTGAACTACCTTTCGTCTGGCTCCTAACCTTCGACCTATCTGGCATGGGTGACCCTTCCAGGAGTAATTATTTATACTCCCGCCGGCATAGCTGTAGGGGTCATCGGAACACACAAGCCCTTCCACCACGACAAGGTTGTTATCCATGGGAGGGATATATATATATATATATATATATATATATGTGTGTGTGTGTGTGTTTGTGTGTGTGTATGTGCGCGCGCATAGTTTACCACGAATGTGCAACGAGGTAAACTTGCATGACTTATTCTATTCTCGATATACGTTCCAATATCAAAAGTTTCTAAACGTTCTTCAAGATGTAGTTGATAATCGTGTGATTCAATATTACTTGGTGTATTTTTTCCTCAGAGTCTATCAAAGGCAATTTAAATATAATTATTTGTAATCAAATGAGGGATGTGATAATCCACTGGGCAGAGAACTAGGGTGCTGCCTATAGGGTCCGAGCGACGCCTCTAGGCACTCTCGGGTGTCAACAGTTAATAGGTGTGTAATTCGCCCCTGCCATACACCCTACTGGGGGCTTTTAGGGTACAATATTCGTACGACACTGGGTGGTTTTCACTTGCACTTAAAGGATCCGATTAGCTTTTCTCCTGCAAATGCTCTCTTTTTCTTTTCTTTGCATATCAATATTCTCCTAACTTTCCCACTCGTATCCCTTCCCTTTCTCGTTTAGACTTTGTTGCACATTTCGTCATCAAACTCCCTTCTTCGCATTTTTATATGCCACGATAAAATAACACACTTCCCGTCGGCAAAATAAACGGGTGGAAGCGTACAGAGTGATGTTTTCTAGCATCGATGGATCTGGTTTTATTTTATATTTATGCCCGAAAATCCATTACCTCCAAATGAGCGTAAACATTGAAATGGTTGTGTCACAAGTTACACTTTTATTTGCTAATCTACAGTTTAAGGTAGGAGGCCTTGGATGTACTATAACCACTACTGCATTTCTTGGCCTCCCCAAACAGGAGCCAATCTGGCTGCCTCCGCTAAAATAAACCCTTCTTTGCACCCTTGCCCATGCATTTCAACCTTAACGTAGTGGAAGGGCTTTTATAGTCTGATGACCCTTAGGGCTCTACTTGCCATGGCCACTCTTGCCAAATAATTGGAAAAGTTTGTGATGCTTGAAAAGATTGTATTTAAGTTTT
This sequence comes from Hetaerina titia, assembly GCA_037158775.1. Lineage (NCBI taxonomy): Eukaryota > Metazoa > Arthropoda > Insecta > Odonata > Calopterygidae > Hetaerina > Hetaerina titia. The sequence continues at coordinate 3,262,773 of CM073776.1, read as the reverse complement.
CGATCTAATTATTAATATTGAAGTTTTCGATCTATATGTACTAATGTGAATACACGTCGCCTGACTGGGATAGGCATGGGGGGGTGGCTAACGTACTGGCTTCTCATCCAGAGGTCTCTGAGAGGCAGATATTTTTCAGTGGCATCCCGATCCCTCCTTGAGGTGTTTTATGGAGAGCACATTGAGTGAGTACGCCGTCCTTGGCGCAGTACGCACCCCTTGGCGCCATGCCGACGCCGGGTTTCTCTCCACCCTTCATCCTTTCCTGTCCGTGTCCAATGGCGCAAATGACCTCAGCTGTCAATCGCCTCCACTGACAATAACTACTACTACTGCGTCGCCTGGACGTAACTCAGGGGAGAATGTACGATGGGCACTGCAGCGAAAAGAAAAAGACGTTTCGGCCCAAAGAATGTGAGCTCATCCAGCAATTTTCTACTGAGTCGGTAAGGGTCTGCACCTTGTCATCCTTCGCCTCGCGTTGCCATGGCAACTCGAGATCCGGCCGGAGAGGATGGCGGGTGAATGCGGATGGCGACGGTGGAAAGTTGAGATGAAGTGATCCATTGGGCCTTCTCGCAAGGAAAAAAAAGCCAAAATTCACCCTTCACTTCACTCCTTTCTCTCCCTCCGACCAATGTACTTTCACCGATCTGTTATATTTGCATGTTCGGGAAGGTAGCACTCCCAGCATTCCTTTCCTTTTTAAACTTTCTACTTTTCGAATGCGCTCCCCTTTCCGTCAGAGTTTTCCATTTCTTTGTTCGAGAATTCGAGGTGTTTTCGGGAGATTGTATTCCGCGATATTCCCTCTCGCGTTTCGATTACGCATCAGTTGGATGGAGGAAGAGACGTCTGTAGAGATCTCTCGCCCGTTTGTTATTTGGCCCGACTAAGGTACCAGCAGCAGCGAGTCTTGTGCTTTGATATGGGAAATGATACCCTAGGATATGCTATATTCATGGGAGAGTACATAGACCCATGGTGGCAAAAATAAATTAGATATTTCAGGTAAAGGTGCTACTTCTTACTCTGAATAACGATTATTTTAGTGGCCAGCCAACTTTTTAATACGGAAAAATTGTCATATGAATATAATTCGTTAACTTGCTATTCTTGGGACTTTGGTTTAATTTGCGAATGGGAATGATACTTGCAATCGCAAGGAATAAGTGAGTGGTATTTGGGAAAAACAGGAATATCTGAAGCGAAATTCGAAAGAGGCAAAATAAATGAATTACATGGGAATATTGAGAGGCTGGGTGAGGTTTTGACAGCAGATCTTGACTGAAGGAATATAATATGTGATTGGGAAGAAAAAGGAGGAGAATATGCTTTTTGAACAGAATTAAGGCAAGCAGAAGACATGAAGTGTGCAAAAATGGAATAACGAGGGGAAAAATAGGATGTTCACGAGATTGGCAATAATCGCGAGGGACTGTCCAAATTTCTTGCATGTGACCGCAATTATAATGGTGAGACCACATGTGGCTGTTGTGGGTGAATGTAGAAAGGAAGCTCTTTACCCCGCCAGAAGGACAGGAAACCTGCACATTGGGATAAAGTAGGCTGACACAGCATGCTGACGTTACTCAAACGGCCACTCGTACAAGCTACCGTGTCTTTCTTATCCATTTGTCTCCATCAATGCGCTTAAGAGCTTAGATTGAACTCTCATGCGTAACCAATACAAGGGTTATGAAATTCAAATATTGCTTCTTTCATCAAAAGAGACTTTAAGCGTGGATAAAATCTCCAGAAATCATTAATGAAGTTCATATTTATTTCAATTCTACGACGCTATATGTTTTTTCTCATCAATTTACCTACTAATTCATGTTCTTCTAATGTACTGAATAAATATAGGTTTTGGGGCAATCCATATCGACTCTTTTCTTCTCCTATTCGTGAGAGATTCAGAATATTTGCTCATTATGATTTCCTAATTCATTTCTCGATATATTTTATTTGCCCTCATGTCCTCATTGCCCTGATTGCCTGGTTTCTTTTTTTGGTATATTCCACAAGATCTGCCCTAAAAGTAGTAAGCCTGAGTCAATTAAAAAAATAATGCCAGAATTGGTACATCATCACTAAAAACACCACTAAATACCACTAAAATGTCTTTAAGTAGCATCCTTTTGCGTCCACACACCGCTGCCAGGGGGTTTTGCACGCCTCGTACGATTTCTGGAAGGATGTGCCTGGAATGCTTCAAAGTTCCCTCGTCGCGACCGGTTGTAACGCTTCCATCAAGTAGGTTGACGTCCTTTCAGAACGGATTTGAGCCGGGGGAAGAGGATGAAGTGTGGTGGGCACTATTTACAAATTTGGATCCTCACTCACGTGCTCGAGGAGCTCTTGGCAGATCCGCGTGCGAGTCTCCTTTCGTTCGCCCGAGAGCACTCGCGGCACCAACTTCGCACATACCTTTCTCATACACATGGTTATGGTCAAAAGTCGACGCACATTGCAATTAGGGATGCCAAGTTCATCAGAAACCATGCGAACACTTAATCTGCGAGCCTTCACTCTTGCAATATTATCGTCACTTAATGAGGTCGAAGGGCGTCTTGAACGTTCGGCGTCCTCAACATCTTCTATACCCTCCCGAAACAACTTGTGTCACTCAACAAAACCCGATCTACCCGTGGCCTTATCACCATAAGTTGCCTTGAGCAAGTCATGAGTCTCTTTGCCGGTTTCACCCAAAATTTGATGGTGTAGCCGTAGTTCCAGTCATCGGTTAATGACGGAGTATAACGAGGTCACGTTATAAAGGTTTCACAAATGCACGATTCGTACTCCGCAAAGACTGGGAACCAACTGCCACCGACCTCCAGTCTTTCCTGAGACTCCCATCCCTCGAACGCGGCCAGAGAAACGGCCGTCCGTCCGTTCGAGCGGCGGTTTCTCTGGCCGCGGGAAAAAGTAACTCTCCTAAAATCTAAAATAATTTTAGGACAGACCTTGTACTTACCCTCAAACCGTTGTTGACAGACCCAGAGGCACTTTCACGCTTTGGAGTCTCTATTTTGACTTTGGCTTCGCGTCTTGAGGGTCCAGAGGACGAGAATGAATTACGATGATGTCTCATATCAATATAAAGCTTGCTGGTAACACGATGTACTTTCGCGAATAAGGAATATCGCACTTTAGTATTACGTGGATAGGCTTCAATAAAACACAGTAGATAATATTGGTTGAAAATGTTTCAACCCTTTTAACTAGTATATATAGGGAAATATTCAGCCATGAAGATAGAATATCATTAGCTTTCGACGTATATGCACTTCAAATGTGGTGCGAGACATGGGAGCTAGAATTAAATGTCAATAAATGTTTCCATACATTTTTACTAGTACTTAACCAGAAAGGAAAAGTGCTTCACCAGCAAACGCACTATACAGGGAACCAGCATTACACACGTGGAATCGGTGAAATACTCGGGTGTACCGATGACTACGGATGTGTCATGGGGAAACAAATTCGTGGAATTCGCGGAATAGGTAATAAAACGTTAGGATTCATAAAAAGAATGCTTAGAAATTGTTATGAAATGGTCAAGAAGCTTTGGTTTTTCACGTTAGTTAGGCCCCACCTTGAATATACTGCAAGTGTATCGGATCCTCATGAAGCAAGACGGTGCTCCCATAAGTACCCGATCTAACCTAGAGATGGCAGTAGTTGTTTGAAAAACACACTATTAGAAAGTACTGGTGTGAAGCACCTGGTGTCAGGTTTTCTCAGGCACTTACCTGCCCACAATTTTAAGTTGATTTGTTTCTTTACATCCTTTAATAATTTTCATTTATTTGTGTGATTGACGGGTCACTGACATAGGAGGGATCCTTGCAAACTCTGAGTGTGTGTGTGTGAATGTGATTCACGAGAGTGAAAGTTATTTCGTAACTCACCCTAGTGATCGAATGGCTGTAAGTTTGTTTCATTATTTATTTTATTATTATTATTTTATTTCTTTAATTATTTGTTGCGAATTTGTGTGTGTGTGTGTGGTGTTTTTTAATTTAATTTAATTTTTTTATTTTATTTATTTATTTAAATTTTTATTATAAATTTCATCATTATTATTTATTTATTTAAATTTATTATTATTATTATTATTAAATTATTCCACTGATTAATTTTTATTTTTTATTATTATTTGGTGCCATTCAAGTTTACGGTCCCGATATTTTTTGTTTACATATATTTCAAGTTTGAAGACGCCACGTTGTTTAGTATTTGTTTGACAGCCATCGATAGTGAACGTTTCCAGTGAATTTGTGAAAATGGATAAATTAGGTCATCATTATGTGACACAATACTTTTATTTGAAAGGCCTTAACCCAAACTATATAGAAGCTGAACTGAATTCTACTCTGAGTGAGTCCGCTCCTTCGTTTACAACAGTACAATATTGGGTTTAAACGAGGCCGTAGGAGCTGTCAAGACGAGCATCGCATTGGTCGACCAAATTGGTCGGCCGACTGGATGATCGTCGATTCAAAGTGCGCGAGCTGGCAGAGAGTAGGCATTTCAAAAAGTGCGGTATATCGTAGATTAACTGAAAATTGAACAGATTAACTGAAACATGAAAAAACTGTGTGCAAGATGGGTGCCGCGTTTTCTCACACTCGAGCAAAACCAATGTCGGAATGTCGAAAAACTATCAACGGCGAGTATTATGCGAACTTATTGTCACGTTACAGGGAAGAAATTAAGCAAAAGCGGCCGCATTTAGGTAAGAAGAAAGTGTTGTTTCATCAAGACAATGCGCCAGCTCACAAATCCGTTATTGAAATGGCCAAAATTCATGAATTAAAGTTTGAATCGCTGCCATTCATGCACCCCATTCGCCAAATTTAGCCCCTTTTGGATTATTTTCTCTTCACAAACTTGAAGAAATTGCTAGGTGGTCAAAGATTTTCCAACCGTGAAGAAGTGATGTTGGAAGTTAATGGCTATTTTGAGGAGCAAGACAGTTCTTATTATGAAAAAGGGTATCAAACTTATTGAAACATCGCTTGGAAAAATGTATAGAGTTGAAAGGAGATTATTATGAAAAAAATACAATTTTTTCCAAAATTTTTATGTTTTCTTTGTTGGATCGGGTACTTGTGGGATTATCCTCATAAGTTTAATTTCGGAACTAGATCGAGAGCAACGTAGAGTAGTAATGGTTGTAATGAGTTGTTACGAACAAGGTAGCAGTGTCACAACACTATTGAAAGAATTAGGATGGGAGCCACCAGTTGACCGTAGGCTTCAATACAGGTTAAATTTACAGCGTACTATTTGAGCCAAGTTACTTATCTGAGGATATTAAGGAAATATTACAGGCCACCACTTACTGTGGTAGATCAGATCACGGACGCAAAATCAGGGAGATTTATTGTAGAACGTATAGATTTAAAATGTCGCTGTTTCCTCAAACAATTAGTAATCATAATAGATCACAGAAATCGCGTAGGGGATAATTATAATTGTTAGTCTATATCGTATATTTGTTGATAACTTGAATGTTTATTTCTTCATGTAATTCTTTTTATTTAACATACCCATATTTTTAACAGTTCTACAGCATGATCTGAATGCACGTGTCCTGTTATTAAATATTGTTGCATGTAATTATTTCTTTCGTGTTCGCCGAGTGCATTAACAAACTAATGTTTGGGTTTTGCATGTAGTTTATTTTAGTTAACGGGTGGTGACCTAATACTCCTTACAACTCGCCATAGCGGTAGGCTTACGCGCTAATGTGTAGCTGTAGAATGGACATTGCCTGGTGAGAACGTATGGAGCCGGCGGGGGTGACGTCTTTCGAGGATAGAAATATTAATTCATTTTAAACGAATATAATATAATCTCTATACTGATAACAAGCCCTATGAAGAATGGTCCAAATAAGCATATGAAAACCGTGACTCGGCCATGACGGCAGAAAACGTATTTAGGTTTAATGTAATTTAATTTTAGATGACATGGCTTCACAGCGATCGGCATGGACATAAATACTCCGAGACTCATCAAAAAGGTGAGTGGTGCAATCACCAGGGGGGGAAGGTAAGTGCCAGTGGAGGATACGGGAGAGGAAGGGAAACATTAGGCCCACAGAAAGGGAGACGGGGGATGGAGCGATCACGCAATATCATGATTCTTCGGCATATTTTTCTCTGGGAGGGGAGAGTCGAGGTGGAGGCGGCGAGAGGCGGGCGGGGGCGTCGCCGGGAGAAACCGAAGGTCACGGCCTTCCATGGGATAATGGACCCGATGCGCGACGAGGCGTGCAGCATTCGAAGCGATGGGTAACCCTGTGGGCATGTGACAGCAAGGCACTCATCCAATTGAAAATAATAATTATGATGTAATTATCCTCAATAAAAATTATAACAAATACTAAATTAAGCTCGAGACTGGCTTAGAATTAAAGCATGCTGAAAGGGATGGAATATATTGTTCATCCTCTGGCATTTCTAGGTTAGGCTTCAAGTCCTGTAAAGAGTTCGCCAAAGAGTACTTCGCGGGGTCTCCTCACATTTACTTCCGTGCTCCTGCTTGAGAGGTCGGGTCACCCACTGTTATCTTGTTGTTATTGCATTTTTGTTGCTTGGAATTTGCATTTCTCTTCATCGCACAACATTCATGTCCATAGAGATTGGTTTGTACAGCCATTTATAAGTTATAAGATTATATGTTTCCTTTCATCTTTAACTTTTTAATCTCCTGGCCTATTCTTCTTCTGTTTCTTTTCAGTCCATGAGAAATTAACATTTATGTCCTTTATATAACCTTGTCACCCAGCATATTAAATCGATAAGTTTTGCATTCATTTATTTTTTATTTATTATACTATACATAAAAGTAAAATAATTTTAGATTTTAAAAGATTTAGATCATTGTTGAAGAGTAGAAAGCATAAAATGGATCGCCAAAGCTGAGCAAAAAGGAAAACGGAAGCAATGTGCTCCTAGAAGCACAATATCGCTCACGAAGAAATATGGACAAAATTGTACAAAAGACGTATCGTACGATAATTTAGCTGTCAGTAACCTTTCACCTTGACAGAAATGTAAGTCTAATAAAGTATTGAAGAGAAGAATCCCTCGTTTGAGACTTTCTGGGATCCTTACTGGTCTTGGTGACGCATTTGAAGCAAAAGTGTTAAAACAATTCAGGGAAGACGCAATGAGGATGACTGAAGAGACCACCGCATGATCAATCAGAATGAAAGAGGATTCACCTTCCCTGGGACTCCCTCAACTAAAACGGTTCAAAGGAGTAATTTTAATCGAAAGGTCATTAAAATATTTCATCAAAGAGAACTATTAATCCTCAGAGAAATTCCTACTTGTTGTCAAAATGCGATTACAAGGGCCAGTTTAATGCTATCCAATGGGATTCATTATTCTTAAGGGTAGGAATATTACATAAAGCAACAGAAAAATATGACAGAATCCATTACAATATGCAAGAACGTAGAACATAATTTATTGAAACATTAAGACATGAGTAAACGACGAGTATATTTGCCAAATTGCATATTGTAAAAACGAGAACGTATTTGTTATTCAATTAGCACGTTTTACAACCAATTGAAAAGAATACAATGCGTGCGAGATTTTCCGATCATTTGATTATTATTATAGGTAATCTACCATTTAAGGTAGGTTTTTGGATGGACACAACTATCAAATAAACATTTTGTGACTCCCCACCTAGCAAACTAATCTATATCAGATCCCTCTTCATCTCGGTGCACTTCTTTCCTCCCTTCATCCCGTCCAACATCCTTATCCTGTTCCTGCCCTTACCTCGCTTGCCCAACATTCTCCCCTCTATTACCTTCTTCAACATTCCACTACCGCTCAATACGCCTTTCATCCATTTTTCCCGCCTCCATAGGATTTCTCTCATCAAACCTCTCTCCTCACCCACCATCTCCAATACTACATTTGATTATAGAGAGTGATGTTAGATGGAAGAGCAAAGAGGGAAGATGAGCATAGTTTAGAAGGTAAAGGAAGGGCTGCTGAACCGGCCAGTATTCAAGCATAATAATCCAGATCGTCCCAACCGGGTCCAGACGCATTTTAAGCTATTTCAAGAAACTTATTCCCATTTTTATATGATCCTTGGCCTCATCCACCGTAAATTTCTGGTTCCAAACCATCCCCCCTGTCTTTTCTCAAATTTACCTCGCAAATTCTTCCTTGTTGCTCTTTATCCATGTGTTGATTCGCCTTCCATCTCAACCTCTCAACATGGTAACGCCCGGACCTCTCTCACATTCTCTCGTCAACGTATTGCATGTAGGTCCATCCTAACCAAATTTATTTGCATAGGACTCGTCCCTCAGAAAATCTCTGAAAATGTTCCCAATTCGCTCCTCAGCCACCCTGTTTATTTCCTCATGGATATCTACCGGTCTAAGTGAGTTTTCAATGGACACACAGAACGACTACGACTGTAATTTTTAGTCTAAACCAGCATGACTTTCAAGACCTTATGTAAACATAAATCATTTTTGAACTCTTCGTACTTTTGTCTTCCTTAATTTCGTCCAAGTACCCATTTTACCCTCAAATACTCAATTCTTACCCCACTTATTCCACATTTATGCTTATCCTAATGTTATTACTGACGTGGAGCGGTGTGTACACTACACTGCCAACACTTCCATTTTGCCAAAGAAATAAAGGTGGAAATGCTTCCAAAGTAAATTAAATCAAGCTTGTCCGGCTGTATGTGCGTGCCGGTGCTACGAGTCAATGAACTCGACATGTGTTCTGAGATTGTTGTCAATGAATCAGTCGACGGATTAAATTTGACAATCGATGATAAACAATGCGCTACACCCTTGTGGGGGCGCTCAATAGTGTTTAGAGTGGAAGCATGCCGAGGGCACTGGTGTCACTTCGACTCGCATTTTGTAGTGTAAGCGGTGCCTTAAACGAAAGAGTGCTCCTAGGAAATGACCTCGCTCTAGACGTTTATTTCGCCCTACCTCGTCTCCGACGGCCGTTGTCTTCATCGGTTTAGTTATTAAAGGGGAGCCGCTGCCTTCGCCCCGCTGGACTCGGGCGGGGCGGGCCCTGGAGGGTGCGCGGGGGCAATTTGTCGCTTCATCAGCCAAGAGCCTTCATGCCCACGGTGACCTGATGGCCTGAACAATGTGATGTTTTTCCCTGCTGACTTTCAGTTTCATTCTGGAGGAAACGATAAACGGAGTTATGAATATGAATCGCCCAGGGATGGTGGGAGGAAATAACGAGGGTACAAAAGCAGAAAATGAGATATTTTAGCAAAATATTATGTGTCCCTTGAAGCACTATAGTCTTAGCAATTAGATGCAGTCAGTCATTGGTTTATTTACATGCCGTCGAACATCAGAAAGGCAAGTACGTTTTCAAATGTTAAATAAATTAAATACGAAAGAGAAACGGCGAAACGACGTTTATGAAGAGTACCTAAAATATTTCACGGAGGTAAATAATACTTTAATACCAAATGAAGGAGGTAGCTTTGAAATTCCTTTTTCTTTAGAAATGGTCTTGACGAGACATGGCAGCCAAGAGGCCGGGGGTCGATCCCCGCCCGGGACGGTCCGGGTCCACTCGATCTCCTCATTCACTTTCCGACGATATGCGGACTGATGAAAAGTGTTATTTTCTAGTCGAATTAAATCTTAGTAAATCTATTAATATTTATTTTACAATTATAAATTATATTATTATATATTTATAAATGTATTAAATAATATTTCATAAATTATGCATTCTAATGGCCAGTTCAAAGTTTACAAACCTTGATTATACTCGCGACTTTCCCTGCTTTATTTTCAGTAATTCTGTTAATATAAATGAAATTTCCAAAACCTTACATCCATTACGATAATTAATTGCCATTTATTTGCGCTTTGGGGATCAGCTCGTGCTAAGGAGAAACTTGAAATAAGGGTTAGGACTCCTATAATTCTCATACTAAATCTTCCGTGGAGAAAATGTGATCACTTTTCTATGTTTTTGTCACATTTTTCAAACATCCATTATATAAATACTAATTTTTTTGCTAGATTTCCCATTTTATGTTTCCCTCGAGGGAGAATGTGAATGACAGTAACATCTGGCTACTCTAGCAATAAATCTGGTAATGCTGGATTTTTTGGTGCATCGTGTGTTCGGAAGATTATACTTCGTTTCTCTCGGAAATTAGTTATTTAAGATTAGTGATTACCAGAAGAAAATAATATTTCCAGTTCATAAGGAATAATACCTTTAGCAGGACCTAAGGTGTAATAATGAAATACACCAAAGAATAAAAGACTCATGTTTCAGTTAAAATTGTTCATAAATGTATGTCTGGTAATGTCATTTACGAAATCAAATTATTAGTCCCTTCCCACATCGTCATGAAGCAATGGCAAACTTAGAACGATGTAGTATTGCTCGTTTGGATGCTGTAGTCCGGTAGGCAGAGCGCCTAGATCCCAACCAGAGGGTCGACCCGGTTCCTTTCTTTTATGACGTCCCTAGTAACCTTCAATTGCACCCAAGCGGTGCGACTGTTTTCGTGTGATTGGAAACCGCAAGATGCCCAGAGGGACTAATGGATGCTCGCTCCTGTTGCCCTGTCCGCGAGCGAGTGCGTATCGCATGACACATGGTGTACAAATTGAATTACGTTGGCTCCACACTCGGCCATCTAAACAACCTTTGTTGATTGCGCTGGTATACTGTCCAACAGATAGAGTCATGTATTCGTGCTGCCCCGTGCAAATTGCCAAATTCTATGCTCTTAAGAGAGAGGGGGAAGGGGGAGGGACGGTGGGGGAAGGGGATTGGGGGGGACGTGGTGGCGTGTTTATCCAATCTTCATCTCACGTGCTCTAAGTGGGTCCTACCGCTCTTACAAGCCTGTTCTGCGAATCCCTTGACAGGCCGCTGTTGAGGATGGATTATACTGCGGGTAAAAATGTCTCAGAATGGCTCATCTACGCAGAGCATTGAAATAAGCATAGAGGACAGATGCCCGAATCGTGATGAAAATTGCCACAACTTGTACGTGAACCTTCAACACACTCGTAAGCACGTAGAGCATTAGATCGATCACAACTGGAAACTCGGTCCTCACACCAGAGTAGAGTTTCTTGAAAATAATGTAATCGATCAATTATACTCACCTCATTGGTGAAATGGAATTATGAAAAGGATCATTTTTGTGCACAGGCCTCAAAACGTTCAATGTTTTTCATGGATACATCAGAGGGAGGAGTAATTCCTTGGAAAATCTAAGATATGGCGCTCGAAGTGTTGGAAAAGGTGAGCTATTAGTAAGCTCCATCTCTCGCTACAAAGCTGTTAAAATTTCAGCCATCTCCATCATGTTTTTCATCCCCATAGTTGATTGAAGTTGGAAACTTTTGTTTACATAGAAAATGAGTTTCGCGTGGCAATTAAACGCTTCTATTCGGAAGGTTTAACGCCGGAAGAGGTCAAAGCCGAGTTGGACAAAGTTAATGGCACACATCTGCCCCTGTGTTTACGACTGTTTACGTTTGAGCAAATGAGTTTAAACGCGGCCGTGCATCCACAAATGATGAACATCGTTCGGGACGTTCAGTGGAAGTGACACCCTCCGAAATGATTGACCAAATCCACCACAATTGTTTCTTTTATCAATCGACAAATCAAAGTTCGCGAAATAATTGAGGCTACAGGCATACCTATCACAAGGTACAGATTTTACAGTTTTGCACAAAAAATTGAATGTGAATAAAATCTCGGCAATATGGCCGCCGCCGAGTTTACTCTTACGGGAGAATAAACTCGATCGTGTGGACAAATCGGAGGGAGGTTTGGCCCTTTTCCGTCGCGACCCTGAAATATTTCTGGGTCGAATGATATCTTTGAACGAAATATGCCTATAGTGTTAACCTTCAGAGACACAGTGGCTTTCCGGCGTGGGGATCCAACTCCGAAAAAGGCGAATGCGGTGAAATCGGTCCACACGGTGATGGCCGCGGTTTTTACGATTCACGCGGAACCATCTACATCAATTACTTGCAAAGAAGATAAACGATAAATGGAGAGTATTTTTTGTCGTTAATGCATCTGTTGAGCGAGTAAATCAAGAAAAAAGTCCTTATTTGCTAGAAAAAATTCTCTTAAAATAAGAAAATGTGCAGGTGGACATCTGTGTCAATTTGATGGTGAAAAATATGGAATTAGAGTTGGAATTGTTACAAAATCGTCCGTATTCACAATTATTGGTCCCCATTGACTTTTTAAAATTTCCAAACTTAAAAAAATGATAGCTCCTGTTTTACGTATGTTTAGTATTCGCAGTGGAAAGTCAGGGAGTGCGGGAGTGGTGGGCCATTCCCGTTTCGGGGAAACGTGGTCTTCGAAATGCTATCATCACAAGAAAACAAGTCGTTATTAGTCGTGCGATTAGTGGCGAGATGAGTGAACTTCGTTCGTCGCATTTATAGCATTGAAATTATGTCATTGCTGTATTTGACAATGTCACGTCTGACGATATGTTGGGGCATATGCTTCCAGTGCCTATATTAAGCAGGACCGGTTGGTTGCATTGCACTTGCTATTTTGACGAATACTAGCATATGCAAATATGAAGTATTTACAAGTGGTAGTTTTTGTTTTATTTACAATGTTATTCGAAATAAAGTGTAAGAATTAATTAAAATTGGCAATTTTCCACAAAATAAAATTTTTATTAATACGACCGGTTTCGATGTAACTACATCATCTTCTGGCAACAGTCATTTCTCATTGTCTACTGTAAAAACTGAAAAGCAAGTAAGAGGAGGGTAGTGGACAATGGGGGGAAGAGGGAGGGGAGGTGGAAAGCCACGTGGGTGACATATGAGAGGGGGAGGAGAAAAGGTGCGGGGGAGGAGAAAGGGGTGGGGAAGACAACACAGTCCGGAGAATTGCCAATTCTAATTAATCATGATATTCCACCATATCACGCCTGAAACGTCTCTCTTTTAAAGTGTAAGAAACCAGAAAACATAAATTGGTACATTTCATGACATATATCATATAAAAATATTTTGGTAATTATTCCGAGAGCGACACCTAAATTTATGACTCGTTGAAGACTGGAAGTGTAAACAAATACTTAGGTTATCAGGTCATTTACCTGTATCGTAGAACTATGTAGTTTGTGTTTACATCTATCATAGACTATATTAATTTTTTAAATAATTTTTTGATGGGGAAAATATATAGGTAGGAATTTCAAAGGTATGCTATTACGGTAGAAATTTTAATATAAGATGATTTTTCAAAACTTTACCGCGTAATTATTTTTGATAAAATGCGGTTGACCCAAAAATATTTTTACTCTAAAATAAGGAAAAGAATAGTCAATAATAAATGTTGCATTTTAAATCAATTGTCGGGAAATGGATGCATCCCCTTGAATTTAGGGATTCGTAAATAAAAATATATTCTACATGGTACCCTCACCGGTAGGCCAGACCTAATTTCGCACCAGGAAAGGAACATCAAAAGTTACACTTTCCTTAATTATTAGTTGATATATAATATTTCTGTAAAATAATTTAAATGGGAAAGACCACTGGTACAAGACTGGTTTGCTGCCGCCCTCCGATCTTCTCCATTCATCATCCACTCACCTACTGATAGTTTCTCTGTTTTGCGTCCCAAATTTGTTTCTCGTGTATTGTCCGCATCCTTCCCTAAAGGTTTCCTTTCTGATATGGTTCTAATTACTGACATTGTTCCTCAAGATGTGTGCGTAAATATAATATAGTCCTTTTATTTCGTTAAGTGCTCTCCATATGGTCCTCTCCTCTTCTGCTCATGTACTCTATACACTTTCTCGTTTCTCTCTTTGTCTGGCCTTTTAATCTTCAGCACTCTCCTCTTCAGCACCACGTGTCAAGGGCTTCCCTTCCTTACTGGTCCACTCTTCCATTGCTCCAGGCCTCAGATCCTCAGAGTGATATGCTCCATACGCACATTTTTACCAACTGCTCCCTTGTTTGCAACCTTAGTCTTCGGAGATAGTAGTAGTTGCTCCTTCTGCATGAACGCCTTCGGAGTTATACATTGCATGATGTCGGACGGACTACTTCCTTCCAAAATATTCCACCCAGGCGCGAGTGACGGTTAGAGAGTCCGGATGGATAGGAAAAGGAGCACGTGAGACAGGGGTGCCCAAATCACCCCTGCCCTCCCAAGTTTGCCTAGATGGTAGGATTTAATCAAAGAGGCATGAGAGAAGTAGCGATAGCAATGAAATTTGGAGGAGAATTCATGAAATATGTTTTGCTGGGGGATGATGAGGCTCCAGTTAGCCACCAGCCAGGAGTTTGTCACCGTTACGGAGGGAAACATATGATCAGTGTGATATGTATGGGATCATTATCATTTTAAGCAAAGCGCGGATAATGAAATATTCGGGAAGAGTATATTAAACATTAAAGTAGGAGGTATAAACTAGAGCGGGCCGAATAGTTCACATAATTAGTAGGCATTTTAGAAGAGCATCAGGAAAACAGTAAGGAGCATTGCGCTATGTAAAGGAGCTTTTGCGATAAAAAGGGGTGACGGCAGGGACCGCGAGATAGAATATAAAGAAGATATTAGTGGAAACATTGAAAGATTTAAAATGTTTCCGTTATAAATTACAGTAATAACTTCTAGCACAAAAATGCCCATTCTCTCAGACAAATTCAGCTGATTAATATCACCTCTAAACACGCGAAAATTTTATTCAAGTGTACCGGAATGCAGTACCCTGCAAGTTACAGCTACGGTGTGTGGCAGGGTGTGATTGCACACCAGATTACTTTTGACACAACATACAGTACTTTCTCCGGCTGGGATAACTTTCTCCTGATCTATTATCGTTCGTTGAAAAAATTACATCTTAAGTTTCGCTTCGTGAGTGATTCTCAATCTAGCTACTCTAATAATTTTTATGCTGTACCTAGTTACTCATAACAACGTTGTACAAATCTGGCTCCTCTACATTGCACGCAATTCGATTCAGTAATCAATCCAGCCTAATGACGATCGTATATGCAAAGAGTACATTCTATATTAGGCTTAACCGGTGACAGATAGCATTTCTCTTTGAACTTTTCATCACTTTTACCCGGTACTCTTCTAATAAATCATAATTTTTGCTAGCTTGTTCACATATTCCTCGTATATATTTAACCCGAGAGAGGTCATGAGTGACGGTAACACCTGAGTATTTAATCGAGTCTACACAATCCATTTCGGTGTTCACGATGCAGTAGGCGTTCGGGAGGGAATTGCTCTTTTACCGAAAATTCATCACTACGCACTTTTTCAAGTTTAATTCTAATTTCCAAGTGCCGCACCAGCGTTGCATAGCATTTAGATCATTTGATAAAGCTGCTGTGTCACTCCGGATTACGGACCACCTCTGTGCTGAAAGGACTTCACCACTGCTAGGTGGAACCGTTCAGCGTTCATTGTCGGCCCATACAGGCACACATACACCGTCCCGGTGAGCGAGAACTCACCCCAAACGGTCATTTTACATACAAGATGACATTCCAAAAAACCTCACATCCGTGTGCGTGTTGTTTGTGAGAGACGAGAAACTTAAGATTTAGAATGAACTATGCTATAACAGAGGTTACAATGATGGGTGAAGCCGACAGGTAACTGCTCATTGAGAAACTAAGTTAGACTAGGAGGAGGAAAATTATTACAAGGCATACAATTGGAAAGATTTTGCATGAATTTGGAATAATGTCCGTAGAGGTGGACTAAGGCGGAATACAAACGCGAGGTACAAACTAGCACGAGTAGAAGAATGAATAAAACTAAATAGTAACAGACATAGGAAAGACTCATAGGCGAGTTACGTCCTTAGGCAGTGTATATGTATGCTTGTAGTTGATATCGTAATCCCAGATGTCGGATAGCAGAGCATTTCCAGTGTTGCCGAGTCGCGAACGAAAGTTCGCGACCTGAGAACGGATGAAGTCTGCGGCGGACGGAAGACGATGAGCGGCACGCACCTCGGCATCCGCGTGAGGCGGCTAACCATTAACAAGCGCCGGATGGAGATGTTTTGTATTGTTTCGAGGTGTTTCCATATCGTCTTCCGTACTGCAAAAATGGGACAGGCAAAAAGAAATTTGGACCGCACGATAGCCGTGAATATGCGCACCCGGTCCGTATGACTGATCGGGGAAGTCGCCGACGTAAGACAGCGGAGTTGATTGACAGCAACGGTAGCTTTCGCAAGGTAAGAGTCCAGGTGGGGTTTGAAGGTGGGTTTGTTGTCGAGAATGACGTCAAGGAAACGGTGCGACGAAGCTCGCGGAATGCTGTGTGCATGTAGAGTAAGCGACAGGTGTGGTGTGCGTGGGCGGCGTCGGGTGAAGTGGACTACAACAGGTCGTGTGGAGGGAGCTTAGTACCATTTTGGACCCCACCTTCCAGGAGGCGTATGAGGGGTAGAAAACTCGCTGGCAGTGGTGTGTGGACACACCAAGGTGTTACTTCGAAGACATTTGAGTGAATGTATCAATTCTGGCAATAATTGTTGTTTAATTTACTCAGGCTTATTACTTTTGGGACAGCAGTTGCAGCGCTTTCCATTCAACGTAACTTAATATTGAACTAGGGATTATATGTTCCATGACGATGGATGATATTAATACGAGTGAAATAGGTCTGTAATTTTTCGGTTTCTCCTTTTCTCCGTGTTTAATTATAGATATTATTGACTTTTAATAATCAAACCACTTTACTTTTCCACATAAACTTTTTAATTTTTACAACCCAGGTTTTGTTATAGCATAACATCATCAGATGTTGTTGATGATGTTCTTCATGATCTGATGATGTTATGCTATAACGAAACCTTAACCGTATATGACTATACCGTATAAGGCTATAACGAAACCGAAACCTTAACCTTTACCGTAAACTCATTGAATACCGAAAAGGGGGATAAAGTAACGAGTAGTTTAGATAAAGCCAACATATTAAACTCATTCTTCCAGAGTGTTTTCAACATATCCTCACAAAATACACCCGAGAACCTTCCGAAAATATTTCAGCAGTCAATGGAAGCAATCAATATTTCCATCCGCGGAAGAGAATTACTCCTTAAAAACGTAGACCCCAACAAATCTCCGGGACCTGATGAGATACCGGCGCGCGTATATAAAGAATTGTCGGCTGAAATTGCCCCATATCTAGATATAATATTTAAGAAATCATTAGCAGAAGAAAGCGTGCTAAACGGCTGGAAGGTAGCTTCGGTAACACCCATATTTAAAAACGGAGACAGGGAGGACCCCAGTAATTATAGGCCAATATCGCTGACTTCCATTTCCTGTAAGATTCTTGAACACATCATTGTTAGTTCCATGATGAGGAACTTCGATAACCAAGATTATTAATTAATAACCAACACGGCTTCCGTAAGGGTAGATCCTGCGAAACTCAACTCGCACTTTTTGTACATGATGTATTGAACTCCGGTGAAAGTAATATTCCAGTTGATGTTATATTCCTAGATTTTAAGAAAGCTTTCGATAAAGTCTCTCATTGCAAATTACTGGCGAAATTGGAAATTTATGGAATACACGAAAGTATTATTAACTGGATTAAACAATTTTTAAGTGATCGTGTCCAAACAGTCGTCCTGGACGGTGTATCATCCGATACTGTCAAGGTCACGTCGGGTGTACCACAAGGAAGTGTCATAGGTCCCCTCCTTTTCCTTATTTACATAAATGACCTAAGTACCGTAGTTAATAGCAAGCTCCGTCTTTTCGCCGATGATGCAGTAATTTATGGGGACATCCGAAGTCACGAAGACAGAGTCGTGTTAGGCAACGACCTAGATGCAATTCAAAATTGGTGCGATACATGGCAATTGGAATTGAATTTTAAAAAATGCGTAGTGATACATTTTTGGGAAAAGAGTAATTCCCTCCCTTATAGTTTCAAAGTGAAACAAACCAATATCGCGAGGGTAGATTCCTTTAAATACTTGGGTGTAACAATTACTCACGATCTGTCCTAGGGAAAACACATACGAGAAATATGCGGTCGTGCCAAAAAAAATTGGGATTTGTGAAAAGAGTGCTAGGTAAATGCGATGAAAAAGTAAAAGAACGATGTTTCCTTGCTTTGGTCAGGCCCCATCTAGAGTATGCTGCCAGTATATGGGATCCTCATAACATAAATTTGGTTTCGGAATTAGATCGAGTTCAGCGGAGGGGGGCTAGATTTGTCAAACATTGTTATGACCAACTCAGCAGCGTATCGACTTTGCTAGACAATTAGGTTGGGATTCTCTTACACAGCGGCGTTTCCAATATAGATTAAACTTATTAAAAACATTTAAAGATGGGCCCTTTTCCGATGACATCAAGGATATAATACGAACCCCAACTTATTACGGTCGAAGGGATACTTATAAGACTAGAGAGATAGACTGCAAGACTGACAGGTTTAAAATGTCATTTTTTCCAAGAACGATAAGGGACCAGAATGCTTGTAGCCGAAATTCCCCAGGACTTAGTTCATTACAATAAGTATTAACATACAGGTGAGGGACTTCGCGAGGATGTGTATACATGTGTGTATGTATGTATGTATATATATGTATGTGTATATATGTATATATATATAGTATATATGGAAATATATATATATATTTTTTTCTTACAGGTTCCCCCCCACCTTTCCTCACCTAACCTCCAACCCCCTCAACCCTTACCCTTCCCTCATGGTGCTACACCCCCTGCCACACACCTTTTTGGTGGCTCGCAGGGTATTTATGTAGATGTAGATGAACCTGGATTGTAAAAATTAAAAAGTTTATGTGGAAAAGTAAAGTGGTTTGATTATTAAAAGTCAGTATGAAGATTTTCCACCAAGTTACGCCAGAAACTGTTTTCTTTATATATATTATATTGAAGAGGTTATTGAAAAAGTAGTTTATGGATTTTAGACCTGATCTTAGGGCTTAAAGAAAATGAGATCGAGGGAAGCTTATGTGACACCACCTCGGAAAATCCTCCCTCAAGGAAGGTGCTGGACCGGAAAACAAGTTGGACGCAGGGGGAAACACGTTGGACTATTTCATGTATTGAGGGATGAGAGATGCGAAGGGGGATCCGAAAAGGTAATGGGAAGTAAGCGGAGGACGCATTGTAGTTAGTGGAATGATGGTGGGGTGGTGTTAAAATGAGAGGCCGTACTCTGCGCCAAGTGAGGGAACTTTCTACGCAGAATGAAGTCAGGCAGAAGTTACGTGGAAGCGGAGAATGAAATGATGCGGGGCAAAGGAAAGGAATTACCCGTGTTGCGTACCTCGTAGAACATGACCTACAGGGTCTCTCCAAAAACTGCCTTCCTTACGTACCTTCAATGAAATTATAATGAGGATAATAAATCAGTCTAAGTCCATTTCCGCTCCTTCTCTTGAAAAATGCATTGTTTTCCCAATTCCGCCTTTGCCCGGCGTTCTTCGGGAGCCATCTACGGTACTTGATTCCTCGACGACGGAGAGCCTTCCCGAGGCGATAGGGCGGGCGAGGGGGTGGGGGGGCCTCAAAGCGCGTGCTGAGCGGTGGCGCCGCTTGGCGCCGACGCGTCTCCACTCCCTTTCCGGCCCACGGGCGCTTTCATGCCCTCCGACTCCTTCAGCTCCGGGGCAGTGGACTCAGCTCCCGGGCTGTGCGTATGCACCAGTTCGTGTTTATGTACGACACCGTTACTTTATTGCAAAAATTGTGGTACTTGACGCTATTTTCTCTTGGAGAGACAGGCACCGCTCCTGGCTATGTATTAGGATGACTAGTGGTTGAAATGCGACTTTTGGGCTATCCTCTATCCAAATTAAATATTGTATAACAATTACACCTGCGGCAAGATTCCTTTTTGTGCCTCTCGAAATG
Organism: Hetaerina titia; assembly: GCA_037158775.1. Classification (NCBI taxonomy): domain Eukaryota; kingdom Metazoa; phylum Arthropoda; class Insecta; order Odonata; family Calopterygidae; genus Hetaerina; species Hetaerina titia. Next base: position 3,242,813 of record CM073776.1, on the reverse strand, counting down.
GTTTCTAATAGGCAAACAAAAATACAAGTAGTCACTTTTCTCATTTATTTGTGTCTGAATCTGTCGCAGAAATTTCTTTTATATCCGCTTCTGGTGTCTCTCTAAAGGTTTAGAAAAATGATCTACGGGGTTTAGTTAGGAAAAAAAATGATTCATGGGCGAATAGTGTAGTTTGGCCGGTACAATACAGTTTCCCGGAAATAAAATGAATGAACTAATTCCATTTAAGTAATGTTCCAGTTATTTCATAATTCTAGGGTGCCAACAATATGGCTCCTGGCCATTACCTGGCTTAAAAATCTCTGTAGTTGAATTGTAAAGGCAATATTAATTTGCCAGGAACTTATGAAATCTGAAAAAATATAAAAATTCAAAGATTTGCCGTTGTAACGATGAAAAAATAAAAATTATAAAGTTTTTTCGTAGTCTTGGGGTTTTTTAGAGTGCGTCGATGGCTATGGCCATTTTGCACCACTGTCAAAACGTTCAAAACCTCATGCAGTTTCAAAAAATATATAAATAAATAAACAAATAAATATTTAAAACAAAAAGATTTAAACAATAAAGAGACCACAACTAAAACTGCCTAATTAGGCCAGTTTCCCTTAAAAATGTTAAAACTCAATTTAAAGAGTTGGGGTCATCCCCTAAAATATTACTTAAAAACCTCCTTACTTTAGAAGTTTCTCTGACCCTTTGATATTTATTGCACCGTGTAAGGACATGCTTCACCGCCAGGGGCAAGTCAAATTCTTCGAAGGGAGTTTATACCATTCCCTCCGTCAAGAGGCACGAGCGCGTGAGGCTGGAATGCCCTATCCTCAAGTGCGTTCAAGTTTTTCCGTGATAAAAATATTTTGTTCAGCTTTAATCTTGACGAATTCTATGATTCTTACCACCGTACTTCTGCTAGATTGCTATCCTGAATCGATTTAGTCGACCATTTGGCTTCACTTGTAGACCCACTACAAAAAGGCTAGAACACAAGCGTGTTCCTAGGCTTTAGTAAAAATGCTCACTTACACGTTCCTAATGGGGCGTACCACGTGACTCCTACGCTCAAAAAAGAGTAATCCGCGGCAAAAATCCATGCGCTGTGATTTCCGGAAAATTGGAGCAATGAGAGAAAGCAGGCGGTGGTGGGTACGAAATTCAAAGGTCGAGGTGTTGGTCTGCTCGAGTCCTCCCCGCCAATGCAGCAGGTGATGATGAAAGCGATGGCGAATCGTGCTCGCCCAGCTCTCGCTTTGGGATTAGCCCGAGGGGATTTCCGGAATGATCTATCTCTATCCGCTATTAAGCCTTCGCCCTGTTCCGGAGGGTGTTGAAAGTTCGGAAACGCAAGTCTCAAAATTCCCTTCGTCGCCGAGAGCCTTCGCGACAGGCATGTGGCGTCGCCCCTGAGAGCAATGAATCTTCATCCGAGGGAGTTTCAGCGGCGGCGGCCGCCGCCACTCCGACCATCGCACGCGCAGGTGGGCTCGATGTGGCCACCTGGGGCAGCGGGGGCGGCGGGTGGAAGGGGGGGAGGGAGACGGGTGAGGGTCATGGGCGTGATCAGCGCGTAGGGCCGGACTCTCTCCGAGGTCTTCACTTGACGCGTACGACAAGAGGATCGGCTAGTAAGGGTGAACCTCCATCCTCTTTCAATTTGCCAATTTCTTCAATCCTTCATTGCTCCTTGCAGCGATGGTTTTCATTGCACGCTTCTCGTAGTACATCCTTGCCCTCCTCTGCTATTCTGCCCCTCGCTGTTTCCACCATTTAAGATCTCCAGGGAATTATTATGCTTCAGGAGGTGTACACTTTGTTTCCCTTGTCTTTTCAAGGTCTTCCGTAGCCTTCAATCTTATGTCACTCTTCCGAAAATTTCATTGACTGCCTGAACGGGAAAGTACAAACCGTCCCGGTGAGTGAAGTCTCACTTTTACCGGTCATTGTACATGAGAAACGCATGCCGTTAAAGAAGAAACATGGCTGAAGTTGAAGTGTGGTTTGCGATAAGGAGAAACTTAAAAATAGGAATACATTCTGAAATTTTAACCTGACAAGAATGGAAAACCGACAGGAAACGGTTTTTGGAACGAACAAATAAGTAAAAATAAGAACGCCAGAAGCAGAACCAACTGCCCACCGGCGTGCTCTGAGCTTAGAGCGGTACAGAAAGGAAACGGAGACGAGGAGGGCCCATTTCCCACAATTACACTTCGGCAAAGGAAAGAGGGTGGTAGCCGTGAATACCATGAAGCAGATCAAACGATACCAAAACAAAATGGAGAACGGAGGAAGAGAACTGTCGGTTCGCGAAGGGGTTTATTGAAATGAAGGAAAAGTAAAATGACATAGGACAGACTCATCTGAAGTAACTACAAGTAAGTCCAGCCCTGTTATTCTTATAACTCTTTTGAAACATAACTTTTCCGTATCATATTCACTTGATTTAATCTCCTTATGGTTCCGTCTTTGTTTCGTCACCCTTGGATTGTTAATTCCACATGGTATATTTACCGATGTTTTTCTAAGGGATGCAACAGTAATAAAAAAAGAACAAGTTAAATATTAAAGCAACGGTGATGTTAGGATACATTGTCTGTATTAGTATCTAATTGTCAAAGTTTAAAAAGTGGATTCACTGTTATCATTACTTTATTTAAAGCACAGGTGTAGATATACGTAATTATTGGAATTGAAAAATGGTTATCCATTGATATCGTTGAAAGTGAAATTTTTCCAAAACCATTTTCCATTTGTAGATTTTACAGAGTTATGGAATCGGGTCGGTTTCATTTTAGCAGTTAAACCTCCTCGTGTTATTAAGGCTGGGGTAATTATTCTCGTAGATAGCGGTTTGGAAAATGTTTAATGTTCAATTAAACGTTCTGAATCCCAAAGAATCTCTGTACGCACATTTTACAGGCCATGGGACGACACAGTTAACTCAATACTAGTGCTAGACCAACGAATAAATGTTTCTCATTACGGAAAAACAATGGAGACATACAATCGGTTGAGATGCCAATGTCTCTGCTATTAACTGGAGCATGTATAATTTTCAACACGGACAGTAAAGACAAGGATACCTGCGAATCGCTATTGAATTCTTTCACTTTGAACTCCTTGCATCAAATTGTTACTTCACCAACTAGGGGCGACCATACTCTTGATGTGTTAGCAACAAACATACCCAAAAAAGTCTTAGCTCTAGAAAGTATTAAAGAAATTAGTGACCAAAGGGCAGCAAATGCTAAGTTTTCGCTACATGGGGTCCGAAAAAAGAAGCCTTAAAGAAAAATTTACTTGTTTAATGGAGGGGAGTATAATGGTTTAAAATGCGTGCTACAGAGTCAATTTGCTAGCTTTAATAACTATCGTAATCATCGAATTACTGAGGATATGTGGAATCACTTCCATGAGATCACGGGCTCAGCAGTCAAAAAGTTTATTCCCAGTAAATTTATAAAAGATAACACGGAACCTAGTTGGCACAACGCGGTTGTTAGAAAAGCATTGCGATATCAAAGGCTATGTCACGCTAAGGTGAAGGTAGAGATAATATCTTTAGCGACAAAAAGATGAGATCACTTATAAGACTACAACATATCTAGAGTGAATGCCAAAAAGAAATTTCTAAACTAGAATTAGATCAGCAAATCAAAAGTTTATCATTCGAAAACAATGATCGAGGCTTTGGAATCAGTAGAGATGTCAACGTCTCCTTTATTGTTTTGAGAAAATTTATTTTTAAAACGGGGAGTTGCGACAAACATACCAGCAAATTGCCATTACATTTCTTTACGTTGAATTCCGTACACCAATTTGTCACTTCACCAAATAGAGGAGGCAATAATCTTGATATGATAGCAACAAACATACTTGAAAAAGTCCTAAATATAAAAAGACCACAGAAAAGTTAACGTTAAGTTAACGTTAAGTTTTCCCAGTATTATTTTCAGCAGTTTTAGGTAGAATTTGAATGGACGCAAGTTACCACACGTTAAAGTGGAAATTCTCTCATCTCTTATTTCAAACAACCGGACATCCAACATAAAAATAAAACCCTCTTCATCTCTGAATACTGCCTTAAGACTTGTTGAAAATATATTCTAATATTTTTTTCGATAGTACTCATCTCTTTATCCTCACTTATGCTTTTCTCTACAGTCTGCTTATACTCCTGTCTTGTCATTCTAGTTAATGCTTCCACGTTCCATATCCTAATCCGCCTCCCCTGCTCTGACCTTTTGAATCGAACGCTACGCTTCATATTTACTAAATTACGAGCCGACTCTGCATCTGCTCCCGGGAAACTGTGCGAATTGATCCCTTTAAATCTCTCGGCTTTAATTGATGATTACCAATCGGTTTTTCGGATCTAAAAAAATTCAGTTTTTGGTAACTTTTTTTTCATAATTTTAAATAAAAACACGAGGAATTAAAAGGAAAATGGGTTTTTGAATGAGGAGAGATAAAATTGATTAAGAAAAAGGAATTAGTCAGGAATCAGAAAGATTAAAAAAAATTATAATTGAAACGTAATGAGAAAGAGAAACTTGTTGAATGGGAAGCGTGAGTGAGGGCACTCGCTTGTTCTCATCCACTTTCTAAACAGCCCATTCATTAGTGTTCATGTTTATCTTGTTTGATCTTGCTTCTCACCTCCGATTCTACATTTGAGTTGCTCGAACCTTATATGGTTTTAGTGTTCCCAGAGTCAGCATCTCGCAAGTATATGGCATTATATTTCACACAGATGATTTGGTAAAGCTTGTTTCGAAATCAAAATACCTTTAAATGAGCGTTTTCTATTTGTATTTTTAATTTCTCGATGTGTTTTGTCCCTTAGCATCTATTTGACTGCTGCCACCTCTAATGTTCAAGTCGTGAATATTTATTGATTTCAGATACAAATCTTTTAAGAAATTAATTCGAGTTAGATTGATTAATGTAAACCTCTTATTTAATAAAATAAAATTTAAAGATGGGAATATTTTCTAATCATATTTATATTGGTAAAGTAATATTCATCGTCGAAAAATAGTAAATTGTGCGGAGTTATTAGTAAATTGTACGAAATATTATGTAGTTACCACTACGCATCAATGAATCGTAGTACAACGGAATAAATTATTTGCTATTTATTTGAAATAATTCATTTAATAGGCCATTTGATCACTCCGCCTATTAAATGAAGTCATTTCCCGTGTTCATGAACTCCATAACATTGATTAAAATAAAAATGGGGGAATGAAGTATCATTTTTCCATTATCTTAATTGGGAAATGTGATTTCATGTTAAAACGACCTCTTTCTTGCTGGCCTCTCACCACTCCATCACATGTAAAAGAGATTTATAAAACTTAACTACGGTTGTCCCAATGAAAATGTAAGTTAGCATTTCGTATAATCACACATTGGTGGCTGCAATCGTAATGGAAGATCAAATAGGGTGTTTGTTCCCTCTCGTTGATTCATTTCATTATCCTTAATTTGCGTCTCAACTCGGTCGTTGATAATGATATTATTGATATTTTCCTTGAAAGCGAGAATGCCGAGACCCTTAACTTGATTGACAGTAAGTTGTAAAAAGGGGGGAATAAAACAAAGTTACAAGTAAGGGGAGAAATAAGAAACACACACTAGGTCACTTGGGTGTGTTTGAAAAACAGTGACCCACGCAAACTTCAATCATACAAAAAAAAGTAATATTAATAGTAAAAAATAAAATAAACTTACTATCACTCGATCACTAGGTTCTGTTAAGGAATAACAGTCACTCTCGTGAATTGAATGCGCACACACACTAAAAATTTACAAGAACCCCTCTTATGGCAGTAACCCGTCAATTATGTAGATAAATGCAAAAATATTGAAACGGATGTGCGCACTCTATCGCTGATTCTCTCAATCACTCAGTTGAGTTCGAAAACGGGGACCTTTGCGATTCACAAGTACTCAGACCTTCAGGGTTTACCAGGATTCCTCATATGCCGGGGACCCGTCAATCAAACAGAATTATTAAAAGGACCTACGTAAACACGCAATTGCTCTATCACTCGGGTATATCAGATCTTTGTGAATCGCACACACTCACTCGTTCAGGGTTCAAAAGGATTCCTCCCATGCCAGGGACCCGTCAATCAAACAAACGAAAATAAGGAAGTAAGTATTGGGGGTAGGTAGGTGCCTCGAGAAAACTTGACGCAAAGTGTATCAACTGCCAAATTCTTCTCTGAAGAGGCCGTTTATGCGTTGCTAGTTATATAGTTGACATAGTGAAAATATCAATATTATCTCTTATATACGGTCTCTTCTGGGTGAAACACATTCAGGAAGTATGTGGATAAGCTAAAAAAAATTAAGGATTTATTGGAAGAGCACTGGGTAAATGTGATGAGAAGGTCAAAGAGAAATGTAGGCAGTTACAGTTCAATCGCATGATCATGGACCCTTTTTTCAGCTGGATCTTTGAGGTGACGGGTATACATTTCCCAGGGGAAATAAATCCAAACGGATTGTTGTACTTCCCCTTTAATCATTATATTGCGACTCGGCGCATGACTCCGTCCTAGCGGTGAAGAATTGACACGAAAGGAAGGAATAATTAAGAAAACGAAATTCCCAAGTGCCTCTTCTATTTCGTCTCCTCTCTCTCCCTCTGGCGTATTTCTCCCGTTCGCGGCCCCGAGTGCCCTCTCCCCCCTCACGAACGCCCTCTCCTTTATCTTCGTCCCTTTCCCTCAAGCCACTCGCCACGAATTTCTTCCCCTCACCTCATCCTCTCATTCTTTTGGGTCAGCAAACACTTACTGATACCTGGGACTACTGCCCTCCTTTTACTTTGCTATTCATCTTCTTCTCCCCTCCCCTTTCTCCTCTTCCTCCATCTCACTGGACCACTCGCGCGTTCTGCTTCGAGTGGTGCTCCGAGATGAATAAGGGATGATAAAATAAAAAGAGAAAATAATCTCCTCAAGAAGTGCGACGAGGGAAGGTGACGACTCAAGTGGGGTGAGAAATGGAATAATATGCGAACTTAATTTCTTTGCAACATGGGGAAAATTCTTCACTTAATTCTTTCCCTTATTGTGGAATTCCCGATGCATGTTTCTTTCCTAGGAGACGGTGTTGAAATGATCCTGAGGCTCAAAACATATGTATAGCCATACCCTCCGTTGACTTGGGTTTAATTGTTTCGCTTGTGAACAAGAGAGCTCATTTACGCTCAATTATTTGAACGTAAGTTTCCAGCGGAAGAGGATTAATGCGCGCAGCAAAAATACTTAGATATTTCCTTCCAACGTAAACCTCAAAAATATTTTTACTTCTAGGCTAAAATAAACGAGTGGAATGATTGCACTTGAATGACTAACTGGCAGCGGCAAGATAAGGTTTTATTTAAGTATGGAACATTTGCAATCAGAGGATGATTGTTTTTATATGAGGCTAATGTTGATGTGCGCCGACCATTCACATTGCAAATGCAAGCCATATATGTCAACGGTCTCTTCAGCCATAGTTCCATTTTCCCCATCTCGGATGAGGGAAACGGTGAATCTGTAATTTCTCCGGTCTCATTTTTTCGCACTCTCGTTGTCAACCGACCGAATTCCGTCAAATCACAACCGCTTAATAAAACTGGATTTCCTTTGATCGTTAACATAAAATATAAGGGGACCTCAACAGAGCCGTTATAAATACCTATTTTGCCTCTATCGCCCTGCGTGTTAGCGTTAACTGCAAATGCTTTGCTCATCTCTTCAATTGGTGGAGTGGAAATCGGGGATATTCTGCTGGAAAACGAGGAAAAAAATTTCCTCGGATTAAAAAAAATTTTTTTCGGAATTTCTCAATTGGCCGCTTCAATTGGAAACGCAACAGAAAACAGGACGGATCCTTATTTCCACAGAATGTTAAAAAAGTGTAAATAACACAGGCACACGAAAAATTGAAAGTTTTGTGCCCGAGCGCCGACCCTTGGTTCTCCATGTATTTTTGGCTCTAGAAACCGACCCCGGGGTCGGCATGGCCCAGACGTTCCGTATTTGCCCGCTACGGTCCAAAAAATGACCAAAATTTGGCCATTCCCGAGGGCCGAACAAGAGTCCGTATGACAGCCGCAATTGAAGACAACAGTCGACCGTGCGGAGAATTTTCTCGTTACCTAAATGGAAAAATATTCCCCCAACATCGTGCAAAATTTCAGGAGAACCCGTTGGGCGGTTCTCGAGATATCGAGGATCGTCGATTTTCCGAGGAATGGCCCCAAATCAAAGGTCACTTCTGGTCTTATTTTACTCCTGTATCGCACTCTTCCGCCTTGAGCTGGATTAATCCATAAAAAATGTTATGTCAATCAAGTTTACTCATAAAAACAAACAAACAGACAAAACCCCCGTTTCACGTTTGCAGATTTATGTAAGAGGATATTAAAGTATAAGAAGCCTATGAAGTATATTAAGTGCACCTTTTTATTGTGTAATTGGGAGTTCAGTCAATAGATGGCGCATCACGTCAAATACATGTTACTCACGATGAAAAAGTCTCAAAAGTCAGAAGAACTCGAAAGAAATATTCTCGAGTTGAGTCGTGAAAGGTCTAAGTTTTTTCACCGACTCGTACTTGCCACATACATGGCAAAATCTACTGGGATCGTTCACACAGGTTGGGTGGGAAGCGCGAAACGCCATAGGTAGTCTTGGCACTTTTACAATCAATTCTATTAATTTATTATCCATTTTTTTTAATAGATCATAGATCCATGCTAAAATCTCGCTTACCTATAAATCTTCTGCGCAACTTTTTGAGACTCAACGATTTTCTCCGATCAAGGAAACTTCCTCGTATCTACGTGGTAGTTAAGAAGAGGTGTAAATGTAGTTTTCGAAGGAAATCGCGACTTTTGAACAACGGGGACATTGTGATCTGCGATGCGGCGATTCAACAAATGTTAGCCGTTCAAGTGGTTTAAGTTTAGGAGATGCAAACCTCCATTTTTCACCACTCCACTCCGATGGCATTCAAATGTTTGACACTAGGGTAACATTTGTATGTAGTCCGTTTGAAAAAAGACGAAGAAAATGGTCGACCGTGGAGCCTCTTCCATTCGGGAGTATTGCAACCATGGCATGCCGCGGTACATCTTCATTTTTCTACGTTTTTATTACTTAGTTGGTCTTTCTCTCGACGGGGTCCTGAAAAAAGCTGCCGTTATTTCACCAATAAACGATGGCCGATACTTTAGTGAGATCTGTTAAGAGAGAAAAATGGGGAAGTATAATCGATAATTTCATTGCTTCATTCAATCCGCTACGAATGAATAAAAACATTTATTGATTGTCTCTTTTAATTGGAATAAAAAACAGATGGGTAACAACAATAATTTATGGGCCACATTATTTATATGCCATTTGGCAAACCCCTCCCATGGACTACAACCTTGCATGGTGGAAGGGCTTGTGTGTTCCGATGACCCCTAGAGTTGTGCTGGCGGGAGTAACATTAATTACTCCTGGAATGGTCACCTATGCCAGATGGGCCAAAGGTTAGGAGCCAGACGAAAGGTAAGCCACGCAGCGTCTGTTCCTCAGTGAGGCGGCTGCAATGGCGTCTGACCCCAATGGGGCGGCCATTAAATGATGGTGTCACGTTAAAAACACTATTGAGGAAGGCAACGGGAAACCACCTCAATTATTATTCCCAAGAATATAATGATGGGCACTATAGATAATATGAGTCCTGGCAACTACGGGACTCGGCCCAAGAGGCCGTGTGTCGTGCTCGGAAGCGGGAGAGGCAAGGCTTCCGCGGTCGTCATCCCACGAAACCCTTGCGGGGGAGAAATAACTGCAGCAGGACAGAAAACGCAGAAGAAGACGAAAGTAGTTGGAATAGAAACCTGAAACGTCCAGACAATGTTGAGGACAGGAAAATTAGAAAATATTAAGCGAGAGATGGAAAGAGGTAATATAGATGTTTTAGGTCTCTGCGAGGTTAGATGGAAGGATAGCGGGGATTACTGGAGTGAAAATTATAGAGTAATATACAGCGGCGGGGACGAGAGCCAACGAGGGGTTGCCGTAATTTTAAATAAAGGGGTAGGAAGTAGCGTAGTCAACATAGAGCAAGCGAGAGATAGAATTCTACTCGTAGAGATTAGAGCAGACCCGACGAACTTGGTTATTGTTCAGGTATACATGCCACCGAGCCACCACAAGGAGGATGAAGTCGATAGGATGTATGATGAGGTAGAGGATATCATCGCGAGTGTTCCTGAAGGGAAACATTTGATAGTGATGGGGGATTGGAATGCGACGGTAGGCGAAGGAAGAGATGGTGGTGAGGTGGGGGACTATGGGTTAGGCACGAGGAATGAACGCGGGGAGAAAGCAATTGAATTCTGCAGGAGACAGGGGTTAGTCAACACTAACACATGGTTTAGACACCACAAAAGGCGTAGGTATACATGGAAAATGCCAGGTGACTCAGAAAGGTATCAGTTAGATTATATTATGGTTAGGCACTGGTTTCGGACCACTGTGATAAATTCGCACAGTTTCCCAGGAGCGGATGCGGACTCTGACCACAATTTAGTTGTTATGAAATGTAATGTTCGTTTCAAGAAGATAAGGCAAGGGCGGCGGGTTAGGAAATGGAATTTAGAAGCATTAAATGGATTAACGAGGAAGGAGCATCAGCAGGCTGTAGAGAAAATGATGGATGACGGTAAAGAACTGAGTACTATCGAAGAAAAATGGGAATGTATCAAGAAAGGGATAATGGAAGCCGCTAAAGACATTATAGGAACCGTTAACGGGAAAAGGATAAGGAAACCATGGGTAACGGATGAGATGATTGCATAGATGGATGAGAGAAGAAGATGGACGAATGTAAACACAGAGTTAGGCAAAATGAAGTACAAAGAGTTAAAGAATACATTGAGAAGGCCCGCAAATAAAGCAAAAGAAGAATGGTGGAAAACGCAATGCAAGGATATAGGAAGTTTACAGAAGAAGGGTGAAATTGGTGCTCTATACAGCAAGGTTAAGTTATTATCGGGAAGTAAGAAGGCAAGATCTGTGCTAACAGTTAAAGATAAATGGGGTAAGATAATAGTTGAACCGGGAAAAATCCAAGACAGATGGAAGGAATATGTAGAAACACTGTATGGTAAAGAACTTAGGCCGACAAGGTTAGACATAGAAAAGGAACATGACGTAAAAGAAGATAGCATAGGTCCAGGCATACTCGACGATGAAATAGAAAGGACATTAAAGGAGATGAAAGCAAATAAGGCTGTGGGGGTGGACAATATTCCTGTAGAAATGTTGAAATGGTTAGGGAAAGGTGGGAAGAAGGCCATATATGAACTGATTCGTAGTATCTATGAGGAAGGAATCTGGCCGGAAGATTTTGTGAAGTCAGTGTTAGTTCCTATTCCAAAAAAGGCAAAGGCTTCGTCATGTGAGGATTACAGAACAATAAGTTTGATATCCCACGAAGCTAAAGTTATTCTCAGGATCATCAACAAAAGGATAGAGAGGCAAATGATTACTTAGCGGATGATCAGTTTGGGTTCAGGAAAGGAAGAGGTACGCGTGATGCCATTGCAGTAATGAGATTACTAGTCGAGAGGAATATAGAATACAATCAGACGTTTTTGCCTGTTTTGAAGATTTCGAAAAAGCGTTTGATAGAGTGAATAGGGAAAAATTAATGCGTGTATTGCAGCAAATAGGAATGGATTGGAGGGACAGGAGACTGATCCGCAACCTGTACATGTCTCAGACTGCTTAGGTGCGAGTGGGGAACGGAGAGTCCGGATGGGCAGTGTTAGGAAGAGGTGTAAGGCAGGGTTGCTCATTGTCACCAGTACTGTTCAACGTATATATAGAGGAAATGATAAAAGAGGCATGGGAAGAACTGGAGGTAGGAATGAAAGTCGGAGGGGAATTCGTAAAATCGGTTAGGTTTGCTGATGACCAAGCATTAGTTTCTCAGTCAGCCAAGGGGTTGCAAACATTGTTGAGTGAATTGGAGGTTCAGTGCGATAAATATGGGATGAGAATCAATAATAATAAAACAAAGGTTATGCAATTTTCCAGAAAGAAAAAGGCTAAGCTAAATATTAAAATAGGCGGGGAAAAGATAGAGCAGGTAGAACAGTTTACATATCTCGGAAGTGTTTTGGACCAATACGGTCAAAGTGGCAGGGACGTAAGGAGAAGAATTGCGCTAGGCAAGGAGGCTTTCTCAAGGAGGAGGGAGTTGATGACGGGGACGTTGAGTAGGGATGTTAAGACAAGACTCGCAAAAACTCTGATATGGAGCGTAGCTATGTACCGCGCGGAAACGTGGTCGCTGAAGCAGGAGGATAGACGTAGATTGGAGGTTTTTGAAATGTGAGTGTGGAGAAGAATGGAGAAGGTGAAATGGACCGAAAGGAAAACAAATTAGGAAGTACTAGAGATGGTGGGTGAGGAGAGGGGTTTGTTGAGAGAAATCCTATGGAGGCCGGAAAAATGGATAAAAGGCGTATTGAGCGGTAGTGGAATGTTGAAGAGGGTAATAGAGGGGAGAATTTTGGGCAAGCGAGGTAAGGGTAGGAACAGGATAGGGATGTTGGACGGGATGAAGGGAGGAAAGAAGTACACCGAGATGACGAGGGACCTGATATAGATTAGTTTGCTAGGTGGGGAGTCACAAAATGTTTATTTGATAGTTGTGTCCATCCAAAAACCTACCTTAACCGGTAGATTACCTAATAAAAAAAATTTGGCAAATAAGAGCAAATCTTCGGAGAACCTAGTGAAAAATAATTTTTACGAGAATAGGCTGAAAACTAATGCGCGCATACTTGTGACTCCTACTGGGATTCATCGTCGTTTAAAGGCTATTTATTGTGACATTGCCATTGATAGGTCTACTGTAAATCGACGCATAGTGAAATGTCGTGGTTACGAGCCTGGAAAAGCCATAATTTTTGATGAAACACGCCGCGGACGTCCGATCACGGCCACCAACGATAAACATCGCAAACTCGTCGAAGATTTGATTGAAATTGTCCAGAAAATCACTCAAAAGCGTATCGCAAACCAAATTGGTAGAGTTTGTTGTGTTAAAGGCAACCCGGCGCCAATACCTTCTTCTTCTTTCTCAGTTCCTGTTCCTCCTCGGCCAAAACGTAACTTGAGTCTTTTGCAAATTCCAAATTTCCGTATCTCGGTCTCTCAATGTTCCTTAGTCCATCGACTTCCCGCTACATTTGATTCCCTGAGCATCCAGTATCGTTCCCTGGACCTCTCTTCCTCCCTCAACGCTTTCACCTCCTTCTTTAAACGCCAGATCGTAGTAACTTAGCTCTCTCTGGCTGCCTTTGTGCTCTCCTGCCATCTTATAGCTGTTCTTGACAATTATTTTGTTAACTTTTAATTTTTTTGGGCTAACCAGTTTACTTCTTGGTGTATATTATAGGTATCGTATTTTAGCTGATGTGAAAACCTTTGTGCCATTTTTGGCTGCTTTATTAAATACATAAATACAAAATAAATGAATAAATAAAAAACAATCTTGCAGCATGAGAACGCTCGTCCACACACCTCGCGCGCAACTGGAGAGGCTCTGCGAAACCTCAAATTTGAACCGATTCCACACCCTCCTTATTCCCCCGATCTCGCGCCTTTTCTGTCCTCAACTCAAGAGATACCCAAAGGGCAATTATTACACCTCGAACAATGAGGTGAAGGTAGCTGTCAAGTATGGATTCGAGAAAATTCGGAAGGGTTTTTTGGTGGCGGAATGAAAAAACAAGTTATACGTTGGGATGTGTTATCCTAATGGTGACTTTGTTGAAAAACAGATATAAGATTTTAAAACTTAACAAATGTACTTTAATGTACTTTTGCCCGATCTTGCTATTTTTTCTTTCGCGCTGTACAACTATGTGTGCATTATTTTTCAGCCTACCCTCGTATTTATAATCAAAAGCTTGCCTAAAAATAGCAGCAATAGGTACCCACTCTAATAAAGCTGGATTAATGGACTTCTGGAATCCTGAGTATCACTCTTAATTGATTGGCTGATTATGCTCATCAGTTTCATCTCCACCGTCATCATCCTTCTGCTTCATTCATTGGCTAGTTGGGTGTCGAGGATATGGGAAGGCGTGCTAAACTCGATTAGTGCGCTGACCAACGCGTGTTTCTGCCTCTCCAAACGGAAATCGGAAAATGTGGGGTTCCAAGCCCCCTGCTCCATCAATTTCCCTCTCCCCTTCCCTCTCCCACATTGCCTCCAATTAACTTCCCGGGCGGCGGCGGCGGGAGGGTGACCGCCTCGCCGTCCAACCGCTCTTCCCAGAATCCTCTGGGGGGGGGGGGGCGAACCTTCGCCCCAACACAGCCGTCAAATAGGAAATAACATTTATGAAATCTTAATGGATTTGGAACGAGAGACCCTGGAGATTTAGTTCAAATCTAGTTGTCGTTTTTAGCTAACAGTTCTACTTTATTTCAATTTAAATAGTTTGATAAGTGAAACATGTTAGATTACGGCAGTGCCATTTCATCACGGAGTGAAACGTATCGTGTACGACGTGTGTTCAAAAAATAATGAGAATTTTAATTTTTCGGACAATAATATTTATTTATCCTTATACATTGATGTTGTCACCTTCAAAGTGGTCCCCCTTTCGAGATAATGCACTGGTGCCAGCGCTTCTTCCAATCCCCGAAACACTTCCCAAACTCGATCTTTGAGATAGCCTTTAGTTCTTCCAGCGATGCGCTTTTAATGTCATCTACGGCTGTAAAACGACGGCCCTTCAAGGTTTTCTTAATTTTTGGAAACTGGAAAATCTGGCGAATATGGAGGCTGTGTGTGGAAGTGTGAGCTGGTGCATTATCGTGGTGCAAAAGCCATGAATTGTTTTCCACAGATCCAGGCGTTTTTTTCGGATTGCTTCACGGAAACGGCGTTGAACTTGTAGGTAGTATTTCTAATATACCGTTTGACCTGGCGGCAGGAATTCATGATGCCACTAAAATCGAAGAACACAGTGAGCATAAACTTCACGTTCGACCGCACTTGTCGAGCCTTTATCGGTCTTGGCGAGCCAGAATGCCTCCACTGGGATGATTGAGCCTTGGTTTCAACGTCATATCCATGAACTCATGTTTCGTCACTTGTTCGAAAAAACGTGTCAGTAATTCTGCATCGTCGTTTATTTCATTTAGTGACTTCTGAGCAACTTCCATTCGCCGCTGTTTTTGTTCAAAATTCAACAATTTTGGAACGAATTTTGCTGCCACGCGTTTCATACCCAAAAAAATGGAAAAAATGTCATGACATGATCCAATCGATAAGCCAACTTCATCAGCAACCTCTCTAATTGTGATTCGGCGATCGTTCATAACCATTTCTTTAACTTTTTCCACGTTTTCATCGATTGTTGATGTGCTGGGGCGTCCAGGGCGTTCGTCATCTTCAAGGTCTTCGCGGCCTTCTTGGAAACCCTTATACGACTCGTAAAGTCTTGATTTTATCATAGCTGACTCACCATAGCAACACATTTTTAATATTTAACACACTTTGGTACACTTTATTTATTTTTTTACGTAAAGTTTGACACAAATTCTTTGATCCATTTCTTTTAACAAACGAAACTCGCCGAGCTCATAAAACACGTCTAACCTTAGTGGCTGTCACGGACAATGTCCACAATGAAAACATCTGAAAGTTTGATCATACTTCAGGGGCATGTATTGCCCCTGAAGTATGATCAAACTTTCAGACACCAACGTAATAAAAAAAAGTTTGACAATTGGACTCTCCAAGCCCGCGAAATGAAAAAAATCTCCTCATGTTTTGAACACACCTCGTATGAGTTTCCGCACAACTGATCGTGTTCTTCACTTCCGTAATGGTGATTGGAGAACAGCTTCTCTAAGATGAAACCAAAAGTACTTTGTCTCGTATATTCCAATGTTATTCGTGTTGAAAACAATAACTTTTATGGCTTTTAGGATAAAACAGTCTGTGGGTCTGGAGTGGTTATCTTAATAATTTGAACAAATTATTCCGAATAAGAGAACAGAAAGTGGTAGAGCGTTTATCGAGAGAGAGAGAGCTTAAATGGAAGGAAAGCCATTCAGATTGGACGGCAGCCTATGAGAGAATATACGTGAGAATAGACGCATTTTTAACTCTGCTTAGTTTTATTCTTCATTAATAGCTGCTCAATCAATAAAAAAGGCAGCCATCCAATCGAAAAGCGCGAAATGGGCCTTAAATATTAATAGTTAAATATTGGTAGCAATAGTTGTATAGGTATCAATTTCAGTTCCATTGTCAGGAAGAATGACATCGAGAATTCAACTTTTTGTTGAATGACTTCTACAAGTTTAGTTTTTGTAGAAGACAAGATAGTCTTCACGGTTTTTCGCGCGACCGCCTGTTGCTAGAAGGTGTTCGTCGTTGGAAATCGGAATTCCCTCCAACCGAATCGAAGTTACTCGCGAAGTTGGTGCACTCTGGCGGTTCTGTCAGTCACATTCCTGCTGCTTCCGACTGCGGCTCCACTCCTTCCTTCATTTGCATTCCCTCGTGCTTCTTTGGGAGTTGCACCACTTCCAAGCCTCTTTTGCAGTCTCGTCTGGGCATGCGCAGAAAATGAGTCGCTTGCCGTTTAGCGTTAGCTCCGTGTTTGAGTGCAAGTCGGAAGAGGACGATCAAAATTGCGTTCTCGGCGTTGTACTCCATATGGGGGATGGATTCCAGCTGCGCACTGGAGTGCTCTCTTGTGGGCACGCTGGCGAGCTTAACAAATGTTTGCGCTGGCAGTGCGCTCACGGGAGTGGTGCTCCCCCAGAAGAGAGGGCACCGGCTGCCCAAGGTATTCGATGCTGGCCGAGAAAGGCGGGCAGATGAACACTGTGCGTGTGGAGTCGTGTGACTGACCATGTCTTGGCGCTCGTGACTCCAAATTGAAGGTGGACGAGAGTAGAACGGGCATCCGAAGGGCCCAAGGTGGTGTCGTGGGCCTTAAATAAAGGTTTTAGATAGGAGTGGATAAGGCTGAATTGGATAAAAAGAGTTTTTGTCGGGAACTTGCTGGTTAATTTAAGAGGTTTTTCTTAGAATGGAATATTTTCGGTTGTGAATCAATATGTAGAAGGTCAAACGGACAGGAAGAAAATTCAAGTACACTGTACGGGAGTGGAAAAAGTCGATCGAGGTCAGTAAAAGTACAAATAGGGGAAATGGCAACTAGGGGTCTGCGTACGGATTAAAGGAGGCTGAGGGATGAAAGGAATTGACATTGCTGGATGGAATGACGAGGGGCATCGATTGGAGGGCATTGGGACTTATTTAGTTTAGTTGGGAATATTACAGCGTGTCGGGTCATCTTGGAAGTGAGGCTTAGAAATTTTTGCTATCACTTTTCATCGGAAACCCTGCTTGACCGGCACATTATCATCAATACGAGGCTTAATCTTAAAGTTAGTACCGTTTGCTTATATTTAAATATTGGCGCTTATAAATGGGACATTATGTTAGAAAAGGACATTAGGAACATATGCGGAGCCGTCAAAGATCAAAGCGTCTTCAAATGAATTGTGGGGAAAAAATAGAACAATTCAAGGGGAAGTGTATTTCCGCTGCCGTTGCAGCTCATGTTTAATACTCTTTGAGTAATTGGAACCGTGTGGAGGAAGAGGGAATTTTGAAAATAAATGATAGCAGAGAGAAAATTTGTCCAGTTCGTAAATAATCGTCAATGTTGGAGAGAAATCTTCCAAAAATCATTATAACCAGGTAACTTAAAATGGGAATCTATGAGAGCAGGAAGATTAGACATATGACTAAAATATAACACATTGCTTGTTGAAATTTAGCTGTAAACTATCCCGTCCAAGAAACGTGTGAGGGTTTTTCCTTTGGTTGGACGTCGCCCTACCTTTGCTTGCACTGAAAAGAAACGCCCGACCCATTAAAATTCATCTGCACAGCGAGTGCACCAATCCGAGGAGTTGATGGTCATTTTTAAATTATACTTATGACTTAACACCTAAGAACGCCTGAGTCGATCCCGTTGATTGGTCGTGGGGAATATATTTTGTTGGTCGTGGTTTCACGTGAAAGTGCTCGTCTAAGCAGTGACAGAGAAGGACGAACCGTAATGAAATAGATAACCAATTAAAGTCCAACGGAAGTGACTCCTCTCGAGAGATCAAAGTGATTCAGTTTTTTTTCGCCTCCCGACTTTCAAATGTTCATTCCAATGAGGGGGACGGAGAGAGAGCAAGGACGATGACATGAATAGAGGGCAAGGACTCTTTCTTCTCCGAGATTACCGGAACATAAGAGGAGGAGAGTGGGAGCGAAAAAGAGAGAGACAATTGATGCTCCCAATCCTTCTTCGTGGAAGTAAGAATCCATCCGGCAGGAGATGCGCATATCGGCGATCCGTCGCCAAGGCATCGGGGAGCGAACGGGACCAAACGAGAGCGGAGGTGCGTGTGCGTGTGTGCGTGCGTACGTTCTCGTGCAGATGGGACTAATCGACGGTTAAAGTATGAAGACCTTGTTTGTATGATTTGATTTTCAGTACAATGGGAACGTTTTTCCCAGGGATAAAGACCCTATAGGCAAGATCCTGTTACTAAGTGCAAATGTAGTAGTTAAACAGCGAAAGTAACTGGTTGGTTATGTTCTTGCTACGGTTATTTTGAGGTTAGTTCTGCCAAAGTTAAAGGTTTATGCCTATTTTTACTTATGTTACATTTTTCTTTCGTAGCCTCCTGTAATTGCTCGCGTTTGGACTTTATAAAGAAATAAATTCTTATATCCGCTTTTTTTGAAAATTTAAATGCGCCAAATACTTCAGTGTTCTGTTCCAAATTATCGGTCGATATTTGGATTTCGTAGCGCCTCAATAAGGGCGAGGTGGCTTCTGAGTCCCGATATGTTTGGATTAATTTTATGATAAACCCTTCCCGATGAAATAATTAATGTAATTCCGCCTTTCCACGTTAATTATTAACCGCGGCCTGGGTTTCCTTATCCTAAGGGTCAAAGTATCGTTAGTTTACTCGATTAAAGTTTTCACGGGTTGTTGCGCCGATCTTCTGAAATTCCCAGAAGTATATGTTGTTGCTTATATCTTGTCGTCCTTTTTCTTTATCGTCCGTCCATATTTTCAAAAAATTAAGAAAGGGCTGACGTGTGTACAAGGTGGAGGAAGGGCGAAATTACTTCTGCCCTGAGAAGCTGGCTGTAGCCCTAGGTAAACGTTTAATGACATTGAATGCTCTGCGGGCGAACAGTCAGGGTGACTGCTCATATTCATTTCTCTTCCGCACGTTATTGTTTTATTTAATAGGAATTACATCAGATTTGGGGTATTTAACTAAAAAAGTATCGTAAAAAACATTGGTACTTCCTACAATTTCAGTTCGTTAGAATGTGTGTTTTAGGTTACAAGGCTTGGGCACTATTTTTAATTAGAAAATCATTATTCTGAAATGTTGGGCATAGAATTTTTTTGTATGTTGTATAAGTTGCAATTTTGAATTGTATGCATTCATTTTCTTCCGCGTAGATGCTATTGATTTTAATGTTTTATTGCAACATCATCCAGATCTGAATTTACGCTAGTTCTATCAATATTTATGAACTCCTCCTGGGTCAGGAGAGGTAATAATTACATTTTCTACAATGTTAAATTATTGAAATACATACCTTTGGGGTCATTATCATTAATATTGTTGTTTCATTCAATGCCGTTCGTGTTGAAGAACATTTTCAGGCGATTTTAGGAGTTCGTGTTGAAAGCATTTTTAGTCTCTTGAAAAATGTCCTCCGACTGGAATCTCCTTAGAAATTATTTGAGAGGAACAAGTAATTTCTCGCCGATGCAGTTTTTTCATTAATTTATTCACATAAGTATATTCGTGTTTACAAAACTTTTCAACTCAGTAAATTTTGGCTTGTGTATAAGTTTTATTCACAACGAGGAGATTTTGTAAAGCCAAATTCGATACGATTTTATTATGTCCAACAAGATTTAATGGCAATTATGCTATTGACTGAATATTCTCAGAATTTATTATCAGATCTACGTAATATTAATCATATGAAGCATAGTCGAAAAGGAAGGCCATTTTTGTTATATTTACATATTGACGCATGCAGCGCAGTCTATTGATTGTTTCCGAACCCGCCAAGGCCCTTGGCTTGGTTCAGTAGTCGGCGAATGCAGAGGGTAATATCCGCCGCGAAAATCGTTGCTCCCGGCAGTTGCAAAGTGCGTGCTGTGGTCCGGTTTTTGTGCGCTAAACAGCCAGGGAACACCTGCTCGGGTTCATGGGGAGTTGTGCGTACCTAAAATAATTAAGTTAAGGAATGGTTAGGCAATGGCGTAGAGACTAAGACAAAACACGTGCCTATCTGGGAATAAATGAAGAGCCTTTTCACTTTTTACTTAAAATATCCATAATTCCAACTTCTTCTTGCAACAATAAGCGCCATGTAGTTTAGCTGTGGGAAGTCAAAGAATGGAGAGTAGAAATTTGTGTCAAGTATTCTCTTTAAATTCACGCTATTTTGGAAGTAATGGTTCGTGGCGTCATGATTTGTGTTTTAGGGAATTATTAGTTGCTTTTTTGTGCATGGAGTCAGAAAGTTTTCCTACAAAAGCATCTCGAGCTGTTATTCCATTGGATTCCTTCTCATTTTCTTTTTGAAAGAAGGGCGGTGTAATAATTTTGAATAAAAATAATATTTATTGGAATCGCCAAAAAATATTTATAAAAAACTTTTAAAATATATTTGTCCCATTTGTAAAATCATATTTTTCTCAGTTATTCGTTTTTAGGACTTACTTTTAAACTTTATTTTTTGCCTGACCTTAAATCCTATACTTAGTTTTTATGAATTCTAAACACCCAATCAATAACAACATATTCTATTTTTATGAAATACCTTTTGGGTTCCAGGAATTTAATTACCGGTAACACCAAATAACATGAAGGTTGGCTCGATCGACGTCCAAGAGTGAAGTATTTGTTGAGAATTAGTTCTTTTCAAATGATGATTAACATTTTATAAACTGCCACATGCGTAATTATTTCATCGTGCACTAATAAATTTATAACATTTGGTAAGGAAATACTTTTGTAACCCTATTGGAGTGGCAATCCTTCATTCTGCCTCATGCCCCTGCTTCCGCGTGGATGCATGCTATTCAGCTGGCTCTGGTCATTTCTTTGAGTGGCCGTGAAAGAGATGTGCATTTATCACCGGAGGAATGCTCCGTGATCCACGATTAAGCGTGCTCAGAATTTTTGAAGAAGAATAATGGTCATAAATCTTTAGTCTCGGATAATGGATTTAGAAAGCAGGCGACCATCATTTCCATTGTTGCGTTGTTCCAGCCAACATTTCTGACTCATTCGATGAATGCAGATGAATATCTCGTCAATGTGCTTCGTGTGGGCGTAGGTGAGTATAGGTGCGGATTTGAAATAGGGCGTTTTTAATTCAACCGTAACTGTTCATAGCCTCGCTGCGGTTCGGCAATACGCAGTCAGCATTTGAGGTTTATCGCCTGCTTACAGATGTCTTGGCCCTTTCGTAGCTGCCAAGCGTAAGCAGCCATATCTCTCGAAATTCTTTTCTTGAATTTACGTCATTGCTTATTTTTTTCGTTGAATATTATCCGATAATTTAATTCAAATCCATCCCAACGTAAGGAGTCATTTTATTCGTGAATGCAATTCGAATGATACCGAAACCTTGAAAATATAATTCCTGCAGTCAGGTTGAAAATGTAGTTTCTTATTCTGTTGGGCATCATCGTTAAATTCGTTCAGTGCTGCAGTGTTCTAAGCGCTAAACGATATTCTTGGGCATCTTATTCTGATTTCTGTTCCGTTTGATGTATCTTTATACTTTATATTTACATGATCCACATGTCTATGTGCTAACCTGCACTGTTTACTATTTATTAAAATTTTCGAATCGTTTCTATCATGCCCAATTAATGATTCAGTAAATATTTTTAGTGTACCGCAGGTAATGCTCTTGGTATACTCATTCCGCCGGATTTTCACAACGCTTATTAGAAGGTATTATCATTTATCCGAGGAAGAATTATCTACTGGTCGAAACTCGTTATTAATAGAAGTTACCCCTATAGACTATCTTCAGGTTTCTCATTATACATTGAAGTGTAATTAAAAATTAGCTATTTATGAAACTAACCATATTAATTGAGTCGCAATTTTATTGCTCAATTATGTCGTTTTTATTATTGATATTTCAAAATATTGCACATGAAGTAGGTGCCTGTTCGTTAATAATAATTTATTGCGTATTCCACGGGGCTTCTAATGGTTTGACGGAAGAGGCCAAAGGCTGGGAGACGTCAACTCATGATAGGGCAGAGGAAGGGGAGTGTGAAGAGCATTCTACAAGTGGGAGTCATGAGGTCTTTTCCCACTTGTTGGATAAATGAGGAAGTATGTCGGGTCCGTGACTCAGAAGGGCGTCTTCGAGCAAATCGAAAGATATTGTGCAGGACGCGGGCTGAAAACTTTCCGATTGAAGACATGAGGTTAATTCAATCAATTCAACCAATCTCATTCAAAACATTAATGAACTTTTGAAGACGAATGTCTTTTAGTGTTATTCCTTTTAAATTGCCAAGAGTGATAACAGATTCATTTATTTGAGCATTTTGCGAGTTGGGAGAATCGATTCTTAATCCCTGGATTTAGAGAATCCCGAGTAGCGAATCATTAGCTCATAAGAACTTGCTCTAGCCAGTTTGCGTTCCTAGCCTCAATCTTGTTTTCTATCGCGACACAGGGAGCGCATGGACTTGTTCTGCTGAAACCGGTGGACATATGTTAGAACCGTGTCTGAATCATGGGTTTGTCAATATACTCAATGGAAAGAAAGCTGAGAGAAAAATTTTGACTCTTCTTTACAGAGACACTATTTCTAATTCAAGCACAGTGCGATAGATATGGGATGAGAATCAATACAAATAAAACAAAGGTTATTCGATTTTCCAGAAAGAAAAAGGCTAAGCTAACATTAAAATAGGAAGGGAAAAAATGAGCAGGTAGAACAGTTTACGTATCTCGGAAGTATTTTGGACCAATACGGTCAAAGTAGTACGAACGTAAAGAGAAGAATTGCGCTAAGCAAAGAGGAGGAGGAAGTTAATGATAGGGACGTTAAGCAAGGAAGTTAAGAAAAGCCTTTGATTTGGAGCGTAGCTGTCTATGTGCGGCGCGGAAACGTGGTCATTAAAGCAGGAGGATAGACGTAGATTGGAGGCTTTTGAAATGTGGGTGTGGAGAAGAATGGAGAAGGTGAAATGGACAGAAAGAAAAAAAAATGAGGAAGTACTGGAGATGGTGGGCGAGGAGAGGGGCTTCCCCGACTGAAGAGACAGCTGAAAGGAAATCATTGGTAGACCATGTGGAAAATATCCAAAACATGTATGCTACTATATATATATATACATATATATCTATAATGATATAATAATGACTTCTTTTCGCATGTGTTACATGTTTTATCGAAACGTGGCCATATGTATTGTTGAAAAAGTAATATTTACTATACGAAGTCTGTTAAAAAATTTCCCCAACTTATTTATTACAAAAATACTTCACCAACAAATTATTGTTCAGGTTCCCCTTCAAAGTAGTTTCCTCCCCAACGTATACACTTATTTCAATGGTGTTTCCACTTTTTGAAACAGTCCTGGAACGTTTAATCCGGAATGCTCATAAGCTCTTCTGCAGAATTTCGCTCTATCTTTGGAATGTTGGCAAATATTGTCCTTTGAACGGGGTTTCTAGTTTAAGGGATCGGAAAAAGTCACATGAGGTCAGATGTTCTCAGTGGGTTTGGTGAGGTAGCACAGCGGTTTTTACTAAAACTCATGAGTTCTCTTAGACGAATGAGCCGGCGTGTTTTCATGGTGAAAATATACTCGCTGCTCCTCCAAAGTAAGGGCCGTTTTCGTCTGATTCTCTCTCTTGGGCGTTTCATAACCCTCAGATGGTACTCCATGTTGACTTTCTGGCCTTCGGGTTGGTATTTGTGATGCAAAATCCCCTTTGCATCGAAAAAAACAATGAACATGACCTTGACATTCGATCGAACTCGTCGAGCTTTTTTGGTGCGAGTGGAAGTTTCACAAACCCATTGTGAAGATTACACTTTCGTTTGTTTCATCAAACGTAAAAATGTCATATATCAATTCACCCATGACTCATCATCACCCGTTTTCATTCTGGGAAAGAAGGTTTCATCCTCTTCAGTTGGATCAAACAGTTTCTGTCAGGTTTGAAGTCGCTCCTGTTTCAGGTCTGCTGACATCAGGTGAGGCACGAATTTGGCGGCGACTCGATACATCCTCATTTTTTCTTTCAGGATTTCATAAGACAAACCAATCGAGATGTCACGCTCTTCTGTAAGTTTCCTGAGAGCCAAAGGTCGATTTGTGCGAACGAGATCGCTCACTTTCTCGAATTGGGGGGGTCATCAATCGACGTTGATGGTCTTCCGGACCTTTCGTCGACTTTCACTGATGTACAGGGTCCATAGTTGGGAGTTTAGGAAGGGAGTGTAAAGAAGTGTTTGGAATAATCCTTCCTGTAATTCCTTTAAACTTGAAATAATCTATCCAACTACCAAAGTATTTTACATTATAGTCACCATAGTCGATAAATGTTCCTCGGTGGTAATTTTAAACACCGAAGACTATATTTCCGAAACCCTTCGTCCCATAAGTGACCCATTCATTTACAACTCCCTCACAAACGACCAAACTCCTGCTTTCCAAATCTAAATACCGATCTCCCTTCTCCAATTTGGTCCAAGTGTTGGCCTCACTTTCCAAGGCATATTCTTACTCCCACCCCCCAAGTGCTAGAAGACCCCAGTTTAACCGCATCCGAACAAAAACTCACCCAACATCCACTGTCGCCCTATAGCCTCCAGCTTCATCTCTCCCTTTGAAATAATCTCCGCACATCATGACATTACTTACAACCTATCGTATTCCACTGGCCCTCCTTCATAAAAGACTCATACCCTTCGTTGACCATTTAAATTATTCGTTCGTTACACCTTCAACCTAATAACCATTATGGTCACAATGTGACTTTCCTCCGCACCTCTATTCCCCATGCCGAAGGCTTATCCTTCCTACAAAATTGTCTCTCTCTCTGCGCACACAACCCTAGATTCCTTCGACTAAATTTTTCCCCAAATTAGTCACATTCAACCTCACGAAAAATGCATTTTCCTTCCAAAATCGTTTTAACATAAACTGTTTTGGAAAGATAGATAGATAAATCCTGAATGTATTCTATAGTCCTCTCGATTAGTGATCTCATTACTTCAATGGAATCGCGCATGTCTCTCCCTTTTCTAAAACCAAACTGATCCTCTCTCAAGTTGTTATTTTCCCTGATCTCCAACCTTCTGTTGATGATCTCAAGGACTGCGTAGAAAATCAAACTTTTCACAAATTTCAGCTGCGTAAGAAATTAAATAGTGTTCTGAAATATTCATATGATTTAGTTTTTCGGAATAGAAACTAACACTGATCTTGTCTTACGGCCAGATTGCTTCTTCATACGAGGCGTGTTCATACAGTAAAGCCCGTTTGGTCACAGAAAAAAATATACTCATATGAAACACATTTTATTGGCACTTTTAGTTAGCTACAAACCGACTTCACTTATCTACATAATCGCCGTTCACTTCTAAGCATTTTTCGTACCTCTGCACCAGCTTCTTTAACCCCTCTGCATAGAAACTCGCCGCCTGAGGGTTGAACCAATCGACAACGCCATTCTTGAGTTCCTCTTCGGTTTCGAAACGTTGTCCACCGAACCACTGTTTCAAGTGCAAGACGAGGAAGTAGTCCCTGGGTGTAAGGTCAGGACTGTACGGTGGGTGGTTTAAAGAGTTCCCAACGACCCAAAAACTCTCGTCCACTGGACATTCTTTGCTCTTTGTGGTGGTCGGTGAGCATTTTCGGTACCCACCTTGCACGCAATGTGTGATATCCGAGGTTTTCCGTAACAATATTGTAGACAGTAGTGCGTCCAAGTTGAGGAAATTGTTCAGCCAGGCCATTAATTGTCAATCGACGATCACATCGCAGTTTTTGTTCCACTTGCGAAACAATTTCATCGGTCAGAATACTGGGCCTACCACTTCGCTCTTCGTCATGGACATTTGTTCGTCCATTTTTAAAATCACAGCACCATTATTCTAACCTTTCCTTCACTCATAACTGTAGGTTTATAAACTAGGCATAATTCCCGATGAATTTCAGCAGCCGACAATCCTTTTGCATACAAGAATGGTATCACAGAACGCACTTCACAGCTGGCGGGATCAACGATTGTCGCGGACATTGTTGTTTGCATGCACGGATAAGCAAACGACTTCTGAAACAAAACAAATGCTGCTATAGCTTCTCAATGAATCAGTAGATGGCGCTGCAGGAGCAAAACTGTGTTCTGAAGCGCCAATATTTAAATATAAGCAAACGGTTCTTACTTTAAGAATGCGCCTCGTATATACTACAAATGAGCTCATATTGAGTCTTCCTTGCAAATTTTCCTAAACCTTTTAGTAGTTCCGCGGGAATGTTGTCTGCCCCATACGGCCTTATTTGATTTCATCTCCCTTAACGCCCATTCTACAGGTATCTCATCGTCGAGTATTTCTGAACCTAAATTATCGTCACCTACGACATATTCTCTTCCTATGTCTAACCTTGTTGGCCTAAGTTCTTTACCAGATGGTTTTACTATACATTCCTTCCATCCCAATTGGATTTTTTCTGTTCCAATTATAATCTTAAACGACTCATCTCTAACTGATAACACAGATCCTCTTGTCTTACTTCTCGACAGTGTTATAACCTTGCCGTATAGCGCACCATATTCACTCTTCTTCTGCAAACTTTCCATATCCTCGCACTGCGTCTTCCGCCACGCTTCTTTTGTTCTTTTTGTCACCTATCTTAATTTACTCTCTCTTAAGAAGGAAAAAGGAAGTAAAACTCTTTGTACTTCATGTTGCTTAACTCTGTGTTTACATTCTTCCATTTATTTCTCCCTTTCATCTTTGTACTCATCCGTGATTCATGGTTTCCTTGTCCTTTTCCCAATAACTGTTCTGATAGTTTCTTTTGCGGATTTCGATATCCCTTTCTTAATAAATTCCCATTTTTCTTCGATAGTAACCTGGTCTGTATCCTCACTTATACTTTTCTCTAGAGTCTGCTGACACTCTCTCCCCGTCAATCCATTCAACCCTTCTACATTCCATTTCCTTATCAGCCGCCCCTGTTTTATCTTTTTGAAACGGATGCTGCAACTTCAAAACAACTAAATTGTGGTAATGAACCACATTCACTACCAGGAAGCAGTGCGAATTGATCCCCTGTACCTAAACCTGTTCCTAACCAGAATACAATCTAATTGATACCTTTCTAAGTCACCTGGAGCCACCTTTCCATGCATACTTAAATCGTATGTGGTGTCTTAACCAAGTGTTGGTGCTGACTAACCCCTGCCTCCTGCAGAACTCAGTTGCTGTCTTCCCCCCCGGTCTTTCCTCGTGCCTAAACTGCAGTCCCCCACCTCATCACCGTATCTTCTTTCCCCCACCATCGCATTCCTCCATCGCTATCAAAAATTATTATATCCTCTAACTCGTCGTACATCCTATCGAATTCTTCCTCCTTATGGTTGCTCGGTGGTATGTAAGCCTGAACGGTGACCAAGTTCGTCGGTTCTGTTTTATCTCTACTTGTAATATTCTATCCGTTTATTGTTCCATGTTAACTGCTCTGCTTCCTACCTCTTTATTTAATGTTATGGTAATCCCTCGTCGCCTCTCGTCCCCGTCACTGTATATTATTATACCTGTATAATTATCACTGTATATATGATATAAATAGATATGTATTATAAATATAATATATATTTATGTATAAGGTTAAAACCTTAACTAAGGAAATAATTACAAAGAAGGGACACTCAAGAATATGGTTTGCATTTCAACCGTGGAGGCGTCCTCCTCAGAACCGACAGGCCTGATCGTCGCATCCTCAACCATATTCGTCGGGGTCCCTTTTTCTTAATTCTGTGCTAATTGATTTTTTAACCATATTTTATGCCCATCATGTGCAGTCGCTGAGCAGCATCCCAAGAATTGCACAAAAATAAATCTCTTTTAATGTCTGTCTGTAGAAACTCGTAGTTCACGAGGCTTTACGGGAAAAGCGGTCCAATGTAGTGTTTGTGTGTGTGCACCCTCTCTAGTAGTGATGCTCCCTGCACCATTTGGGTGGCCATTAAATTCCGCTCCCGCAGTCCATTCCCGCGCCGTAATTGGCCGCCATCGTCCCGTTCCACCACCCCCCTCTCTTGCCCTTAAACCCCTCGCGACCCGCTCTCCCCTAGGCGTAGAATCTCCTGGAGTCGGCGGAAGTGAGGGGAGGAGTAGGTGGCGTAGCAATAAGGGGTGGCTGGCATTCCCAGGGATAGGTATGCATGCGGGCCCGCCTGCACAGCGTGCGCCGGCCCTGGGAATGGAGCACAAACACACTCACAGACGCGAGTACCCTGGCGAGAGGGACAAAGAGCCCGCACACCTGGATCCGTGCCCTAAGAGCCGCCAGAATGGTGCACGGTCAACTGCTTGTGGTTTAAATATTTTTAACTGAACAGTTCAGATGAAAATTGTCAATTTTATTCATGATGCGTTTATTCGACGAAATTTTTGGTAATTTAAATTGCTTTTTTCCCGTCATATTTTTTTTCCTTTGTATGAGAATCTAAATGTAGGCTCCCAGCTTTCTCCTTCTTCAGTTACTCATATAATATACATGGTTCATTATGAAAGTAATGCGCATGATTTTATTGTGACGCGCCACGGAAGTTAGGTAAAGCCGATCGGGAAATGTGGTGGAGGGTCTTCCCTTCCAACGCAGCCGGTTGTCAGTTTGCTTCGAGCAGTCTAAGTGGAAAGACGTGCCTCCGCGTGAAGTGTGTTTTTCGACTTTGTAACACGGCGCGACGGAGCGCCCAGCTAGAAGCCACGTGCCCCAACCCACACGTCCTTCCTCGTTAGCAAATTCCTGGCCCGGAGCACCATCCAGGTGGTCCCCCAGCCTCCTTACAGTCCCGACTTGGCTCGGTGCGACATTTTTGTGTTTTCCCGACTAAAGCGAGAGAGCTGGAAAGAAAGCCTCGGGAGACCGTGGAAAACCTCCAAAAGCATGGCACTCAACGTCCCCGAGGGACATTCCCGCAGAGAGGAGTTTCAGACACGTCTCCGCAAGTGTAGGGATAAAGGGGAGATTATATTGAATAATTTTTAGCACATGTACAAGTAGGACCAATGAATCTTTTTTCCCAGAGAAAGTGCATTACTTTCATGGTAGACCGGTATTCGAGAGGAGGTGTGTCTCCGCGTTCATTCTCTCATCCACAGCACCCACCTCTTATGCGAAATATCTTTCCTGACAGTGTGTCCAGTGCATGGAATTTAGAGTTCTTGAATTGGGTCTGCGGCATGCGGTTTATTCTGCCTACCCGGATCCTTCTCCTTTGCCTCTTATGACAATGATTCTCTGCAAATGTTGTTCGTATGCATGAGTGTCCTCTTTTCCGAGGCATTTCTTCCCTTCCTTAGATGTGGAGGGAGCCAGTTGCCAATGTATTTATTTAAATGTACTGGTTTGACACAGCAAAGCTTTAACGCGTATTTTTCTAATCTTTGGTATGGAGCGTAGCTATGTACGGCGCGGAAACGTGGTCGCTGAAGCAGGAGGATACACGTAAATTGGAGGCTTTTGAAATGTGGGTCTGGAGAAGGATGAAGAAGGTGAAATGGACGGAAAGGAAAACAAATGAGGAAGTACTGGAGATGGTGGGTGAGGAGAGGGGGTTTGTAGAGAGAAATCCTATGGAGGCAGGGAAAATGGATGAAAGGCGTATTGAGCGGTAGTGGAATGTTGAAGAAGATAATAGAGGGGAGAATGTTGGGCAAGCGAGGAAAGGGTAGGAACAGGATAGGGATGTTGGACGGGACCGAGGGAGGATGGAAGTGCACAGAGATGAGGAATGATTTCATGTAGAGTAGGTTGCAGGATTTTGTTTTGTTGTGTTAACCAAATAAATGTATCGCTGTATTTTCCATCCAAAAGTTAATGAGTAGAATACCGATGGTAGTAATAACTTTTTATGCTCCTTCATTCCTCCTGCATCTATACGAGTTAAGTATTTTTGCTTCTATGAAATTAGCTACAGCGCTGTTGGTATCGACTCCCCTTTTTTTTACATTTCGTCCCATTAATACGACTTGCAAGTCTTTGGCCTTGCCTTCCCATTACATGACTTTAAGTTTATCATAATTTATTTTACCTGTTTTACTGACCTCTTGCTCCATTAAGTGCTTAATACCTACCCCTAACTTTGGTTCAGGTCTCAATTGTCTTATTCCATATTTATGGAATGTTCTCTCTGAATATTACATTCCCTTTTCCCATAAAGTGTTATATATTTCATTGCCGCGTCCGCTATGGATTGTCATACCCCAAAGGTGTTTTGTAGTCATAGCAAAATGACATTAGATTATATCAATAAGTTTAGAGAGATTAGGTGCAGAAAATTGATTAAGATTTGATTTTACCCACGAATGGCATCATAATAATATTATTTTGCCATTGTAGGGGTAAAAATATTTGGGCTAAAATGAGTCTGGTTTGTGTTCACCCTCTGCTACACACCCTAGCGGTGCTAAACATTACCAAATACTCCAAGCTTTACCCATGCTACAGAATTAATGTATTCTACTCCATGTCACCGAATTCTGCTTTCAGTTTTCATAAAATTAATATGCAGTCCTCATTCCAAAATCTTTTCATTCAATTTTCTCTGAATTAATCGGGAATCATCTTCATCTTCCATGATACTCAACTTGTCATCCGCAAAAATCGAGGAAGGTAAAAATTACGTCTTAAGCAATATTTGTTTCATTGTCATTGCATTTTTTATGGAACTTTTTTGGCAGTTTGCTAAGATACAAATAAATGTAGGCGGCATGAGATT
Source organism: Hetaerina titia (assembly GCA_037158775.1). Classification (NCBI taxonomy): domain Eukaryota; kingdom Metazoa; phylum Arthropoda; class Insecta; order Odonata; family Calopterygidae; genus Hetaerina; species Hetaerina titia. Next base: position 3,211,650 of record CM073776.1, on the reverse strand, counting down.
GGCGAAGCATCCCTACCTTCCTTTCTATTTTGTTTAAATCAGGAAATTCAATCTTTGGAGCCAAGGTGTTCCAAATGCCGACGCTTCACTGTCTTGGAGGAGCCCAAGGGATTGAGCATCGGCAATAGAATTATAACCCCTCCTGATGCCGCGGGGGTGGCCATTGCCGGATGGAATCCCAGATACGCACTGCTCCCCGTTCTCACGGACGAAGCTCATTCACTCATTCCTTTCCGAGTGGAAATTCGTGAAAAAGAATGCCGGAGGAAAAGGGATGAGCGATAAATTGAAAGTCCTCGAACGTTCAGCGAGAAATATTTTTCCTATTTCCATACCTTCGTGCATTCGTGGGCATGTTCGATTGAAGGAAGTTGTCATGCGCGAGGTGTCATCTTCCCACTGCACCGATTCACTCATTTCCTGCCAAATCGCATTTTTCAATATTAAATGGGAAGAATGTTTTTGTAATCTTGAAGGAGGGTCACCCAATACGTGATACTATTTAATGGTTGTCAGGGTTTGCCTAACATTGAACTTTTTTAATCGGTATACATATGGATTTGGAAATAATGGGATTCTTTAAAAAAGAAAGGAAAGACTGTAACCAAGTATTAAAGAGGGGGAATAGGTGTTATGGAAGGAAGCTGCAGCTCACGAATTTGGTCAGTGTGTTCAAGGGTAATGGATGACGTAGTGGGCACATGAGGAGTTGGGAAGAATTGGCTCAGAGGTATTTGCAAGTGAGAGAAAATTTGATAGGTAAGCAAGGAATAAAACTATTTAAAGTTTAACATGTGAAGAGTAGCGGCTTTGGGATCAAAGAACTGGTATTTGAAGCTTGTATTGGTTTAAATATTATAGGTTTTTGAGATTCCAGCCTGGTAAGTCTGGTGTAAATAAGTTAGGCAGAGAGAAAGACGAATGACGATTGGGTTTCCAATATGACGGAGGACGAGGTGCTGATTGATATTGAGGTGGCGGAAATAGTGGATGGACAAAATATTCAAAAGTTGTGTGAAATTTAAGGTTAGGAGGGAATATTCTGTTGGGTAAACCTTAAAAAGAAAGATGAAAGAAGACACTTTGCTTTTCTACATGGAAGTTTTTTGTTACGACCTAAATTTTGTTATAGTGTAACATTTTCAGGCACCGCTGTAAAGAAACCTAGGTCGTGATAAAAAAATTCTATATGGAAAATCAATATGTCTTCTTTCGTCATGAAGAACTTGCACTATGTTACGCCTTAAACTGGGTCAATTAAAAATAAATAATTCGGCAGTTTATACGGAATGAAATGCAGGTGGAAGGCGCGACTAGGAAATGATGCATGGCGAATAGGAGAAGGTTTTCGTGATATATTTAGCATAAATACGTTATGGGCAGTTCAGAACCCCTCTCTAGTAATCGGATTCTATGTCTAATAATCGGATTGCCTTGAAGAGAATGAACCGTATGCGGGGGCTAACCGTATCCGGGTTACGAGATATCCAAACCAAATATCGAAATGCAATGGAAAATTCATCCCTCATTCCAAAAGATAGGCATTTATTCTCAGAAGACTCTCTTCCATTTTATATTTCCTAAAAGTTGTCTCATCTTTCATATTGGTCCCTTTTGGGATAAACTTCTTGGGGAGTGGGTTTATTTTTAACGCGTTTCCGGTTCCAGTTGGAATTTTATGGCAGTGATGTTTATGCCGGTCTCGCCCTTTGATGATGCTGCAGCATAAATTGACTCCGAAAATTGGTCCATTCCCTTCTCTCGACGGCGCTTCCTCAACCGTTCGCCGATGAGCGCTCGCGTGGAGGAAGGCTCGATGCGTCTGAGTGTGCGCGGAGAGCCCATGAACTTCGGAGGTGGAGGAGGGGACGTTTGTTCGCTGTTTCAACTCCCATTTCTTCCCATTGGTTATTTTCACGTCGTAGATTATCTTTATAAACGACGTTTTTCTCCTAAAAGTATGTGTTTTAAAAGAACTCCGAAAATTGCATTAAAAAGAAAAAATGCATCAAAATATGGCAGCACAAGCGTCTCTACTTGAGTGGCTTCTATCTTTTTCACAAATGTATTTCTTACATCTTAAAGGATCCTAATGGCGACATGTCACGTAGGATTTGTGAATCCTCGATAACTTTTCGTACGTTTCATTTGCCTTTGATTTTGAAACTTATTCGCAGCCATTAATTTGTATTATTTTAAATGCTGCTTCGAGGTTCAATTATTATTTGTCCAAAGGAAAATTATGGGACTTAATGTACGATTTATGCATTAAATATTAATTTTATCAGGACCTTGTGATTTCAGATTCCAGCATAATAAGTATGCATAAATGAGGAATTCTGACTTCGACAATATGCATTCACTGAATGAACTTTTGTGATTAACGTCCCCCAAGTGTGGATATTACTAGAATAAATCGCCAAAATTAACAACAAAAATAACTCTTCAACCCATCACGTCGAAATATATCCAAATTCATACTTAAATCTTTCAAATTTTGCATAACGCATTTTGCAATTCGTTGGAATTACAACTTGTAATCATTAGGGTTGAAGCATAAATATGTCACGCTGCATTAGCTTGCCTCCTTGTTAAAGAAGCAGGCAAGTTAATGAGGCGGACGGTGCGGTATTTCCCCAGTGGAAGGCGTACGTACAAGAGATTTCCATTCGCGTGTCCCAGAAGACGAGGCATGGCTCATCGTTAACGATTTAATCGATGAGAGCCTCCCGGAGGGAAGAAGTGCGACACTTTGGGGAGATATATTCATGCGGAATGGCTTGGACCAATAAGACGGGGAAGTTTTAATCAATTGAAATGTTATCTCTTTCACTGTCCGCAAGAAGAAAAAAAGATAATAGCCGACGCCGCGAGTACAAATAATGGTTTTCATATTAAACTGTGTTGAGTCACATGACAAGATTTAAAAGAAAAACACCTTCATATTCGATAGCGACTCTAACCAATCGATGGTAATTTTTCACCATTTAAATAGGAAAGGATATAAGGATTTCGAGAAAGAGAAAGGGTAAGTTAATCGTTGACACGAGAGGGAAAAAACTAGAACGGTTTGGAACTGCTCACCAAGTCTAGAAGTGTTGAGAATCAAGTTGGTTAAAGTAGTGGGGACGTGCGGAGAAGAATTGAACTTGGGGAAGAGGTTTTCACAAGGAGGAGGAAGTTGATGACAGGGAACTTCAGTAAGGATGGTAAGAAAAGGCTCGCCAAAACTTGGATTTGAAAAGTAGTTTTGTAAGGCGCAGAAACGTGGTCATTGATGCAGGAGGATAGACGTAGATTGGAGGTTTTTTAAATGTGGGTGTGTGGAAGGATGGAGAAGGTGAAATGAATAGAAAAGAAAACAAAAACGACTGAAAAGAGGATCGATAGGAGAAATCATAAAGAGAAAGGAAAATAAATGAAGGGCGTTGGCAATGGGATGTTGAAGGCTATGACATTGAGGGCGGGAAGTTAGACAAGGGAGGAATAGGATAGGGGTGTTGGACGGAATTAAGGATTTATCAACCTGCTAACAGTTTCAGGCTTAACTTTTTGGAAGTCCTTCATGATGAGGGTAAGAAATAAGAGAAACTTTACACTTCCACTCACTTTTAATGTTCTACCAATAGTACCCGGTAGAACATTAAAAGTGTATGGAAGTGTAAATTTTCTCTTATTTTTTACCCTCATCATGAGAATGTGTTTGTAGCATTTCCCCTCACCACCTACGTATCTACTACTCATCATTCTGTTTGCGCCGACGTCTTCGGCGGACAAGGGACCATTTCGTATCAATTTCGCCACAATACCTCTGTCCATATATCTTCCATTTCCTGGTTCTCGCACATTGTAATCCATGTCCTTCCCCCGGGATATCCCTCCTTTCTGGTCCTCAGCCAACTACCCTGCCTCTGAAAGTATCCTGTTAGCCTCTTGTTCTTGTATATATTTGCCATTCGATTCTTCTTCACCCATACTCCAAAGTATTCATCACCCATTCACTTTTCTTTCATTCTTTGGTTTCACCACATTTCTATCGCCTCCAATGCTCCATTCTCTCCTGTTCCTGTCGTCCACTCAACTCCATTAAAGTTCCCTCTGTATGTGCGTATCAATCGATCACTTCCCCATTTGTCTGCTGGTCATATTTGCTCTTTGTAGTCACTATTTATCTTCTCGTGACTCTCCCCCCGTTGCATACTACTGGCGAGGCTGGTGGTCTTGCAACCTACGAGCAGTAAGTACTCTTCCTCTTGGTATTCTGTGCCTTTCGTCTTCCTTGTCATTTTTGCGGATTATCTGAAATTATCAATTTTAGACGATTTCCTTAAATTTATTCTCAATTATCTTGAGATGGCACTTTTCATAATGGGCGGAGGTTTGTATTTTACAATAAATTAATTGAAGGTCGTAAAATATGCATCACCGACTTTCAGCAACAATCCCGCCCTTATTACCTCGTCCTTTTGGTATTCGCCTTCAAAGAATGAACGGAATGTTGCCCATATCCACAAGGGCCACTGCATATCTTGGAAGATTGAATCGAAAGGCGAGGTTTCGGCGTTATAGGTATCAGCCGGGTAAATCGACGCCTCATTGACCTCGAATCCTTTTCTTCCAGTGTCGGTGGCGCTGATGGGATCATGACGGAGAGTGGGCCCTCCCTCCCGGAGTGGGGAGGGCAAAGGGAAACGGGGTGGGTCGGGGGTGCGTGCGAGGAGGAGGGGATGGCGGGGGAGGACTCCTTTTAAAGCCCAAGTCTCATAAGAATCGGAGGGGTCGGGGGTTAATTAAGGGCTCTCGGGGGAGAGAGAAAGGGATCATTTGGGGCAGGGTAGAGCACACTCCTAATTATCTGGTCACGTGATCGTCTCCCCTTTCCTTTGGGGATTCTTTGAGATCGCCGTCGCGGGTTCCTTGCCTGAATCGCGCCCTCTTGATGCGGAGGACCAATCAGGTGAGGCGGGGATTCCTCGCTTGGTCGGATAACCGATCCGTATAGCTCCGGGCGCCGCGAATCGAATGATGCTGGTCAAACGGGATAGCGGGCTGAGGAAATTAGATTGAGACACAAAGTATGCCCTTTCATCAGATTGCGTAGTCGACCAGCTCCTTAATCCCTAATTCTTTTGGATGCTGCAAAAGTGACATAAAACGAAAAATATTTTATGAATACATGCGTACAATCGGCTGTGGCGTGCGAAGCATATTTTGAGAAAAATATCTTTGCAGAGTACGTTGTTTCAAAATAAAATCAATAATATTATTATTATTAGTATGCGTATAATTATCGGTATTTTTACCGGATAAGGTAGGTTTAAATGGACACGGACTATACAGCGGTGAAACGAAACATTTCCTTGCTTTTCCAGCTAAATTATTGCTGGAATGATATATGTACTTATACGGAGACCGCTTCGATTCTTGCATTGGAAGAGACCTTGGCTTTTGGAAACATTGGAAGAGACCTTGGCTTTTGGGGAAGAAAGGGTAGAAGAGAAGTAATTAGTTTAGTTATTAGTTTTACAAATACCATTAATGATATCTGTAAAATTTTGTAAAGAAAGAAGAATGTTAATTTCTGTCCAAACAATATGGAAAAGCATTTAATCGAATAAAATGCATTGAATTGATGAGGACACTGTAAACATATGGAGTGACAGATGGCTGATTGGAGAATTACATAAACACGAAATGCCGCCGTGAAATTTAGCAAAATAAACAGTTTTAATAGGCTGGGATAAAGGATTACGGAACGCCGATGGCTAAATTAAAGTTAGACAACGAAGAGGAAGAGGTATATTTTTTCAAAGCAGAAGGTAAAATGAATCACTTTTCCTGACTATAGGGTGGAATACTCGAGTCATGCCTTTCGCTGTAAACAAAAAATATCGGGACCGTAAACTTGAATGGCACCAAATAATAATAAATAATAATAATAAATATAAATAAATAAATGGAATAATAATAAATTTAAATAAATAAATAAAAATAATGAAATTTACAATAAAAAATATAAAAATATATAAAAAAATAAATTAAAACACCACATACACACACACAAATTCGAAACAAATAATTAAAGAAATAGAATAAAAAAATTAATTTTATTATTATTAATAATAATAAATATTACAACAATAATACTAATAATTTGTATAATAATTAATAATATTTTTTAATAATAATAATATTTTTTTAAAATTATTATTATTTTATTTATTTATTTATTTGTTTCGAATTTGTGTGTGTGTGTGTGGTGTTTTTTAATTTAATTTAATTTTTTTAATTTTAATTTTTTATTATAAATTTCATTATTATTATTTATTTATTTATTTATTTAAATGTATTATTATTATTTATTATTATTCCATTTATTTATTTTTATTTATTACTATTATTCTTTTTTATTATTATTTGGTGCCATTCAAGTTTACAGTCCCGGTATTTTTTGTTTACATTGATTCACGACCGTAGCTACGTTCCTTTTATATTTAAAATGCCTTTCGCTTTTTTGGCTTTCCCTTGCTTTCCGTTTATCTACATCAAAGTAGTGATACACTGAAATTCTTTACATGATTTCTTCTTCACTACTTTCAGCGGGCAGGCAAGGGAAAAAACCGTTACTTCTTACATCCATGCATTTGAATATCTATATAAATAAACTAAGAACTGAGGCGTCTCAAGAAATAAACTTATTTACGGGTTTCCATGCACTTGGACTCGCGCTCGTGTTCGACAAGGAAATGGACTAATCGAAACGCGTCCTATTCGGCCCAAGCCAAAAGTAGTATGCCTATCCTTCTCCTTCCGAACAATGTTCCACTGGACGCATGGAGTGCTCTGTTAAGTGCATAAACAGTGGGAGTATATTGTTATGATTGGAGTCAGTGTAATGCTAATTGTTATTTATTTATAGTTTTTGTTATTTCTTATTTTTTTTATTTATTGAATTTGTGATGTGCGAGGTCTGTCCAATAAATATGCGAACTGATGCCATACAAACTTTATCTTGCAAAAATTAGTCTACAAACTACCTTCAAATTACTCTCAATTCGTTGCTATGCACTTATTCTCTTTAGTTTTTTCGTCGTTTCTTGCATTATTGTGTCCATATCTTCCCAGTGATGTCCCCTCATCACATTTTTGCATTTTGGGAGCAGGAAAAAGTCGCAGGGTGCGAGATCTGGCGAATAAGGATGGTGATTGAATTTTTTGCCAGAAAATGGCGAACAATTAATGCTGAATGTGCAGTTTTCTTTTCATGGTGAAGGATCCATCCAGAGCCTTGAGTGAAATTTGGTTCAAATAGTGTGCACTGTTGATTTTCCTAAATCCAGTTCATCAACTATCATTCGGACAGTTTTTCGGGCGAGAATTAGGGGCCGCACACGATCAATGTTGTCGTAAACACAGGTGGTCGAAGGTCGTCCCGGTCTGGCATCATCCCTGGCTTCTTGTCGGCCATCTTTAAAACGCTCAATCCACTCGAAAACGGATGTTTTATTCAGAGTATTATCACCGTGAGCAGCTGTCAACATTTCAGTAATTTCTTGAACACTTTTACTACACTCCTTAAAAAAAATTGCTGATTCGTTGCTCCGTTTTTTCGTCAATTTCAGTTTTAGACAAACAGTAAAAACAAGGACAACAGAAACTAACATAACTGGCACCATACGCACAGCTCGACTATCCGCCAATCACAGACGGTTCATTGGATCTAAGGCTAGTGGGCGGGGCTATAGTCCACGTCATGGCCGCCAGATTTGACCAGTTCGCGCATTTATTGCACGGGCCACGTATATAAGACGACGAAAAAAGTCGACATGAAGCACTCCCGACTCCCCGAAAGCGCTGACTGCGAACACGCTGCATTTTAAACGCGAAGCCTTATCCCCGCAATGCGTTTGGACCCACGCGAAAGAAACATGCGAAGACTCGGATTTTCAATGGTCTCACAACGCAGAAGTCCTCGCAAGGTTTCATGACAATTCTGGAAAAGCTTCTTGGACTTGGAAAGTCTATTGTAATCGGACGTATTTACGTGACAACAAAATAAACTTTTCTTCCGAATTTGTATTTCGCTTTACGGCTTTCTGTCCACTAAAGCGCGCAGTATTCTTCCAAGGAGGGTGCAGGAATAGGAATTCCATTCTGGAAAAACAGCAAGTAAGATCTCTGAAAACATTTTACAGGTCACTCAGGCAGTCACCATTCGCGACAAGCTGGAAGAGATGTCATTGGTGAGGTGGAAAGGGGTGCACGTTCGGGGGCGGCGGGGGAAGCGGCGGGAATGGGGATTAGTTGGACGGGAGGCCGTGTGGTTTCGTTCCGCGAGGGGGGTTTGTTCGCCCATCGACTCCGCACCAGACCTCGCCCCCCTCCTACCGTTATATGCCACCTGCTGCACACCAGGGAACACCGGCGAACTCGCACGACCCTTGGCGCCCGCCGATATTTACGGCGGCGGCAGGAAGGTGCCGCCTGGGGGCTCCACTGTCGTGCCCGTCCCTGAAAAACGACTCTCGCGCGATTCGGAAAGGTCCGAGGGCTTACGAATGATGAGGTCTCAGGCGTGATGTGGTGGAAGCGTAACATATTAAAACCACAGGTATTGCAATTTTCCACTAGATATTTTATTTCGACACTACCGGTTTCGATGTTTTCACATCATCTGATGATGTGAAAACATCGAAACCGGTAGTGTCGAAATAAAATATCTAGTGGAAAATTGCAATACCTGTGGTTTTAATAAGTCCGAGGCCTTGACTGCCTCCCGGTTTACGCGCGCATCAATTTTATTTCTATTGAATTTGTTTATATCGAATTAAATTTTATTTACAGCTGCAAAAAAGTACACTATCTATCCGAGATATTGCCTATCAACTAATTCACATTAATACGAGGGCTGTCAAAGAAGTAATTTAGGTTTTGAAATAAAATATGAACCTAGGGACAAAACTAAGTTCTATTATTAACAATTGAAAGGCATATTCTTAAAAAAATTTATACAAGTTTCCATTCAAATTGAGGCATTTATCATAACGATACGCTAGCTTTTCAATTCCATCCCAGAAGAAATCTGACGCCTGTCACAAAGCTATGCCGACCACTAATGCGGTCCTCGTCGTAAACGGTCATTCGGTTGGTGCAGTGGCCATTATTAAACTGCATGCGCCGCTGCCTCACTCCGCCTTCACTCATTGTTCCGTCTCCATACACAATTCACAAAGTAGCCTATGAATTTCAATTGGCTTGTGTTAATTTTTTGCCAGTAAAACCAAATAACAGATCGCACTTCACATCTCGCGGGAGTTTCTACTGCAGCGCACATTTTCACATTTCGCAAAGTGAGTAAAGTTGAAAAGCCACAGTCTGTACGCATAACCACGGCAGGATGCGAGGACTGAGCGTAAGGACGTTTTAATACCAAGATGGGGGCACTAGCCCTGCCCAACGCCACGCTAGGATGAAACGTGAGCTACTTTCTTGACAACCCTCGTTCTGGCGTTAGTAAACGAGGGTTGTATTCCTGAAATAAAATTTATAAAATAAGATCTGGCTGCTCGAAGTTCAAATGCATGGCATTTTTGTATTTTATTTTTTGGTACTCTGGAAGCCAACGCTAAGGTGTATGGCAGGAGTTGAATACACACCAGACTAATTTTGACCTAAATATGACCCTGCCGCGGTCGGAAAATATTATTCTGATCCCTTATGGCTCGTGGAAAAAATGTAAATCTATCTGTTTTACACTTGATCCCTCTAATTTAATTGATATCTCCTACCGTAGTAAGATGGGGGTAATAATACATTTCCAACATCACTGCTAAAGAGACACCCTTCTAATTTATTCAAGAACTCCAATCTGTAATTTAACCTTAGCTTCGTGAGTGATTCCCAGCCTAGCTGCTCCAATATTATGGTTACGTTACTTAGTTTATCATAATAACTTTTTACAAACCTAGCTCCTCGACGCTGCTCGCGATCCAATCCGGTAATCAATCCAACTTCTTGAGAGTTTCATAAACTACTAGCAGCCTTTTATAAATACGGAACCGAACCAGTGAAAGATAACATTTCTCCTTGATCTTTCCATCACATTTAGCCTGTACTCTCCTAATAAATCCTAATTTTTTGTTAGCTTTTACGCATATTTCCCGTATGTGTTTCCCCCAGGAGAGGTCGTGAGTGAGGGTAACGCCCAGGTATTTTATTGAGTCTACACATTCCATTTCGGTGTTCCCAATGCAGTAGGCGTTCGAGTGGGAATTGCTATTTTTCCAAAACTTCATCACTCTGCACTTTTTAAAATTTAATTCTTATTGCCAAGTTCACACAAGCGTTGTATAGCATTAAGGTCATCGGAAAAAGCTTATGTGTCCTCCGTATCACTGATATAACGGTAAACTACTGCTTCGTCGGTAAATAAACGTAAGCGGGTGTTGAATGCTTCTAATCAATTCGGAGTCATGATGATATGAACATCATCTCAGGCCTCGTACCACTGTGTACTGATTGCATCCTTTCATTCGTAATTGGCCTTTAGCGCTGCCATTTTATTTAATATAATGGACATCCTGGATGATATTTGATTTTGTCCAATATGACGCTAAAAGAGAGCTAAATGACGCTAAAAGAGATAATGATTATTACTACTATATCAGCACAGAAATATGTTGGAATATATTTGGTTACAGTTTTCTATTTTGGTCGGCACTCTGAAATTTATTATTTTATATCTACCATTTAAGGTAGATTTAAATGGACAGACACTAAACAAGGATACACTTCTTTGTCGCAAAGTAGGAATAAAAGAGGTCCAAAAGCACTTCCCCTAGAGAACTCCAGAAGTAACTTCTACTGCATTTCAGCTTACTCCACCCATCACTACTCTATGAATCCGACCATTCAAAAAGTCTTTAATATAACCCCGGATATTTTTATCTATGTCAAAGGCTTCTAGTTTTGTGAGTAGTTAACTCTGAGGTACTTCGTTGAAAATTTTCTTAAAATCTAGACAAATCGCGTCCACTGGAATATTGCTCTCTCCCGAAATAAGGATATCATGAACAAAAAGCGCAAGTTATGTCTGGCAGGATCTACCTTTTCGGAAGCCGTGCTGATTTTTCATTAATTACTCCTGATTGTCGAGGTATCTCACGATCGAACTAGCCAATCAATGTTCCGTAACCTTGCACGAAATGGATGTGAGGAAGATAGGTCTGTAATTGCTCGGTTCCTCCTTGTCTCCCATTTTTAAATGCTAGTGTTACGGTAGCCTTTTTCCAAACTCTGGGAACCGTGTGATCTACCAACGACTTGTTAAATACTATTTCTAGATACGGCGCAATTTCCGAAGCTAGATCCTTAAATATACGAGCGGGTATTTTATCGGGCTCGGAGGATTTATTGGGCTTAATATTTTTCAGCAAACGCAATATTCGATTATCTGAGATTTCAATTTTTAGACATCGGTTGACCGGGCACCATTTGGTAAGCTATCGGATGTATTCGGTGATATTGGTGAAGACACTTTGAAAGAAGGAATTTCATAAGTTAGCCTTTTCCAAACTGCTTGTTTCACTTTCGTCTTTGAGTGAATTAACAGTAAATTATTTCCCTAAGCCTCTCTGACGTACAACCAGTATACTCCGGATTCTCTTTCAAATTTTCCGATTATCTTTCGTTTGAAATCGCTCAACTCTTTCCAAAATTCATAGTTGGCATTTGCCCTAGATATCTTGTTATCTTGATGTCATTTGTTTGCCGCTGGAGATATCATTTCTAATATTTTTTGAATTGCATAAAACCTGTGCATAGCCAAGGAGATTAATAGGGAAGAAAAAAACAAAAGGTGCACATTTTGCCTTCATTGACGAAAAAATTCCACTGATTTTTTTTCATGGATTGTTTAATTGTGTTAATTAAGGTGTCATTAATGTGTCATCCATTTTTCCTGCCTCCATAGGATTTCTCTCAACAAACCCCTCTCCTCACCCACCATCTCCAGGACTTCTTCATTTGGTTTCCTTTCGGTCCATTTCACCTTCTCCATTCTTCTCCACACCCACATTTCAAAAACCTCAAATCTACGTCTATCCTCCTGCTTCAGTGACCACGTTTCCGCGCCGTACATAGCTACGCTCTATATCAGAGCTTTTACGAGTCTTTTCTTAAACTCCCTAGTTTGGAGATCTACCTACTCTATTTTTCCCCTCCTATTTTCATGTTTAGCTTAGCCTTTTTCCTTATGGAAAGTCGCATAATCTTTGTTCCTTAATCTCCTGTCTATCGCACTGAATTCACTCAGCAATGTTTGCAACCTCTTGGCTGACTGAGCAACTAATATTTGGTCATCAGCAAACCTAACCGATTTTACGAATTCCCCTCCGACTTTCATTCCTACCTTCAGTTCTCCCCATGCCTCTTTAATCATTTCCTCCACATGTGTGTCGAACAGCACCGGTGATAATGGACAACCCTGCCTTACACCTCTGCTTAACACTGCCCATCCGGACTCTCCGTTCCCCACTCGCACCTGAGCAATCTGAGACATGTACAGGTTGCGGATCAGTCTCCTGTCCCTCCAATCCATTCCTATTTTCTGCAATACACGCATTAATTTTTCCCAATTCATTCTATTAAACGCTTTTTCAAAATCTACGAAACAGGCAAATACGTCCTGCTTGTATTCTATAATCCTCTCGATTAGTGATCTCATTACTGCAATGGCTTCACGCGTACCTCTTCCTTTCCTGAACCCTAACTGATCATCCCATAAGTAATCATTTGCTTTATTCTCTATCCTTTTATTGATGATCCTGAGAATAACTTTAGCTGCGTGGGATATCGAACGTATTGCTCTGTAATCCTCACATGACGAAGCCTTTGCCTTTTTTGGAATAGGAACTAACACTGATCTCACAAAGTCTTCCAGCCAGATTCCTTCCTCATAGATACTACGAATCAGTCCATATAGGGCCTTCTTCCCGCATTTTCCTAAACACTGAAACAGTTCTACAGGAACGTTGTCCACCCCCACGGCCTTATTTGCTTTCACCTCCTTTAATGACCTTTCTATTTCATCGTCGAGTATGCCTGGACCTAAGCTATCTTCTTAACGTCAGTTTAAGTTCCCTATCTATTGTTGCTATTTTACGCAAAATTTACAACCCTAAACATATTTTGAGCCTTAAAATTATAGGAATTCTCGTGTAAAATCTGAGTTGATGTTTATTCCATAATCTGCAGAAAATGCTACAATTGCATATATAACATTACTGCAGTAGTCTGTAGTATTAATACGTTAATACTTTATGCGACTGTTCAGAAATTAACTTGAAATACTCGGAAACATGGTGTGGCCTTTTCTAAAATTCGATCGTATTGAACGTAAGAGAACATTAGTATCATATATATGTATGACGGATCTGTTGAAGGAAATATAGGTTTGCTGTTACATAGGAATGATATATTTTATTGTCATGAATCATTTACGTTTAGCTGCTCTGATTAATGTTTCATGGCGTGCAGAGCATTCACTCTCAGTCATCCTCTGTGATTAGTTAGGATCAGTGATGATTGCAGTGTGTTGGCAAGTTGCTCTTTTGGCGGAGTTGGTGCGAGTGTCAGCTTAGTTAATGACGTTGAGTCACCTCGAGGTCCGATCGCACTTCCACTGAAGGGTAAGGGCTAATAAAACATGATTAATGGAAAGGTTTCGCCGACACGTGAATCAGCAGGCGCAGGTTAAAAATAGCAACATTGGCGTCTCCTGCACCCGAAATTCAAGTAAACAGGATATCACCGAATTTTTTTCATTACTTTCCTTGAATCCCTCTTGGCCATTGGCTTCCCTCGATCGATGGGAGCGGTGCGGATCTCGTGAAGCGGCCAAACGTAATTTTAACTCCAAGTTTACGATGTGAATGCTCATCTTTCACTTCTTTTTACTCGTTTCTTACGTGGCAGTCGGGATTGCTCTCAATGTGATTTGCGAACTTTTAGCAATTCAATTCAAATTAAGTTATTCTATTTCTTAGGGTTATGCGCTCAGTTTTCTACAAGCACATTATGCTATACTTACACAGTACTTATATTTTATCTAATTACTTTTTTACACAGGCGATTGCAATCTCAAAGCAGTTATTATATGCAAAACTGTCTTGAAGTTACGGAATTTATTAACAGTGGAAAAACTGAGTTAAAGGTTTTTATAAAAAGTATCGGTAATATTTTTTTCTTGGTGTGTGCGTGAAGTGCTGAAATCAGACCGTCGGTTAAATGTGCGCATGATCACAGATCGTGTTGGCGTTGGTAAGATGACAGTGCACACCATTATCACTGAAAATTTGGCTATGCGTAGGATCTCCGTTAAACCCGTCCCCATGGTCTTGACGGAAGATTAAAAGCAGAGTCAAGTGTCTGCTTGCGAAAACCTACGGCAACGTCATCGCAACGATTCCCCAACCTCCTTACAGTCCCCACTAGACACCAGCGGGCTATTTCTTATTCCAAAAAGTTAAATCCTCCCTCAAAGGATACCGCCCTAAGGGCCCTCAAAGAAGGAGGTAAGCGTACCTGTGATGTCCTTCCGAAATCCGCGCACCAGGGAGCCTTCGTGCCGTGGAAAGTCGCTGGCAAGCCAGCAGAAACGTTTCCCGATACTTTTTATGCGGAGCATATATAATGAACTTGATTGCGCATTTATTTGAAACACCGGCGCACAGCCTTTTCTGAGGGGTATTTCGTTCAGGGTATCCTAATACCTTTGCGTAGGATTGCGAGAATAATTTATACGATATATCGAGTGTATTAAACTTTTAGAAGAACATTTTACCTGTACTTGTATCTCACGGAAGTTATTTCCATCTTCATGTATTCATACTTTCAACCAACCTTTATTTCGTCCAAAATTCCTTTCATGTTTAATCAACTTTCTGTCAATTCCATTTCAACTTTTGCAAACTCGGTATCACTCATTGTTTTACCTTTTACGCTTTCATCGTATTACACCCACCACCTTCCTCTCTTCAACCACTGTGTTTAAGGTGTCGTCTTTTACTAGGCTCTCTCTCCAATTTACTCCTTCGATTACTCTCCATAACTACATCTCAAATGCTGCTCGTGTTTGACCACCCTCAAGCCTCGGTAATCTCGTCTCGAAACATCATGGAGCTGGATTCTGTATTTCTGCTCGCACTAATCTCATCTCTATTTATTCGCTTATAGTGCATCTAATCAGTTCCCTTTCGGCAACTGTTTCCTTAGGCAAAGCGGTTCTGTACTCGACGTCTTAATACTGCGGACCATTATTTGTGGTGTGGTTGCATTTGCGTGAACGCAAGTTTACGACATGTTTATAGTCACTTCTGCAGCATATTTCACCGCCATTTTAAAATTGCTACGGCAGCTATATTTTTTCCTAGTACTACAATGGTTCCAATTACTATAGATGTGTACATTAATCCTTTTTTTTAAAATAATTCATAATTTTTAATTAAAAACAACAACAGCCGACTCGACGCATACCTGATTACATCCCATGATTTACAAAGATCACAAAGTACATATAAGAGCCCCACAAGACCCCATTCCTAAGTTGCTAAATGTCTTTGTTTAGAGTCCTTATTGAGGCTTGTGATTTTCAATTCAAAGCTTCCGTGAAAGGATCTCCATCACGATGGACGCCAATTCGTGGAAAGCTTAAATGATACCTTCAGAATCCAAATTGCGATTCGCACTGATTGCATTGCTTCTCTCCAACCGGAGCAATTTGTCCTGCCAGGGTGGCGTGAACATTATTGGGAATGGACACTTGTGAAACACTGTTATTTCCGTAGGCAAAGCAATGGAATTTCAAAGGCAATATTCCTAACGTTTATTGAGAGAAACTAAAACGTATTCAAAATTGCGTGGATAGAAGTAAAACGACAGAGACCAAATGGACTCAAAACCGCCCTCACGTTAAGGCAGAAAGCAGTTGGTTTGTGTGTCGCGAACGTTAAGCGCGTTAACATGCATTCGAATGAAGACCTCGCGCAGGCAATGGCCCTTATTTCATCGGGCATGAACCACGGTGAATGACAGTAAAATCTTTGGGAAACTAAGCTCCCCGACGCGCTTTGATTAATTTCAATCCTGCACTTGTCTCGTAAATTGCTGTGCTGTGCTTGATCTAAGTGCATTTGAAAATTGTGCTCTAATTGCGTTTCACTGCAATAGGATTTCGTAATATTTCTGTGAAATGGTTCTCTGATAATGATTGGAGGGTTCTAGGCTCAAATCTCGTTTGATTCCTCATGAAAACTGAATCTTTAATAAACAGGCGATATGATTATCTGCCACTGAAATGTAATGAAAACAGAATGATGGCATATGGGAACAATGACCTGATCTCTTTTATCAGTATTTTGTGATTCCAGGTCAAGGACTTAGAAGCTGGAGTTTATTTAGCCCCTGAATCGTTATTTTACGCTAATAGAGTCAACATGATATCTTTTTAATTTTTCTGGTTTATTGAGATGGAATTTGACTTAATATTTATTCATTATAACTTTTATTAATGTTAACCTGTTAGTTTTGTAATCTAGTGTTTGCAAAATTAAGCTCCTCGAATGGGTACTGCAGCAACGTATAGTATAAAAGTGTTCCGAACTCTTTTCATGTCTTCCGTAAAAATTATTTCGGCCACTGCTTCGCTGCTTTTCGTGCATTCCTTATTCTCTGAGCTATCTGCCTTGGGAATCTTTCAAAACCTCGCCTTTTTGCGAATATTACGATTCCCTGGTGAAATATCAAATCGATTCACTTTTGCCTGTCTCTCTCTCGAATAGTCTTACCTCTTTGGGGGAGCAATTGGTCCACTCAGGCAACAATTGATGACTATTAACTGACATGCATACGTGAATTGGAAGATGTACTATAGTAATAACATTTCCCGTCCTTTTGCGAGTTTTATACGCATCACGCATCCGTCGGAATATTTTCGCTCTTTTGTGCCATGATGCTTCTGCTCGCAAAAGTTACTCGTCAAAAACTAAGGGTGGTGGATTCGAAATAGATGTTATTTTAAGGATTTTTTATCATTTTTTCTTGATATGATAGTTGGTTGATCTGATGCTGATGGTGATATGATGTAATGATGTTTGCTTATCTCTAATTATGAATTGAAGCTTGACTGACTTTTCTTATTTGGTAACAGATAAATTGAGTAATTTAATTTTAAGCGCAAAAAATAATAGAAATATAAAGTAACTATTAATCTCATACGAAAGGCAGATCTGGTTCATAAAAGAGTCGAACATCGTGGTTCCTGACGTCCAATATGTGATTCATTCTAGAAAAGGGCTACAGTTGTACCGTAACTTACTTTTATAGCATATATACATTCTTATAATGTGTGTCAAACGATTTTGTATTTGTTTTTCCCGCCTGCATATAGACACTTCACACAACTCAACTGACCACTGAAATCCGTATAAAATATTGTGGAACACGTATGAATCGAATTGGATCAAACTTGGCGGAGGAAGGATGACGTGACATTTGCGGTAGAAATTCGTAATAGGAATTAATTCATGAAAAGCGTTTTTTTCCACCATTCAGACAATTTCTCGTCTTTATTTCAAAGATTAGGCTTCCAATATGTTTCGTCATAATTTATGCCATTTTTGTGGAATGTGTCTTTTCCCGCTCTCCGAGTTTCTGTTTTATTACATGTTTTGACAATTTATCTTCGCCAATGGCATATTGTATTCTAACTAATATTCTATATTATTCGACATGTAGTTTCCATTTTTGTGGACGCTCTCATGCTTTGTCGTTCATATCTATAAAGCGTCACTTTTATAATCATTTCTTTTCTGATGCCTGAAGTCGTAAACTCTTTTGCCTGAAATATTTCATTATGGCTGACCTCATTCTTTTATGAAGTTTGTTGCTAAGTGAACATATTTCTTTTCCATGTATCAAAACTGACGTGTTGATTATATTGCAAAAATTTGTAATGTGCTTGTTGCGGTATTATTTAACATTTTTGCAAATAATATAATTTATTTATATTTGTACCCTACACTACCCTAATGGAAAGCCACCGCTAGGTGTGTGGCAGGGAGTGAATACACACCAGACTAATTTTTACCCGAACATAACCCTACCGCGGCCGGACTTCGTTATTCTGATCCCTTATTGTTCGTGGAAAAAAATGGCATCTTAAATCTTTCCATCCCACACTTAATTTGTTGTTGTTCGTACTTCCCGTAATTAATGCAGTTGCATTTCCCACGCCGCTCCACTTGGTCGGAGTGGTATCGGACTACTGAGGTTGGGTGGGGGTGACACTAAGCTATGCCGCAAAACTGGTCTCAGTGATCTTCAAGCTGTTAAAGCGGCTGGAAGTCAGTTATTGCAAACCTCTGCGCGCCAACTGTTCCACGAAAAAATAATCGACGATCGGGCAACGTTATGCGATTACTAAGTTTGTGCTAAACTGAAAAAAATCTCTAAAGGAGACTAACAAAATGATTCGTGAGACTTGCAGGGACTCTGCTCTGCCCTGCTCACAAGTTTCGAGGTGGTTAAAGGCCTATGAGAAGGGCCGGGAACAGGTGCACCCAAAACAACGCTCTGGGCGGCCGTCAAACAGCAAACCGACAACCATTAATTGATTAATTAAAATTAAATTATTAATATTCAATGAATTACCTAAATTGTTCAATAAATTACTTAAAAATACTTGCATTACTTTCGAAACGCACACTGCATATCTGACATTGCATACTAAGAAGTTAAAACATTATATCCGTTCCATTTGTCGACTATTGCTCACATTCTTTGATTCCTGGATCTTTCCTTTCGAAAGCAAAGATTTACCTCTTAAATTGCAGAAATATCACGATGTGAAAATTCTTAGCATTGACCGGGTCTCGGGTCCGAATGCCATCGATTTCCGGCTGAATGCGCTTTAAAAAACGAAAGAGGACGCCTCGGTAGGTTAGTTGGAAAAAGCACTTGGCGGGAATTCTGGGAATCCGGGTTCGAGTCCCGCTCGAAGCGAAGGATTTCTAAGCTGTGAAGTGTCTGCAATTGGATGCTCCTCAACGGATGACTCCGTCAGACTGTCGCGGCAACTCTTTCTTTAAATTTAATCTCCAAATTTCTTTAATTTGAATCTACAAAAATATATTGAAAAAAATAAAAAAGTGATAAAGTTTATTGAGATATTCCATACGATATTGCAGATTAACTTTTTATTTTACATAATTACTTGGCAAATAATACAGTTTATGTAACTCTTTAGGTAGAATAACCATATTTCACATGAAATTCATTGCAAAGAGAAACACAAATCGTCAGCAAATTGCTATTACTGTTATTCTACCGCTTAAGGTTTTTTGAAGGTATACTTGCACCAGCTGAACAAGGATACAATTTCGTTTCTCTCCCAGCCAAACACAACCCAACACCCTACTCTAAAACCCTCTTCATCTCCTTCCTCCCTTCATCCTTATCCCATTCCTATCTTTACTTACTCGTTTGCCCAACATTCCCCCCTTCTATTAGTCTTCAACATTTCATTGCCAATCAATACGCCCTTCATTCATTTTTTCTGTCTCCTTATGATTTCTCCCTCCCACCAGTCCTCTCTTCTGCCCCCCAAAATGCCGGCCACTTCCTCATTTGCTATCCTTTCGGTCCATCTCACCTTCTCCGCACCCATATTTCAAAAGCCTCTAATGTCCATCATCTTGCTTCTTTAGATGACATTAATTGCAATTTCATGCCTCACCGTTTGATTTTATGAGACTGAGACTAAATGGGAGAGTGTGCTAGCACTGCCGTGGCGACCATCTTTCCATTGCTTTTGGGATCCTCGTTTCGTGACGGAGGGTGAGGTCCGTGTCCACCGTCGCAGCTTTCGCCCACTCTCGATCTGGTCCACAGCATACTCATTTTATGAATTTGGCCAACTATGGACCGCACAAGACTTCTGGTTGTTACCATCATGCCTTGGGTTGAAGCTTTATATGGGAAGCAGTTACTAGAGCCACTTCATGGCGTTTAACTCAAGCATTTAACTTAGAGCTGTGTACACAACAGTGACAACGATACAAACGCCCAAGCCCTAGGTGGAAAAAATCCCACTCTGACGGGAATAGAACCCGCGACCCTTGGATTGGCAAGCGAGGACGTTACCCCACGGCCACCGGAACTGGGGTATTATAAATTTAAAAATATATTAAACATATTATATTTATGTGTATTAATATATTTATAAGTTTGGATTGAGACTCTAGAGTCGAAGATGCAAATTATGCATCACTGAAGTAAAATTTCTGATATGTATTTTAATTTTTTTCTGGGATATGAAATTATTTAATTCCACTGACATTTTTATAAATCAAACCACTTTGCTTTTCCACATAAACATTTTATTTTCACGACCCAGGTTTCATTATAGCCTAACATCATCAGATAAAAATACAAGTCAAGCACAATATATATGTGAACATATCTCTGGGCGGAGGGGAAGAAGTTGCAGAAAGAAAGGATTGGTTGGGCTAGGAAGAGGGGGGCTAAAAGATATGGTTTGAGGCGGAGAAGGAGGATTGGTAATATCGACAAATTAGCAATAATTAGATTAGATAAAAACCAATTAGATAATTAGCAGGCTGGAAGGATAGGGTCAATACAATGTTGCAAAAAGCCCACCTGACGTCGGATTAATTTTCAGAGGACTAGGGAAATGATTACTATGAACTGGGAGTACGGCACTTAGTAATTAGTTAGGTGACTCAGTAGCGGGTTGGGAGGAGTCGCTACATTGTTGAAAAAGTCTCACTTGGCTTCAGGTGAGTTGGTAGGGGGTGAAGGAAAAACAATACCGGGGAATGTGAAGGGTAAAGAAAATCGTTGGTCAAAACATCTTCCCCGTAATTCGTGTGGGCCCCGTAATCTCTGGTTCTAATATTTTTGATCTGTTGATCCTTTTGATGGCAGTATCCCAACTATTCACCTCGACAACCTCCCACAGTAGCAGATCATGCGGTTACTCTATTGAACCCATCTTCTGAATTATCTATCAGGAACCAAGGCCCGTCAAAAAATAATCTCCATAAATTATGAAACCAACATTATGACAGAGATAATACTTTGTCTTTTCGGAGTAAAACTATTTTCGGGATAAACTACTGAACAAGTGGTTGAAGTACTCTGCTGTAAATTCAAAATTAGGAAAGTGGGCACAAAAAAGAGCTCGGTCAATTTGTCAGGCTTTAAGTTCATTATTGTTATGCTCGTTATCATTGGGCATTGCGTGCCAAAATTTAGATATCGCTCAATCTCGCAATTTCAGCGTTTCATTTCTTTTAGTCACAAAACTATTTTTCTACCAAATACTTAGATTTAAGCGATGATACCGTTCTCGATATTAGGTATGTATCGCAATTTGGTAATTTCTTCAAAATATTGTGATAATGCAATAGATTAATGAATAAAATCTGTATTTATCCAATTTTTTGTTGTGTTAGAATTAAAAAATATAGCAATGCAAATTGTAATGATTGTTTTAGCCTTTTTGTCTGAATTTATCGATAGAAAATATGGGTAGACGTATAATCGGGAAAAGTGGTTAATTATTGGGAGATATTCAGGACTCCATCAGGATTCTTGTAAGGTTTTATCTTTTGCTGGACGATATCGTGGACAGTGGTTACATATCCGCAAAGCGTTTCGAAATTCCCTTTTTACCATTTCAGGTGAAACGGAGCATTATGCTGAAGATGGCGGACGCGTGCCAGGAGAAGTCCAACAAACAGACGAGGTTCCACGAGATGTACGTCCAGCGCCACAACAATGTCAGGTAAGACACATCTCTCTCTCATTTAGATTTGTTTAAACGTTGCTTCCACCAGTAAATCCTGTTCTACTACATATAAGATTTATTCGGTTACACAAACAAATTAAGTGAACTTATAGCTACAGGATCATGAATCAGTAATGGCAACTTTAGGAATCTCATGTTGAAGAATTGAATACTAATTTTGCAGATTTAACGTATATTAATGTTATTAGGATACAACGTTATTCTACACCTGACGATTACAAGCAAAACAAAAGAATAAAAAGAGTACCAAGAAAGACAGAAACTCGCGCGAGAGTAAAATTTGTGACGGCGTGGTCACCGTCTTCGTTAGAATATGTTTTGCGAAAATTCTTTGGTTACATTTTGCCAAAGAAGTTTCGTAGGATTGGAAGTTAAAGGAGGCCGTTATTGCTAATCAATGTGATATGGGAAACGATGAGAATTCTATGACTATATTAATAACTAAGTATTATGTTAGGAAAAACTTGATATTTCAAATCAACACAATATTTTCTTTCCTTTAATGATGGAGTGATTCTAACATTTTGACTTCTGCAACCATTTAGCTAAGGAGCCAGGGATTGAAAATTCCAAGGTTCATTTCTTACCAAGCAATATCTTCTACGGAAAAACTTTCACAAAAATTAAAGAATATCAAATCCGAGAAGCGTATGAAACCTGGCTTTCTCTCTTGATGCAATATTCGTAGTGTTTTGAACCTTTTCAACTAATTAAAAAATGAATAAATTCCTCACCCCACCCGGTGATAACTTTTCGGGGATTATATCTTCACCTGTACGAGAAGAATCACATCTACATCGATCATAGCGAAGGAATAACATTGTTTAGGGAGATTGTGCACCCGCTGTAGAGTGTGGTGCTCCCGCTCTCGAAGTAAGGCCTCACTTCGAGGAAAAATTCTTTTTGCTGCCTTGGTTCTTAGGTGGTGTTTCACTTCAACACCGGTAGGCAGTGTATCCGTGTCCCTACAGCGTTGGAGGAAGGCTAAGGAAGACCGGAGTCTTCCTTTCTTCTTCCGCAGCTTCTCGAATCTCCTTATCTTCCTGTGAGTTCCCTCCCCGTAGAGGCGAAGTATATGACTGCGTAGATTTTCGCGGCGGTGGCTTGAAGAATTCTGCATATTCGGGTTTTCACCGCGTTGTTGTTTGAAGCCGACAACAGTTTCGCCGAAGTTGCATCCGGCGTCTTCAGGTCGAAGATGAGGGACTCAGATGACTCGGCTCGATGCTCCAACATACGGACTGGCGAAATACCTGGCCCAATCTCTACAGTTCTACGTCGGAAAAACATCGTCATTCGTGAAAAACTCCGGGCATTTAATCGACATCCTGAAAAATATCACAATTGACAGCAATGAATTATTGGTGAGCTTCGATGTTGTTTCACAGTTCACTAACATCCCGATAAAGGAATCGGTGGAGATCGTCAGAGGCCTTACCTCCAACGGCATCCTGGAAGATTTCCCCACACTGGGGAGGGAAGGGGGCCTCACGAATGCTTAATTTTTGTGGAACGAAGAATTCTACGAGCAGACAGAGGGTGCAGCCATGGGTTCACCGCTGTCTCCGGTAGTGGCTAACCTGTTCATGGAGCATTTTGAAAAGAAGATCCTTAACCAGTACGAAGAAAACCTAGGATGTGGTTAAGATATGTGGATGATACTTTCGTCATCTGGCAGCACGGCGCAGCAGAACTTTAGAAATTTCTTGAGTTTCTCAACTCACATCATCATTCTATCAAATTTACGATGGAAGTAGAAAAGGACAACCAACTACCAGTACCTTTCCTGGACGTGTTAGTCAAAAAGAGGAGTGGTGGGAAGCTAGGACATGCTGTCTACAGAAAGAAGACGCACACTGACCGTTATCTAAACGCAAGCTCTCACCATCAACCGCTCCAGAAGACATCTTTGGTGGACACACTAGTTCACAGAGCGTATGAAATCTCTGACTCCGATTCTTTGCCGACGGAAAAGAAACATCTCCTGAAAGCACTTCAACAAAACGGCTATCGGAACGACATGGTCCTAAAAAGGACCTCCAGGGAAAAAAGGCGAAGACGAGGTTCTGACAAGTTAATCAAGCAGACGGAACCGGACCCAAAGGCATACGCGACTATCCCCTTCGTATCGGGAACATCCGAGAAGATGGCCAGAATCCTTAAAGAGCACGACGTGGTGACAAGATTCAACTGCACCAAGAAAATAGCGGACACGCTATCTGGACCGAAGTACAAAATCCCGAAAGACCTATACGAAGGGGTCTATCAAGTATTCTGTTCATGTGGGAAAGCCTACATCGGGGAAACCTGCCGGGCTATGAAAGTTCGGATGAAAGAACACCTCCGAGGTACAACGAATAAACAGCTTCACCTGTCGGCCAACTCCGAACATAGATGGAGTGAACCCGGTGACGACATTCTATTCCATGACGCAACAATCATAACTAAGAAAAGTATATATTATCCAAGACTAATAAGAGAAGCTATTGAGATCGCCAAAAGCCCGACGAATTGCAATAGAGATGAAGGCTACCATCTGCACAACGCGTGGAAGAGAGTTCTTCGGAAAAGGACCAATCAGAGAGCAGCACCTGGACGGGACCACCTATATAAGGGCGGCAAAAGATGAACCCCACCTACCCTTCCCACCTAACAAAAATCGTAGAAAAACTGGCCCAAGCTCACCTGAACTCCCGCACCTCACTCCCCTTGACACAACCTGACACCAAACAACATCAAACATGCCATAAAAAATAAAAAAATAGAAATAAATAAATAAAATAAAAGAAAAGAAAGGAAAAAAATATGTGTACACATTAAAATAATAAATTAATATATATATATATATATATATATATATTTATTTATTTATTTAAATAAATAAATAATAATGAAAATGAAAACCAAATAAAATATTATTAAACAATCTCAATAATAAATTAATAACGAACAACTAACACAACACTAACTCTATTTAAAATAACATGCTCCCACTGCCCATGCAATTAACAAAGCACTCTATGCCTCCAGTGGAACATTGTTCCGAAGGGTAAGTATAGGCACACTACTTCTGGCTTGGCTTGGCTAGTCCCTCATCTTCGACCTGAAGACGCCGGATGCAACTTCGGCGAAACTGTTGTCGGCTTCAAACAACAACGCGGTGAACACCCGAATATGCAGAATTCTTCTGAATATGCAGACTGAAGCCCAACTCGTTCAATTTGGCCATTGTTTTCATCGACTTGTGGCATGGTGCATTGGCTTGATGAAAGATGATTTTTTTCTTCTTCATCTGCTGTCGTTTTTTTGCGATTTCGCTAAATCACCAATAACTATGTAACATTGTGTTGATAGAGTTTCCCTTTTCAAGGTAGTCGATGTAAATTATGCCTTGCGCATCCCAAAATAATATATCGTTCAATAATCCCCGGGACTTATTGAATGACGGGTTACACTTAGTACTGCTGGCCTTGTAGCAATTCGTTCACATGATGCATAAGAAATCTTCAGTGAGTGTTTATACGATATTTAGACGATGGTGTTCTATATTTTTATGGCCGTGGGATATTTTGACTCGATAAAGGCCGTTCAAGAGGCTTCGACGAAGGTCATCAACGGCATCCCCAAAGGAAGTTTCCAGCGGGCGTACGGGGAATGGGAACAACGTTATACTAAGTGTGTAGCAGCTCAACGAGCATACTTTGAAGATTATTAAGTCGATGTAAATATATCGTCAATAAAATTCTTGTAAAAAAATCATTCCTACCACTTTTAGGTGCGACCCTGTAAATCTGGAACCTCTGTCGCTTAAATGACGCCTCCAACTGATTGGCCAAAGTCCCGCGTTGGTATCTCGCCCGAGGCGCGGATGCTGTCTCGTGCTCCCCAGTGGCCATTCCAGCCCTCACCACTCGGAGAGCTCATATTTGTGCCTCATTTACTGCCCAGAGTTTAACTTGGGGTCTCGATGACTAATCGATGGTGGAGTAAATATAGGTTTTTTGTTTGTGAGAGATGAATAAAAGAACGATAATTAGTAGACACGGAAATTCCTTTCTCCTCCGTCGGAGGGTGGTGGCGTGTCGTGTTCTCCCTGAGATATAGATAACTCGAATAGGAGCAGCTTTTACTTCACTTAATCCGAAGGAGTGGCATAACTTCTAGGTACAACCATGGAGAAACAGTGTTTACGGGAGAGGACATTTAGAAGATGGAGATCTCATCCATTTAGCTTCACGGAAACGAAGAAAGCAAATTGTTAGCTGTTAAATCTTGCAAATCAGTGCTTGTATTTTAGTGTTTTGGGTCTCCGGCCTCCTAACTTTTCTTGTCTTTGGCTGTGGAATTAGTCGACCGATAATTGCCAAACCATTATTTTAAAAGCAGAAAAATTCAAATGGATGCATTCATCGCGACTTTACTTGTGGTAGTCAAGTTTATATGCATTTAAAAAAATGACACTTTTAAAAAAATGCCTCTTTTCGTTTATCGAGTATTTGGCTGAAGTAATTGGTAGACATGCCATGGCTTCCATAGCGTTAAGCATGACTTCCATGTTGGACAATTTAAATTCATCATAGTCCTTGAAGTTCCTATTGCCAATATTTAAAAAAAATCGGGCAATTTTAAATCCTAATGAGTATCGTGTTTGGGTAGCACAGAGGATTTTAATTTTGTTTTCTCGGTTTTCTATGGTGCACGCGTCTGCCATTCTCATTACTACTTACGCACAGTGGTGATCCTTTGAGAAAGTCGTTAAGTCGAAACCCGTCGCTCATATGCTAACAAACTTTTCTCGTTTGGAAACTTGATTAAAACAAAATGTGCAGTAATCAAGCTGATATTTGGTTTGATAGGCGTGAGGTTTGACTCGAATTTCTTCCGCCGGGAAGGCCTTGCTGTCGTCTTGTTTACTAGTTCAAGACTGACCTTGACTGCTGATGTAGATTCTAGGCTCCTGATTGTTTTGTTTTTTTCTCTCTTTGGAGTGGTTGCTCTTTTGATCCCCTCTCCTTTCTCTCGCGCAAACGTGTTCCATTTGATTACTTTTCAAAATGGTCATACGACGCGTAAACACGTTCGCCTTGCAAGTTCACGAGAAGGCGAAGCTACCTGCTCCGTTGGAGTTCCACATCTTCACACTGGAGTCGCTGGGCATCACACCCGAAGAGATAGTGGCGATCCAATTTGGATAAAAACGCCATTCCTGAAGTTCGCAGCCGAAGCTTAAATGACTAGGATTTTAGGGAATACTCCACGGCAACTACCATTTCCGTCTTTAAGTGATCAGAGGACGAAAATAACTATTAATGAGATTTCCGGCAGTCCTTGAAATGTCAGGGTTCTTTGTCTCCCCGTTGAGACCCTGTTGGAAGATGTAACAAGCGAGCTCCAACGCTTTAATAAAATCCATCGCTCGTGGGAGAATAGGTGGGAGGGAGAAAGGATGGCGCGGGTGATAACTGGCACCAGTTGTGCCGATGACGGTCGAGAAAATATCGCCTGGTACCTCCACATCGACGGCAACCGGGCCATCATCATCTATGAGGGTCAGCGCCGCACTTGCGCCGGCTGCAACCAAGAAGGCCACGAGCGCCAGACGCGCCCTCGAAACCAGGGGGAGAAGAGCTATGCAGAGGCGGTGACGATGGCCTCCAATCCGAACAACGCAGTGGAGATGGACGGGTGGAACCCGATGTGTTTATGGAAGAGCTGCTTCTTATCGAAGGTGCGCCCCCAGCTGTTCCCACCGACTCTCCACATCCCCCTCCACTTGTAGGGAAATTTCACAGGGAGCGAATGTCGTCAACGGAGGAAAGGGATAGAAAAAAGATGAGGACATACGACACTGAACTCCTGATTTCGAACATCGGTCTAGCTGCAGTCCCTACCTGCTCGCCTACTCTCCCACAACAGCCGGCCTCTGTCCCTGTGACCCCGTGAAAGGAGGACGGATAATCCTTCGTCCCTCCATTTCGCGGTCACGCCACCGATTCCCTCACCTCGCAATCCATGCATCACGGGCTTAGAGCTCCGCGAGAACCACTGGTGACAGTGGTGGAGGATCCAGTTGATTACGAATGGCCCCCCTCCCCAACGGCTGGCCCCTCGATCCTAATGTCACGGACACTCAAGAAAGTATCACCGGACCCGGATATTGACACATACATGAATAAGAGTTTGCCAGCGTCAAAAATCCCAGATATTCCATCGCCCTTCTCCATTGAGGATAGTCAAGATGTCGTCGATCTTCCCAGGGCACCTCTAGAGGCGGACCGAATCGACCTATCTTCCTTGATTACTGCCGACGGGGCTCCTTCGACAGATGAACCCCAGTCCGCCACCCCGGCTCCTCTGAGGCCACCTCCTGGCCTGGGACGGGCCCCAGCTCTGCTCGCTCGAAAAAGGCCCTCCGTGGAACGCTGCCGAATAACCCGCTCTTCGTGGAGACCATGGCTGGCTCTTCCTCTTCGGACGAAGTCGGAGGGAGGGATGTGGCGACAACTCGCGACCTTGATCGTTGACACTTCGGACGAAGCGTCCCGGGTAGCGGCGAATTAGTCGTCGCCCGGGTTCAAGCCGCGACCGGAGCGACGTAAGCCACGACCAGAACTCTGGTGAGTGATGTCCGGTGTCCATAGCTGTCCCACCATTTCACCAATGAATGTTATTTCGCTGAATATTGCCGGCGTCTACAGCACCTTAAAAATTGCAATCCTCAAACGTTTTCTCCGCGACCACAGGGTTGATGTAATCCTCCTTCAAGAGGTAAAGGACATTGTCTGGGATGCGAACACCTTTCAGGCTATCGGCAATTACACCGAATGTCACCGTTTTCACATGTTCGCCGCCACGCCTCGGGCCGAATAAGGTCCCTAATCGTGACATCACCATTTTTACGCTCCCTCCGGTGAGCGCGTGAGGTCAAAGCGCGAAACTTAATTTCTTAAATTTCTCCTCCCCTACATGTATTTCATGTATTTCTTATCGGGGAAGGCCATCTTGGGCGGGTATTTCAATCCCATCTCCCGCCGAGAGGATAGTGCCTCGAACAGGGATAGAATGTCATACCATCCAAGGAGGGCACTCTCACTGATTCTCGACTCCATTGGAGGGATTGACCCAGTGCGTTCTTTTTGCGCCGGTCCCGTTTGACACAGGTAGTCAATCCGCTCGGACACAGATTGACTACCTATTCCTTTCGGCATTACTTAAGAATGATGTCCAGAGAATGGAAACCCTCCCAGTGTCCTTCTCTGATCACTGCGCGCTGATCATGAGTGTTACGTGCCCGGATACAACCCCCGCCGCGCGCGCCCACCGCTGCTGCACGGTGTGGCGTTTAGACCTCCACGTGCTGGAGGACGCCACTCACCGCGACTCCGTCCCAGGGCAGACCTCGCGGTATGGTGGGACGACATTTTCAAACCCTGAATTGTCACGCACATCAAAAGGCAAATTTTTTAGTGTCGCATAGAAAAATATTACACAATCTCCTTCTAACTCCGGGCGCTGGAGGAGCTCCTGCGTAAGGATGTTGCGCCGGGGGATTTCCACGTCCAGGGGTCGTCTCTTAAAAAAATTATACTCGGCCACAAACTCCAAAAATACGCTCCCCAAAAATGGTAAAAAGAAATGGACACGGATATAGGGGGACCCATAACGCTATCCGTGCTTCGGCCCTGCAGAAATCCAACTCCGGCTCCGCCACAGACAGAATTCTTGCCTGAGAATCTGCCGCTGGCGACACCGACCTCCTTAGGGAAGAGGCCCGGCACTTTCAAAAGACTTTTAACAGGTATCCCACGTGGAAGGAGGCAAACCCCCCCTTTCCCTTCTCGCGATGCTGTCCTCAACCCAAAAAGACGATTTAAGTCGAGGCATAAGTTCAAACGAACTGGACTGCATCTTCGCCATGCTCCCAAAGGGCAAAGCACCCGGCTTGGACGGCCTAACCTTTGATTTATATTTCGCGTACGGGGATGTTTTTGAACTTATTTTAACCAACCTTTTAACTTGAGTTTTTAATTAGCGGCTTTCTGACTGTAAGACAGCGGGCCGCCGTGATAACCCTTATACAAAAGAAGACTCGGCCCAAGTCGTTCAACGATTTCCGGCCAATCGCCCTTTTAAATGCCCACACGTCTTGCGCTATGAAAAGACAGCTGTTCCCGACGTCGTCCTCTCTCCATCCCAGTACGCCGTGTCGAAAACGCGAAACATTTTCGAAGCCGCACTTCTAATTCGTGACGTTATTTTTTCCTCACCCTCGTATGGCGATAGTTTTCTAGCAGTGCTTGCCATTGATCTGGTCCGGATCGAATGGAACCTAGCCGTGCTCAAGACGATGGCCTTCCCCGAGCTCTTCATAAGTGCCGTCTCAACGATGTACATCGGCACATCTTCTAGAATTAGAATAATGAATGTCACCTCACCACCCATTCCCGTCAGTAACTCCGTCCGGCAGAGCTGTCAATGCTGCTGTTTGCCTTTGCCATAGACCCACTACTAAGACGACTTCAGAGCAGCGGAATCGGGATACGCCGTCACGGCGCCGTCTGTCTGGGCGTCGCATACGCTAATGACATAACCCTTTTTATATACGACCCGTCCCACATGGCTCTCGCCCACGACATCTTATAGTCATATGAACAGGGATGTCATACTTCCTCAACAACCGAGAAAGCTAGTTTATACTGCTGAAGGGAAACCGACCCCCGACCTCCATCGATTGGTCAGAAGCGCCCTCCTTCAAAATCTGAGGGTTCTGGTGAGAGAAGGAGTTGACTCCCACGATTGAGCGGATCTGGGGAATTAGACCACCACATAAAATGGAATGTTGGGAAACTTTCACTCCCTTCCCTCCCGATCGTGACCCGCGTCCGCCTCCTCAACTATTATGTCATCTCGAGGCTATGGTATGTTGCCCATTTATGGCCCTTACCCCCTAAATAAAATGCATGCTTTATTAGAGCGACCAACCAATTGATCTGGAACGGCTACGGAAAGAAAGTGTCCCGCAACCAGCTCTATGGCCCGCTGGGTTGTCTCAATTTAACGGATACAGCTCTAAAAGCAAAGGTGGTCTACGCGAAGCTCAGCCTGCATATCCTTGGGAGTGACGACGAGTGGCGAGAGGCACTCTTCAAGGGCGCGAGGCAGGCATTCGCGCAAGACGAATGCCACCGGAGGGCATTTGAAGAAACGAAACAGGTCGGCTTACTCCTGAGAGATGAAGAAACAATTAGTGTCAAGACCCCAAGATCTTAGAGCGCTTTCCGAGCAGGGAAGAAATATACCAAAAAGGACGTTATCTTGGAAAAACTGCGATCTTATAAAAATTTGCGATCGCGGATCTCAGTGTAAATGTATGTTTTCTCGATAG
Source organism: Hetaerina titia (assembly GCA_037158775.1). Lineage (NCBI taxonomy): Eukaryota > Metazoa > Arthropoda > Insecta > Odonata > Calopterygidae > Hetaerina > Hetaerina titia. The sequence goes on along the minus strand of CM073776.1, from coordinate 3,180,376 downwards.
CTCAGGCGGTTAGAACATCCGCCCGGTAAGTCCCGGTCGAGGGAAATATTTTTACATTAGTGGTCTGCTTGATTCCGCCTTCCCCACCTCTCCTATGTTCGTCCTTTATGTGTGTTCCTTTCCCCTTTCCTTGTCTCTATTTCTATGTGAATATATATATATATATATATATATGTTTTTTTTACATTTTTATAAAAATGCGGGTCGCGGTGGTCCAGTGGGTAGAGCGGTGGACTACTGACCGCAGGATCCCGGGATCGATTACCGGGCAAGGCACTTTGGGCACCTGCAGCACCACCCAAGCTAGTTGATTTTTCGGGTACCAGATCTTCCTGGGAAACCATAACCGGCGCAGGGAAAGGAACTGGCCCTCCTACCCTGATGTGTGATTATTCATACGACTTAGGGCTTGGTACATGGGTGAGCTCCACCATCACCTACTAAACCGACCTTCGGGTTGATTACTGTGTTTATGGTTTATATATATATATATATATTGTGACGCGGTATTTAATTTCAATAATTGAATAAATATTCCCCGATACCGCGCACTGGGGATGGCCGCGACTCTACTTGTTTAAGGCGCCAGGCTGGTGTTTGCCAGCCGCAGAGTCGCGCCGCTCGATGCTCACCCGACCGGAGACTCTTCGCCTCGAAGGCGGTTCTGCGACCTTTCTGATGCCCCGGGGTGGGCCTCCTCTCGCGCCTGGAAATCGCGAAACAACTCGAAAAAGGAAAGGAGGGCGCGCCAATGAATGATTACCACTCCCACGTTGCGACAAATAGTTTATTCAACCAGGAAGCATAGAACAGGGCCATATTGTGGCGATACACTTTGCGTCCACACGACGCAGCTGCCCGACACACTCGCATGCGGTCGCACCGTTACTCCATTCCCATAGCCCGTTGGCCCGTACATCCACGCGACATAGTTTTCCACATTCGTCGGGCCATCGCGACTATACCATGCAACGCTGGCGGCACCCACGGTCGACGTCACGTAAGGGCCGATCACTCACGGCGCGCACCGCACCTACCCTGGGTGTCGCAGGCTGGTGGTGATCGCTGCATACCGGTGCCTGCGACGGGCTGCTGGAGATCTCGGTGAGCTGGGACCCGTCGGTGCGTAATGGCCGTCGCCACTCGGCGCCCGCCACTTGTTGATCCCTCGTCACCAAGCCGCCGGCTGTTGAGAGCAGGCCTCAGCGAGGCTCTGGTGCACTGGAGATGACCCGCTGCTGGAGATCTCGGTGTGCCAACCTTTCCTACGTTGGGTGCGCGGACTCCTCGACGAGAGTGGTTCTGGTCTATCTCCTCCGGCAGCCCGCGACTCAATCGCTGCTGCACGTGGCGACCGGCACTCCCTGCATTCTGCGTGCTCGTCCTTCTTTTTTTTTAGCTAGTGGACTTTTGGCGCCACAAGATGGCACCACGCGGCTCTCCGGCTCGTGAGATGGGCGCGCGTACGCGGATCGGACAGGTGACGCTGCGCCACCCGCAACGTCACAATATATATATATATATATATATATATATTATTAGGTAATCTACCGGTTAAGGTAGGTTTTTCGATGGACACAACTATCAAATAAACATTTTTTGACTCCCCACCTAGCAAACTAATCTATATCAGGTCCCTCTTCATCTCGGTGTACTTCTTTCCTCCCTTCAGCCCGTCCAACATCCCTATCCTGTTCCTACCCTTTCCTCGCTTGCCCAACATTCTCCCCTCTATTACCCTCTTCAACATTCCACTACCGCTCAATACGCCTTTCATCCATTTTTCCTGCCTCCATAGGATTTCTCTCAACAAACCCCTCTCCTCACCCACCATCTCCAGTACTTCCTCGTTTGTTTTCCTTTCGGTCCATTTCACCTTCTCCATTCTTCTCCACACCCACATTTCAAAATCCTCCAATCTACGTCTATCCTCCTGCTTCAGTGACCACGTTTCCGCACCGTACATAGCTACGCTCTATATCAGAGTTTTTACGAGTCTTGTCTTAACATCCCTACTCAACGTCCCCGTCATCAACTCCCTCCTCTTTGAGAAAGCCTCCTTGCCTAGCGCAATTCTTCTCCTTACGTCCCTACCACTTTGACCGTATTGGTCCAAAACACTTCCGAGATATGTAAACTGCTCTACCTGCTCTATTCCTTCCCCGCCTATTTTAATATTTAGCTTAGCCTTTTTCTTTCTGGAAAATCGCATAACCTTTGTTTTATTAATATTGATTCTCCTCCCATATTTATCGCACTGAACCTCCAATTCACTCAACAATGCTTGCAAATCCTTGGCTGACTGAGCTACTAATGCTAGGTCATCAGCAAACCTAACCGATTTTACGAATTCCCCTCCGACTTTCATTCCTACCTCCAGTTCTTCCCATGCCTCTTTAATCATTTCCTCGACATATACGTTGAACAGTACTGGTGACAATGAGCAACCCTGCCTTACACCTCTTCCTAACACTGCCCATCCGGACTCTCCGTTCCCCACTCGCACCTAAGCAGTCTGAGACATGTACAGGTTGCGGATCAGTCTCCTGTCCCTCCAATCCATTCCTATTTTCTGCAATACACGCATTAATTTTTCCCAATTCACTCTATCAAACGCTTTTTCGAAATCTACAAAACAGGCAAAAACGTCCTGATTGTATTCTATATTCCTCTCGACTAGTGATCTCATTACTGCAATGGCATCACGCGTACCTCTTCCTTTCCTGAACCCAAACTGATCATCCGCTAAGTAATCATTTGCCTCTCTATCCTTTTGTTGATGATCCTGAGAATAACTTTAGCTTCGTGGGATATCAAACTTATTGTTCTGTAATCCTCACATGACGAAGCCTTTGCCTTTTTTGGAATAGGAACTAACACTGATCTCACAAAATCTTCCGGCCAGATTCCTTCCTCATAGATACTACGAATCAGTTCATATATGGCCTTCTTCCCACCTTTCCCTAACCATTTCAACATTTCTACAGGAATATTGTCCACCCCCACAGCCTTATTTGCTTTCATCTCCTTTAATGTCCTTTCTATTTCATCGTCGAGTATGCCTGGACCTAAGCTATCTTTTTTTACGTCATGTTCCTTTTCTATGTGTAACCTGTTCGGCCTAAGTTCTTTACCATACAGTGTTTCTATATATTCCTTCCATCTCTCTTGGATTTTTCCTGGGTCAATATTATCTTACCCCACTTATCTTTAACTGTTAGCACAGATCTTGCCTTCTTCCCGATAATAACTTAACCTTGCTGTATAGAGCAACAATTTCACCCTTCCTCTGTTCACTTTCCATATCTTCGCATTGCGTTTTCCACCATTCTTCTTTTGCTTTATTTGTGGCCCTTCTCAATTTATTGTTTAACTCTTTGTACTTCATTTTGCCTAACTCTGTGTTTACATTCGTCCATCTTCTTCTCTCATCCATCTTTGCAATCATCTCATCCGTTACCCATGGTTTCCTTATCCTTTTCCCGTTAACGGTTCCTATAATGTCTTTAGCGGCTTCCAATATCCCTTTCTTGATACATTCCCATTTTTCTTCGATAGTACTCAGTTCTTTACCGTAATCCATCATTTTCTCTACAGCCTGCTGATGCTCCTTCCTCGTTAATCCATTTAATGCTTCTAAATTCCATTTCCTAACCCGCCGCCCTTGCCTTATCTTCTTGAAACGAACATTATATTTCATAACAACTTAATTGTGGTCAGAGTCCGCATCCGCTCCTGGGAAACTGTGCGAATTTATCACACTGTTCCTAAAGCTGTGCCTAACCATAATATAATCTAACTGATACCTTTCTGAGTCACCTGGCATTTTCCATGTATACCTACGCCTTTTGTGGTGTCTAAACCATGTGTTAGTGTTGACTAACCCCTGTCTCCTGCAGAATTCAATTGCTTTCTCCCCGCGTTCATTCCTCGTGCCTAACCCATAGTCCCCCACCTCACCACCATCTCTTCCTTCGCTTACCGTCGCATTCCAATCCCCCATCACTATCAAATGTTTCCCTGCGGGAATACTCGCTATGATATCTTCTAACTCATCATACATCCTATGGACTTCTTCCTCCTTGTGTTTGCTCGGTGGCATGTATACCAGATATATATATATATATATATATATATATATATATATATATATATATATATATATATATATATATATATATATATATATATATATATATATATATTCACTGATAGTCATAACAAACACAGAAACCAAAACACAAAAGAGGAAAAACTCACTGGTTCTCGAATTTTCGGTGGTCCAACCACCTTTCTCAAGAGGAATTAGGAACAGAACTGAGGCAGAGGAGGGCCCGAAAGCAGTGGTAGGAAGGAGAAGGGGAAATGGGGGAAAAGAGGGGAAAAGAGGGGAAAAGAAAGGAAAAGGGGGGAAGGCATTCGAGGTGAGGAGTTTGGAGGGGTAGTGTATGGCGCGGGAATTTTAAAAAAGGTGGGGATGATATGGAAGTTGTTGGGGGCGGAGGGGGATGAAATAATATGCATAAAGGGGGCAATTAATGTCTAATATTAATACCTGGGCGATTCCAGGAATCCAAGAGCCAGATGAAAGCTAGCTCTAATGTTTTGAGTTTCAGTGGAGGGTCTGAGTGTGGGAGGGATGCTAAGACGGATACTTTAAAACATTGGTCAAAGGCAGCGTTGTGTTCGGAGGCATGTTTGGGGATTGGGAGCATACCAATAAGGGAGGAATTGTTGCATGAGGCTCTATGATTATTGATTCTAATATTGAGGGGTGTGGTACACTGTCCAATGTAAAAGGCAGGGCAAAGTTGGCACTTGAGTAGGTAGACAACATTGCTGGAGGTACACGATGAGTAGGGAATTGGTGGGAGAGAGTTAAAGAGCGGGTGGGAGAGGGATGGGATTCTGGTTAGGAAAATAGGACATGTTTTGCATCTAGGTTTATTGCAGGGTCTGGGAGTGATTTTGGAACGGGGCGAGGATTTAAGAAGTGGATTGGTAGATTTTAGAAGATCTGATAGATTGGCGGGGCGTTTGAAAGTGACAGAGGGGCATTTGGGGAAAAGGTTGGTGGTGGAATTGTGGTTTTTGAGGATAGGATAGAGGTCCTTTAGGATAGAACGCAGAGATTCTAGGCCAGGGAGAAACGTGGTACAAATTGAAAGAGGGTGGTTTTTCGCGGTGGTGGAAGGTCTGGGAGTGTAAGTATGCCTACAGATCCTCTTATTCAGGAGGGATTCAGGATAACCCAGTTTGAGGAGGGAATGGTGTAAATTTATGAGGAAATTGTCTAGGGAGTCAGGGTCATTGCAAATTCTGTGACCCCTTATGGAAAGGGAATAAGGAATGGAACGTTTGGTGTGGTATGGGTGACAGCTGCTAAAATGTAAGTACTGTTGTTTATTTGTGGGTTTTATATGTACGGATGTGTGAAATTTATGGTCTATAAATGATATTTATATATACGATATATTGACGATATTTTCCTTCTCTGGCCACATGGTCCTGATTCCCTGAAAACTTTCATTTCCAACCTTAATGCTTCGTCCTCTATCTCCTTCACGTCTACAGTTTCCTCCTCCCAAATCACCTTCCTAGATGTAAACATATCATTTATAGACCATAAATTTCACACATCCGTACATATAAAACCCACAAATAAACAACAGTACTTACATTTTAGCAGCTGTCACCCAAACCACACCAAACGTTCCATTCCTTATTCCCTTTCCATAAGGGGTCACAGAATTTGCAATGACCCTGACTCCCTAGACAATTTCCTCATAAATTTACACCATTCCCTCCTCAAACGGGGTTATCCTGAATCCCTCCTGAATAAGAGGATCTGTAGGCATACTTACACTCCCAGACCTTCCACCACCGCGAAAAACCACCCTCTTTCAATTTGTACCACGTTTCTCCCTGGCCTAGAATCTCTGCGTTCTATCCTAAAGGACCTCTATCCTATCCTCAAAAACCACAATTCCACCACCAACCTTTTCCCCAAATGCCCCTCTGTCACTTTCAAACGCCCCGCCAATCTATCAGATCTTCTAAAATCTACCAATCCACTTCTTAAATCCTCGCCCCGTTCCAAAATCACTCCCAGACCCTGCAATAAACCTAGATGCAAAACATGTCCTATTTTCCTAACCAGAATCCCATCCCTCTCCCACCCGCTCTTTAACTCTCTCCCACCAATTCCCTACTCATCGTGTACCTCCAGCAATGTTGTCTACCTACTCAAGTGCCAACTTTGCCCTGCCTTTTACATTGGACAGTGTACCACACCCCTCAATATTAGAATCAATAATCATAGAGCCTCATGCAACAATTCCTCCCTTATTGGTATGCTCCCAATCCCCAAACATGCCTCCGAACACAACGCTGCCTTTGACCAATGTTTTAAAGTATCCGTCTTAGCATCCCTCCCACACTCAGACCCTCCACTGAAACTCAAAACATTAGAGCTAGCTTTCATCTGGCTCTTGGATTCCTGGAATCGCCCAGGTATTAATATTAGACATTAATTGCCCCCTTTATGCATATTATTTCATCCCCCTCCGCCCCCAACAACTTCCATATCATCCCCACCTTTTTTAAAATTCCCGCGCCATACACTACCCCTCCAAACTCCTCACCTCGAATGCCTTCCCCCCTTTTCCTTTCTTTTCCCCTCTTTTCCCCTCTTTTCCCCCATTTCCCCTTCTCCTTCCTACCACTGCTTTCGGGCCCTCCTCTGCCTCAGTTCTGTTCCTAATTCCTCTTGAGAAAGGTGGTTGGACCACCGAAAATTCGAGAACCAGTGAGTTTTTCCTCTTTTGTGTTTTGGTTTCTGTGTTTGTTATGACTATCAGTGAATACATTACACGTTTGTGGGTTTTCCAAAAAAGTGTGTATATATATATATATATATATATATATATATATATATATATATATATATATATATATATATATATATATATATAGAGTTCTGTTCCTAATTCCTCTTGAGAAAGGTGGTTGGACCACCGAAAATTCGAGAACCAGTGAGTTTTTCCTCTTTTGTGTTTTGGTTTCTGTGTTTGTTATGACTTATCAGTGAATTTATATATATATATATATATATACATATATATTTTTGTAAGTATATATCAGAATCTGATGTCGACGGCCGAACCGTCGAAACGTCAATACATACAGTGAGTTTCCTTCTTTTATGTTTGTGTGTGTTGAATATTTTGTATCCGTGTGTTTGTGTGTTTGCCGGAGAGCGTCAATTTCTAAGATATATATTTAGATAAGATATATATGAGCTCCTCCAAGTGGTGATTTTTTTGAATTGGCCAAATTATTTGAAAAAAAGAGACCGATATTGGTATCTAGAATAATATATCGATAGCTAGATACTTTTACCGAGGGCTCATCCCAGAGGTACCGTTTGTAAATGATTAGAATCAAATTTATCTATATCTATAAAATACCTAATTTATCGGAATCAAGGTAGCCCTACCGAACTTTAGTTACCAACCAAGGAAGGAAAACAAGCGGCGACCATGATTATCACCGTGTGATTTGGTTTTTTTAGCCTGATCGGCACCCACCACCTCTTTGCTCGAAAGGATTCATTCTCTCCGCCATCCGTAGATCCTCTAATGGCCGGGGCACAGTAGCCGTTAGGCCACACGGCTTTAGATCTGGCGTATGCGGCCGGGAGAATTTCAGGGAGCCCTCAGCCTGTTTACGTCCGGGAAACCGCAGGCGGTGCGGAGGAGGGGTACGGCGGACCCTTTATACCCCGGAGGCGCGATTTCACACGCCGTGGGACTTAGCTGAGGGATGGGCTCCACTAGCCTCAACCATAGGGTCAATCTCCTCGTTGATAATTAATGGTTTCGTTGTCCCAATATTACGCCGGCAGCAAATATTGTCCCACTATAACAGGGAAATAGGTACGATACTATTTCCAAGGCCTACATATTCTGAAAATACATCTGGCGAATCCGTTTGAGTATTCATTGTAAAGAAAATTCGCAGCCATGAATAAATGGCACTTCATTCAACGTTAAGGACGAAAAGTTTATTTTTATATATTTGTACAATTGAATAATTCATGAAATCGTATCGGGGTTTTTAATATACACCTTTAGGAATGTAGAAATTAGATTCATTTCTTAGTAACTCTTTTTTTCTGTTCTTATGTTCGGAATAAATCTCAAAATCAGTTCTTTTCCATTATTCATTATTGTTTTTTTTCACAAAAGTTCCTCACGTGACTTTCCATTAATATTATTCCAAAAAGTATTGAACATCTCTTTTCAGATTAAAATATCCGCAAATGCTTTTTCCAAATAATTTAATTATCATCGCAGGAAGTATTTTCATATCGAAAATCGAACCCGCCTGCAACTGCTCATTATTCGGGAAATTTTATCCATGCACCATTGGAAACAATCCCGCCATTTACCGGAACACGACCTCTGCCGACCCATGCGTTATTTATCTGCTCCGTTATAATGCTCCATATCATCATTCCATTTTGTGACCTTGAGTTATTTTCCATGCCGTATCGGAATATTTCCTTAAACCTCCTCCAAGAAGTCTTAACGAGGGGTCGATCGAGAGGGGACGTCAGGGCTTCGAATACATTTCCAGGAAAATAAGAGGAATGGATTTTTTCTTACCAACGGTTCTCTTTTCATTTATTCGGCGACAAATCCGTTTATTATGTCTCTAACTTCCCGGCCCGGTGGCACGTACATCTTGTTAGAGCTCCCTCTACCCTTTCTTCGCCTCCCAACCTCCTCCCGAACCCTTCCCCCATTCCCTTCGGCCGCACCCCCTCCTCGCAAGTGCGCCACATCTTGCCCTAAGTTTCCGTTTTCGAAGAAAGCGGCGCCGTTCGTGTTCTTCCTCAGCCGAGCCAATATCCATTCTCTCAGCCGTTCGCCGAGACGGCAAGGTGCTGCCGGGCCGAAGTGAAACACAAATAAATCGGCCCGGAAAAGGGTCGCCCGTTTTGGAATCCATGTGGGTCATTTATCATATGGCATTTATCCTAGGGCGCTTATGGGTTATTCTCCCTGGCAATATTCTCTACATAGAAATGTGTGCACGTGTAGATAAAATTCCTACAAGTGAATATTACTTGGTAGTTTACCATTCAAGTACTTTTTGGATTAGCAATTGAGCATTGTATCGAGCACAGCAGTAAATTATTATGTAATCCTCCACTACTCCGTGTTGGCAATAGAAAATTTGGCATAGAATTTTAACGATGTTCTTTTATTGGCATCAAGTTGATAAAGATGGGTTATACAAGTGAAATTCTTTATTTCATTTGCACATTAGAATCCATTTCTTGTATTCGATGAGGGTCTAAAGAGTAAGAATAATTGGGGTATCTGCGCCGATGATTCTCTTCAAATAACGTATTCATGTGAATTAGGCTATGGATGTACTATACTACGCCAGAAGAAAATTACTCGTACATGGAAATAGAAAAGTTATAAAAAACAATATTTTCTGTCATCGATGATCTTGGAATAAAATTAACAATCTTATGTGTATTGCGCGGTATTTTTTAATTTTCAAAACACGTAAATTATCGTCTGTAGTAGATAAGCCGTCAAATTAAGGGCGGATCTGGGGATCCTTGGCATGCTTATTGGGCTCCTAATGCGATTCCTCCACTCGTCGGAAGCAAGCACCGCATCCTCTTCTCCATTCATGCCACACGGATGCTGTCTTTTCCTGCTCCTTCCTCTCCCGACATCCACCCCTCCACGTATCGGGGCCCTCTACGCCAAACCTCGCCCACTGGTTACTCCAGGAAGGCTTCTCCTCTTCCTTAGCCATGTTTAATACATTTTTCCTTATCGTCATCGAAAAAGACGTCCTCATAATTCTTCTATCATCATTTTTTGCCAGGGTCAGGTTTCTAAATATCCAAATTTGCTCTCGGAGGCTTTTTTTCTTGCTACTCTTTGCCTTCTGTATTAATTTAATTCCGTCCTTCAGTCTTTCTCTAACCACCTTCTTTCTCTACGGCAACCGTGTACCCCCTAATCTTCTTACCATAAACCATATCCTGCCATTTTCATTCGAAACAGTTCTGGAATACTGGTCTCTTCGCTTTAAATTACTCCCTCAAGACATGTTGATTCTCCTAGGCGTCAGCCTCCTTTCCCAAAACAAATTCCTAAGTGTATTTGGTTCCAAATTTTCCAGGAGCGAAAGAACAGCAAAATGGATTTCTTTTTCTAATGCTCAAAAATGTAACATTTTGAAAGTCTGTAATTTAAGGCTTTACAATCTTAAAAATTAGAAGTAGCATTATTTGGAAAAATTACAGACTCTGTATTGGTGTTCATCATTTTGGATTCACCGCCCGAGAAAATGAGTAGAAGGCGGTGGGCAAAAAGGCATAATTTGTATTCCATGAATATTCATAAAATGAGCCAGGATTGCAGACGATCAAACTTTGGTTGTCCAGTTAGTTAAAACGTCACAAGCATGAAGAGTGATATGGAATGTAAGTGTTATAAGTTTAGTATTAAGATCAAATTAAGTTTAGTATCAAATGATATGACAAAAGTTTTAACGTTTTTTAGGAGAAAGGAAAAGTTAAGCGCTAGAATAGAAGAACTAGAAAAACTAGAGAAGGTGGAACCTAGTTAACTTATATTTTGGAATGCTTCGGGTCAAGATGATCAAAGAAGTAAGACTAAACGAAGAAGAATTGAGTTGGGCAAATTTACAAGGATGAGGGAATTGATGACTGGGACGTTGAGTAAGGATGTTAAGAAAGGACTCGTAAAAAAATTGATATGAAGCGTAGCTATGTACGGCGCGGAAACATGGTCACTTAATTAGATGGGTAGATGTAGGAGACTTTAGAAATGTGGTTGTAAAGGATGAAGAAGATAAACTAAACCCAAAAGAAAAAGAAACGAGGAAGTCCTAGGGATGGTGGACGAGGAGAGGCGTTTGTTGGGATAAATTCTAAGGAGGCAGGAAAGATGGATGCGAAGCATATTGATTGGTAGTATGACATTGAAGACTGTAATAGAGGGGAGACTGTTAGGAAAATGAGGAAGTGGCAGGAACAGGATAGGGACGAAGGCAAGAAGTAAGTACAAAGAGATGAAGAATGGCTGGTTATTGAGTTGGATGTCAAGTATTGTATTTTTGGATGGAGTTTCGAAGTTAAGCGATTATCAATCTGCGTACAACGAATGCCAACCTAAAATGCTAGAAAACCCCTAGCATCATGATTTTAAGAATGAAAATATCTTAAACTTAATTTCAGAACTTGGATTCTTGGTCTTCATCATGTTGCATGAATAATATTAATTTCTTAACGTATGTTTTGACTAAGTCTGTTCACAAAGCAAGTTAATTTGACGCTTGAGGAATTAATTCAAAGGGGCTATTTTATTTTGTTGAATGGATATTATACGTACGTATTCTGTTTAAAAAAATTATCTAGATTTCTTAGTAGTAGCTTAAAAGTCTGATTCACCAAGCCGGTTATCTTCTAATAGTGGCTAATACATATATCCTCTTCTCTAGTTAATTACGTACGGCTAGATTTTCTTTCATAATTTCTTGCGCTGATGTTATGATTTTCCTATTTTTCGTTCTTTTTTATTGCCCTTTCCCTCTTATTCAACTCCTTTATTTTTCCTTCAGTGATGATCTTAAGTGAGCTATCGTGTTTATGATGGTTCCGATTCATTTCCCGTCACATTCTTCTTAGTATGTTGGCATTTTGAAACGGCTAAATGCACGAGGAACCTCTTGGAAATACCGTTGATATATTTTTCAATGTTAAAGAGTTCAACCTTGTCATGAACAACCAACCTTGTGAACATTCATATCGAGGGATAAGAAAAACCTTGAAAAGTCTCAAAAAAACTCTTGAATTTACGAAGTTAATCTTATTCCTCAAAATTAATATATAGTATTTTTAATGACTTTATTTTGACGGTATGATTTTTGGCTGCTCATTAATTGGTTGGGAGAAGTAAAATTTCATTTGAAGAAATCGCCGCAACTAAGAAACGGGCAAAGTAAATAGATTCTTACGTCAAATTATATAATCAAGAGGTACTTGCTCAAAGTGTGCGATTTTTCTTTGGTACAGGATGAAATAACATTTAGGATGAGCACGCCCGTCTATTGCCACGCAGGCATCCGAGCGATTATTTTGTACCCATTTTAGGGCTCACACTTTTGAGTGCACAGGCAAGATGGACATCGTTTTCCTATGATTTTATATTATAATGAACGCTTGGGAAACTGCTAAAATGACCTTATTTCTCCTTGGGTCTTTCTTACCGTTTTAGTTCCATTCAAAATTTGATATTAATTTGCCAAAACATTTTCATATTAACGGTAGCAGTGGAAGCAACGTAACCTAAAAAATATTTTATGTTGTTTCTGGGAAATCGAGTAATGAATGATTGGAAATTACTCAATTGTTTCTTCCTCTTTTCAAAAATATAATAAAAAACGTTTATTTATTGAAAACTTATTTGTATCCGGTTCACTTCCAAAGATAATCCCTTTTGAAGTTCTTTTCCTTGGTTTATTTTGTTCTGCTTGGGGAGTCGACGACGTTGGAAGACTAATGCAAGTTTAATTGATACCAAATTCCTTTTTGACCTAAACACGAAGCTGAGGGTGACAGAGGAAGCCAGAGGGAAAAGTACATTTTTTACTCATATCGTGCACCTATTCTGAGCACAACTAAGGCATACACCCACGTATACTTTTCTATGAGAAGCCGAAGTCACTCTTAGAGGTTTCCAAAGATTAGGAAATAATCTCAGCATTTTGAAAAAAAATCCCGGCGGCCCTAAACCGTATTTGTCTTGTTTTCCAGGCTGCTTCATGCCTCTTCATCTCCTTCGGTGCCCCAAATTTCGCCTTTCTTCCCCTCGCGCCTCGAATCCTCCAGATGTTCATCTGGGTCATTGAAGGGTCAGGGTAAAAGCCGGATCCCATGCGAATTCCACGTGAGGGGCGATTCAGGCAGGAGCTCAATGCACACTCGCATTCCTCAGCCCAGCACTCCGGCTGCTTGAAGGGGATGTGGTCAGAGGAGCAGCGAATCGGCAGACGTCTCCTCTGCCACTCCAATCCGTGGGACGCCCTTCCCCTTTAAAAATATCACGCGTCTTCCCCTCCCCCCCCGGCAGGATGAATAAAAGGAGAAGATCGAAATGCGCCCAACTTCCACCGTAATTTATTTCACTAGGAACCCTTTATTAGTGATCGAGGCGCACGGCCGCTGTCAGCGCTGTCGTCGATAATTAAATAACGGTACATCCCTCCCTGCGAGAAAGGGGAGAGATATGAATGAAATCTCTTCTCCCTGGAGCAGAACGAAATTCGAATGGCGTACGACGTAGAGGCCTTCGTTCCCTCTCGATCAGCGTCCTCTAGAGCCACGATATCCGCACAAGACTGCCCTTTAGACTGAGCCCACACTGTGCGCAATTTAGGGCAATGAACGCTCGCGGAATATTTAGAATTGACCTTGCCTTTTTCTAAAAACATGTCCTATTTTGTAAATTTTAAATAGCTAAAATTAACCCACCGTCTTAAATATTTCCATAGACGTCGCAATTTCTGTTCAGTCATGAAATAAGTATCGGTAACAATTTCTTCCTGACATGACTGTAAGTCGGAGCGCACTCGCAACGCGCAGGCTCGGCGATGGGAGGTCGGTCAACAATTGCTAAGCGCTAACCACCTGCAAGTGTTTGTTCTGAATAGATTGTGTTTTTGTTGAACCCCTGAAGCGTAAAATGCAGCGAACGATTGAACAGAGGTACGCAATCAAATTTTGTGTTTGCCAGGGGAAATTGGGTACAAATATGTTGAGCATGATTTTCCAGCTGTTCAAGGATGAAAAAATGCCACAAACTGCAGTTTTTAATTGCCACAAGCTCTTCAAAGATGGCCAAGTGAGTGTGGAGTACGAGCCCCGCGCTGCACGGCTGTCGACGTCAAGAACCGACGATAACGTGCAACGTGTGCGTGAAGTGTTGAATTCAGACCGACGGTTAAGCGAGTGCATGATCGAAGATATCGTATGTTGGCATTGATAGGATGACATTGCATAACATTATCACTTAACATTTGGCGATGCGAAAGATTTGCGCTAAACCTGTCTCATAAGCCTTGACGGACGACCAAAGTCGAAGGTCTGCTTGGAAACACCTTCTGATACGGCATGAGACCATTCGCCAACCACCTCACAGTCCCAACCAAACCAGCAAACTATATCCTAAAATTGAAATACTCAATGCACCATGACACCTCCACCGCCGTGACTATATGTTTATTACTAGGATTGCCTCCCTTGTGGCTTATCCCAATGGGGTTACTTTCGACCAGCGAATCAACCTATTATTATTGCTGATTAACCTTTCAGCATTTAATTATTTAAGTAGATTTTTACTAATGATTTAATTTTCCCTACGTTTTGCCTTGGGTATTGATTAAATTTCAAGAAACTATAATAGTAACTTTAACGGAGTCACCTGCTATATGTGCATTATAATGCAACCATTTCAGAGAGTAAAAATCATTCGCCTTGACCGGGATTCGAACCCGGATCCCTCGATATCCGGCCGAGTGCTTTAACCACTTAAGCTACCGAGACGTCCTCTTACACTCTGAAATTTTGGGGGCTTTAAAGGAACAAGATGTTATTTACCTACCTGATTGTTGAGTTCTTGTTTCTCTGATCATCTTCCAAATGCTTCCATCCTGAATATTTAACGAGGCCAGTTTGTCTTCCCACCTTTTTCTTCTAATCTCTAGTATATTATTCCTGACTTCGTGCTTTAATTTGTTGTATTTTCGTCTCAGGTTAATAGTGCCAATTTACATGTATTGTTTCCTGAGTCGATTCCTCTCTCTAATCTTTTTAATAATTTATCGTGGTAAAGAGAGGAAATCAGGGTTTCGCTTAGTTCCACGAGGAACTGCGTGCCTTTTTTAATGACGGAGGTAATTGTTTCCGCCATTGCGTCTAGTTCAGTGTGGGTTTTTGGTTTATTGGTCTTCGTTGGAAGTAAGTCGGCAATTCTTTTACGAATAAGCTCCAAATTCGCTTTACCGTAAATGTCAGTCATTGGAATTGGTAGCACTGGCCCTCTTCCTAATTGTAGGATGACTGGTAGATAATCAATGGGTAGTGCAATGGCTGTGGTTGCCTTCGCCCTTAGCACGAGTCCGTGATGAATGGCAAAGTCTATAACATATCCTACTCCATTCCTCATTGGTCTCGTGCTGCTGATTGGAGCAATTATTCTTGCCCCGTTGTCATTTGTCCAGTTTCTTAGTGTTTTTCCCCAGCTACAGGGTTTGTCCGGAAAATAAGTGTACTAAGTTTTTCCCGCCGCTCCATGCGCGCTCAGCACCGCTCTGACGGGCTGCAATTGAATGGGGGGTATGTTGGCAAGCGACGCTGAAAAAAGCAGTCGGCTCTGAGCTTTGGTGTAGTGAGGAGCTCTGTTAACGCGAACCTCCACGCTCGACCCACGTCGCGGAACGCGATGCCGAAGTTTTTGGAGCAGCGTTATTCCATTAAATTTGCGGTAAAGCTTGGGAAATCGTCTACCGAAACTGTCGGTATGATTAACCAGGCTTACGGGGAGTCAGCCATGTCCAGAAACATGATCTTTCGGTGGCACAAGATGTTCGTGGAGGGCAGAGAAGAGGTCGACGACGAACCACGGCCTGGACGCCCATCAACGACACTCACCGACGAAAATGTGCGAAAAGTTCGCAATGTACTGAAGTCTCATCGTCGTCTTAGTGTTCGGATGATAGCAGAGCAGTGTAATGTGCCAAAATCAATAGTGCACGAGATTATTAGGGACCAATTACAGTTGCGAAAAATTTGTGCAAAGTTGGTGCCGAAAGTGCTCAGTGATGATCAAAGACTCAATCGTTTGGAAATCGCGACACAACTTGCGGATCACTGCAAAAATCATCCACATTTTTTAGAGAACGTTGTTTCGGGTGACGAGACGTGGGTCTTTGAGTACGACCCGGAGTCGAAGAGACAAAGTGCGGAGTGGCATACCCCATCATCACCCCGTCAAAAGAAAGCTCGCATGAGCAAATCTCGGATCAAGGCGATGCTCATTGCCTTTTTTGACAAAAGGGGAGTCGTCCACTACGAATTTGTGCCTGAACGACAAACTGTAAATGCTGCATTTTATGTCCAAGTGCTCGACAGGCTTCGAAAACGAGTCGCCCGCGTCCGGCCAGCGATAAAAAAACATCTGGCGGCTGCATCACGACAATGCGCCGTCTCACACCGCGCTTGTCGTGTCGGACTTCTTGGCCAAGAACGGCGTGGCAACGCTGCCGCACCCGCCCTAGAGCCCGGACTTGGCACCACCGGACTTCTTTCTGTTCCCGAAGATAAAGAGGAGTTTGAAAGGAACGCGATACGGGACTTTGGACGCCGTCAAAGAGGCCGTGACGACGTGTCTTCGAGAGGTTCCCGATGATGCCTTCGCGGGAGCGTTCCAGGAATGGGAACGCCGCTGGAACAAGTGTATCGACTCACAAGGGTCCTATTTTGAGTAATATTAGCTTAAGATATGTAAAAGTGTAATAATTTTTTTTCCTGAGCTCAGTACACTTATTTTCCGGACGAACCCTCTATTTTCAGTCCTGCAATTCCAGTCTGGACTTTTTGCGTTGAAGTCACCAGCTGCAATTGTAGGTTCTCCATTGAATATTTTCCTTAGGTCGCCTAGATATAATGCTTTAGAAGGCGGGAGATAACAGATTTAAATCGAACATCCTGCCATTCTTATCCCGACAGTTTCAATTGTCTTCGTCGTTAGTGGTTCGCTATGGTTGAACTGCACTCCATTCCTTATTAGTATGCCTACTCCACCTCCTTTTTTGCCATTGTCATTTCGATCTTTTCTGAAGATCGTCCAGCTAAGGATATTGGTGTTATCCTTTGCAGTGAGATGTGTTTCACTCAGCAGGAAAATGTTACATTTCTCGCTATCTAAAAAGAGTAGAAATTCGTCAATTTTATCATTCAAGCCACCATTTGCGTTCCAAATGGTCACCGTCATTGAGTTATTCATAATGGGTGTGTTGTCCATTATGGGTTCGCTGGTAAGAGCCTCATTAATAATGTCGTGATGGCGGACATTTGCGTCTGCATCATCCTAACTAGTTCTGTTAAAGCCGCCATCATTGTCCTTAGCTCCACATTCCCTTTTTCTGTCTGCTGCGATCCATTCTCAATGGTTCTTCCCTCAGATTTTTCGGGAATTGTTCTATCGGGTTCAACTACACAGTTTCTCTCTCTTGGTGTGCTCTCCGCTATGATTCTTGGTTTTCTGTTCCATACATTAACTGCGGGCAAGGGTGCCTCCTGAAAAGTCGGCATAACTTTTGGCATTTTTGATATTTGGTATGCCTTGACCTTTTCTTGTCTGTGAGGACAAGCATTTGCAAAAGATAAAAGCCACGTGCGGCAAAGATTGCAGCACGTGGCTTTTTCTTACCTTGCCTTGGTGCAGTGTCGTCCTTCATGAGGTCCTGCACATTTGTAACATCTCGGTGCAGCCGTGCAACCCTTAGAACCGTGACCATATCTGTTGCATCTGTAACACATTTGAGGAGTGTCGTAGCGATATACTTTAATAAAACAAAAGAGAGATGGTACTTTTTTCCACACTTTATTATTTAAAGTCGACCGGTTTCGTCGCATAGGCGATATCATCAGGTACATAGATTCAGTGAGTTCCAGAATATATAGTTTTTTTGAGAGGGGGGGGAAGAGGAGGGATAGGGGGGAGGGAAAGAGGCGGTGGAAAAGGGGGGGGGGCGTGTGAGAGGGAGCGTGATACTGGGCGTGGGTGACTCCAAGGGAGGGGTGGGGTGGATGTAGGCTAAGTGGAAGCTTGGTTAGGTATGCCGTTCACGGCGGGGGTTGGGGCGTCAGGTATTGTGGTCAGTGAAATATCCAAAAGGGGGGAATTGCTCACAAAAATGTTCTCGTTGGCAATTATTCCTGCCTTTTGATGCTTCTTAATCTCCAGCTCCTCCAGACAATCCATTCTTCTTCCCTTTTTCTCGAGGTGAAGAATCTCTGGGATAAAGTCGCTCCTGTGGTCAGTTTCCCGTAGATGTTTTGCCAAATGGGATCTGTTTAACTCACCATTTCGTAGATGTCTTCTGTGTTCTTCTGCTCTTACTCTGAACGACCGTCCAGTCTGGCCAACATAACAGATTTCACAGTCACCACATTGGAGTTTATAAATGCCACTTCTATCATTGATGTCAATATTGTCCTTGGTTTTGTTTAACACATCGTTGCCATTTTCTACTGCAATGTCTTTGATTACCTTGATTTCCTTGGCGAAGTTCTCGGCGGACAGGGGGATGTTGAGAGATCTGTTTAGCATGGAGTGGAAAGCGGCCATCTTATGGGAAGGGTGGTGGCGGGAGTCGGAGGGGATGACATAGGTTGTGGTAGTAAAAAGTAGTAAAAGCAGTAAAAAATGGCAACGAAGAAAGTGCCATTAGTAAAATGATCATTAAAAAACGCTCCCTCCGAGCACAGAGACTGCTTTATAAATCATCGGTAACTAGTGAAGATAAGAAACGATGGTTCAAACTTAGTTACTACGGAAAGATTACGCAGTCTATTGCCAACCTTTTCCCGAAGGAAGATCTCAAAATTGCATATTACAACAAATGTAACTTAAGGGCTGTGTTAAACAAAACCAAGGACAATATTGACATCAATGATAGAAGTGGCATTTATAAACTCCAAGGTGGTGACTGTGAAATCTGTTATGTTGGCCAGACTGGACGGTCGTTCAGAGTAAGAGCAGAAGAACACAGAAGACATCTACGAAATGGTGAGTTAAACAGATCCCATTTGGCAAAACATCTTCGGGAAACTGACCACAGGAGCGACTTTATCCCAGAGATTCTTCACCTCGAGAAAAAGGGAAGAAGAATGGATTGTCTGGAGGAGCTGGAGATTAAGAAGCATCAAAAGGCAGGAATAATTGCCAACGAGAACATTTTTGTGAGCAATTCCCCCCTTTTGGATATTTCACTGACCACAATACCTGACGCCCCAACCCCCGCCGTGAACGGCATACCTAACCAAGCTTCAACTTAGCCTACATCCACCCCACCCCTCCCTTGGAGTCACCCACGCCCAGTACCACGCTCCCTCTCACACACCCCCCCCCTTTTCCACCGCCTCTTTCCCTCCCCCCTATCCCTCCTCTTCCCCCCCCTCTCGAAAAAACTATATATTCTGAAACTCACTGAATCTACTACCTTGATCAAAAAGTTCCCGGAGTTTATTCAGAAAATTAAAAATACAAGTTTATTCATCTAAATCTATATTGTCCCCTTCAAAGTAATCCCCATCGACTGCAACACACTTATGCCAGCGCTTGATCCAATCCTCGAAACATTTTTTATATTCGGTTTTCGGTATGTCCATCAGTGCTTCCTGCGATTTTTCCATTACTTCCTCTCGGCTGCTAAAACGCGTTCCCCGTAATGGTTTTTTAACTCGATTGAACAGAAAGAAGTCACGGGGAGCCAAATCAGGTGAATTCGGTGGCTGTTGGATGGTATTTGTTGCATTTTTCATCAAAAAATTACGAATAATGATAGCACTGTGCGACGGTCTCGACGCACTGTGCGACGATTTCTGGTCTCTTTCGGCGAATTGCTTCACGCAAACGTCTCACAACGCCCAAATAATACTCTTTGTTTACTGTCTGGCCTTCTGGCAAAAATTCATGATGCACTAGACCGTTGTAATCCAAGAAAACCGTCAGTATTGCCTTCTTTTTTGACTGAAAACGACGTGGTGTTTTTGGTCTCGGCTCATTTGGTGAACGCCATTCACTTGCCTGATGTCTGGATTGCGTGTCGTACTCATAAACCCACGTCTCGCCTCCAGTAATGATCCTTTTGATGAATGTGGGATCGGATTCAGCCTCGCAAATCATGTCTTTTGCGATGTCAACACGGTCTCTTTTTTGCATGAAATTGAGGTCTATTGGCACCAACTAAGCTGCTACACGACGGAAACCCAAATCATTAACCACAATGTCTTGGGCGGATCCATAGGCAATGTTCAAGTCCTCCGCTATTTCTCTGATGGTTAATTTGCGGTTATTGACCAACATTTCTTTTACTTTATCAATTTTTTCACCGACTTTCGATGTCGATGGTCTGCCACTGCGTTCATCATTTTCGATTGACTCACGACCACTTCTGAACCGCTCGTGCCACTGGTAAACGACCGTTTTTTTAGAGAATCGTTGCCGAAACACTTTTCCAACATTTCCAACGTCCGTGCGCCACTAAATCCTTTTTTTACGCAAAATTTAATACAAGTTCGTTGTTGCAAATTAAAATCCATTTCTGCAATTGTAAAAAATCGCCAACACACACAGAGATAGATGTACTCTTGGCTACGTAACTTTTGCAAATGTCAAATTATGACACTAAGATTTAAAGGGAATATCAACAACAGATGTACCAATTTAACAAAAAAAACAGAACTCAAATCGGAACGATGGGAGCGCCACACGGTGGTTATTCCGGGAACTTTTTGTTCAAGGTAGTATGTACCTGATGAAGTCGCCTATGCGACGAAACCGGTCGACTTTAAATAATAAAGTGTGGAAAAAAGTACCATCTCTCTTTTGATTTATTAGAATGGATTTCCACAAAGTGAAACCTGAAACCATCGCGATATACTTTAAGCCTGGCTTGGTAGTGGCAGATGGAGTATACCTTACCTATCTTACTGTCTTTAAATCCATTCCCCATTTGTACCGTGGCGGTATAGATAGCATCCCTTTTCCCAAGGGGCAATGCTTTCAGGGCCGGTATTCCCTGTTATTTTATGTTTTCCACAATGTAATCAAAGTCCATTTTTGGGCTAAGTCCATGCATTACGTACTTTTGAATTTTTTTTCTTTTGGAGCCCAAGTTGAATATTGGGCACCTGATTTGTCCAGGAATTCCTTGATCTTATTGTAGTCTGCCTCGTTTGTTAATTGAAGGCGACATCCTTCCTTCCCTTTCCTCAGATAGAACATCTGGTCCCTGGCCTGATCCTTGATTGCTTTGACAAAGGCTGCCTGGTCTTTGACTTCATACACGTATATGGTTATAGGCGGTGGTTTTTTCCCTTTCTTAGGTGCGCCACTGGGTGTATCATTATCTTTTGGTAATATTCTTGTCTCTTCTGTGCAGTTTCCTATTAATGGACTGTACCGATTGTTGGTCCATATATCTCTTGGCGGAGTTAACACTGTGTTATGCCTTTCTCTTTGTTTCCTGCTTTCTGCAACCGTGACAAATTTTCCACCTTCATTCGTGGTGGTGTCCATCTCCTCTTGCTCTAGCATTTTTTCTGTGAGATCTTCAATTAAGTTGACTTCGTAGTTCTGACGTCCGATTTTTGTATTCTTTTGCTGTAATTCCTGTCTCTGATCTTGCCTTGCCTCTCTGCTGAAGAGGACAGACGATATTGCCGTCGGCGACGGAATGTGTCTCTTTTCGGCAATGCTATTGTCTTGCGCGGCCATTGTAGGTGTTTTGGCTGCTTCCTGCTTCTTGACGGGCGAGTGGATCATCTCCGAAGAGATAAGCGCTCCCTCCTTAACTACCGTTTCTTTTAACTTTTAACTCTTAACCTTACTCGCTATCCGACCCACTATAGTCCGGGTAGCGTAGAGTTCCCAAAAGCAATCCCACCGATCCGACTGAAAGCAGTACGGGCACAGTGGGTCTTTGCCCCGGTTCCCCCACACTATTCCGGGCCCTAATTTCCCTTCTACTCCCTAATGAGTGGACCTACCCGGTTTCAGAGGAGTGCTAGGAGGTGCAAGCCTTCTTCCTCAAGTCCCCGAGTAAGACAACCTAATTAAGTTTTTGAGCACCTTTCAGAGGTGAGAAGGTGGTTCTCAGTTAGCCACCTCCTCCGAAAGCCTCCTCCCTCCCCTAGGTTTTCACGCAGGGCCCCTCGATTCCGAAGGACACTTACTCGAATGAGGAGCTGACCCTACGCTTAACCGGTGAAAAAGTCGCAAGTTATAGCACTTAATAAATTCCCAGAGGGAAGAGATGTTGTAATGTTTCCATAAGGAAACCTCGACCACACTTGGACTCAATTTGGCTTCTCCGCTGAAACAACAGAGACACCGAAAACAGTTTTCTCAATGACACCACCATGGAACACGAAGTGACGTCAAAGGAGCCTGCAGGCGTACCCTTAAGGACCTTCAGGGGTCCACATAACAGGGAACCTTCGAGTCGTGGAAAATCCGCTCTGGCAAAAGTGTGTGTCGACACTCAAAAAGGAATTTACTTTGAAGAACGTTGAAGCATTTTAGCATTATCTGAAATAAATGTCTTTTGATCGATACTTTTATGCGTATATGCATTCCGGTTTGATTTTACACGCATACGTATTTGAAAAAATATGGTTTTTAACCAAATTGTAAAGACAGGCGTGAAGCAAACGAATGTTTACGTGCGACGAGGTGACCCCTTCATGAGAGGAAGAACATCTTGGACTGTGGATTCATTCTCTTCATTTTACTTTGCAATTTTAAGAAGATAGCTTAGGTCCAGGCATACTCGACGATGAAATAGAAAGGGAATTAAAGGAGATGAAAGCAAATAAGGCAGTGGGGGTGGACAACATTCCTGTAGAAATGTTGAAATGGTTAGGAAAAGGTGGGAAGAAGGCCATATATGGACTGATTCGTAGTATCTATGAGGAAGGTATCTGCCCGGAAGATTTTTTAAGATCGGTATTAGTTCCTATTCCAAAAAAGGCAAAGGCTACGTCATGTGAGGATTACAGAACAATAAGTTTGATATCCCACGCAGCAAAAGTTATTCTAAGGATCATCAACAAAAGGATAGAGAGTAAGGCAAATGATTACTTAGGGGATGATCAGTTTGGGTTCAGGAAAGAAAGAGGTACGCGTGATGCCATTGCAGTAATGAGATCACTAATCTACATCTACATCTACATCTACATAATACCCCGCAAGCCGCCGACAGGGCTGGTGGCGGGGGGTGTTAGGTCACCACCCAAAAAAGGAAAAAAGAAATACCGCATTCAAAGCCAACACACACATGCAAACCCCAATCCACAGCAGTGCACACATTCATCGTAACATCCCATCATTCGACGCGCATGCAAACACACATCCACCTCCCTTCACTCCAAAAGCATGCAAGTACATACGCTCAACTACAACAAACAATTTTACCCCAGGATGCAGCAAGAAATTAATCACGAACGTGCAAGCTAGTTTCTAGCAAGTAGCCAGGCGAATTACCACCACCACAAGAACGTTCCGCATAAAAATCTCTCCTACTCAAGACGAGGAATTTGGCCCAACGCTGCAGGTGGGAGGAGGGCACACCCACGGAGAGGGACAAGGGATGGAAATGGAAATTTAGGGTAGCAAAAGAAGAGAAAACAATACTGTAAACAGCAATTCATTACTTAATGGCATGCTCGTTTCGTGGAAAACTGTGACGATAAAACGAAAAGCGTCACTGAAATGCTTATGGAGTTGGGATGGGAATCATTGGAAGAAAGACGACTCAATGCTAGGTTAAACTTACTAAATAAATTCAGATCCGCATGTTTCAGCACCAAGGTCTCGAAAATTATTCGCGCTCCAACATACATTGGTCGCTTGGATCACGTGTACAAAATTCGGGAATTAAATGCCAGGACTAGCAGACTCAAGGACTCCTTCTTCCCACGGACAATACGGGATAACAACTGTAGGGTCACACTCGGAGATAACAAAAATGCCACTTTCCACCCTCGGCGTCTAGGTAACAATTAGTTAAACTCAATTGCATGCACTTTCACTAACCTCCTGTGTGTTGTGTCAAAACCCTTCCCACATGCCCGCATTGGAATGCCAATAAGTAATGTATTGCTGTTTACAGTATTGTTTTCTCTGCTCTTGGTACCCTAAATTTCCCCTTCCATCCCTTTTCCCTCTCCGTGTGGGAACCCTTATCCGGCCTGCAGAGTTGGGCGTTAAGCGTATGTACTTGCATGCTTGTGGAGGTAGATGGGGAGGTAGATGTGTGTTTGCATGCACGTCGAATGATGGGATGTTACGATGAGTGTTTTCCCTGCTATGGATTGGGGTTTGCATGTGTGTGTTGGTTTTGAATGCGGGATTTCTTTTTCCTTTTTTGGCTGGTGACCTAACACCCCCCGCCACACGCCCTTGCGGCGGCTTGCGGGGTATTATGTAGATGTAGATGCACTTTGTGCTTAACGTCCGCGGAGCCAGAGCTCTTCTGCTCTTGATGCCCGAGCCAATTGTTTTTCGTCCCGTTTTACACTTATCTGGAGCAAGTCCAAGGATAATACCTGTCCTAATCCTCATAGTGACTTTAGTCATCTTCATGTGACTAGAATGGTTCTTGGTCTTGAAATATATATATTACTTCAATTTAGAGTGTTTTTGGGATTCGTGAGGTTTTCTTTTGCCTTCAAATGTTTTCAGCAACATACTCGATTGGGCAATGAGAAATAACAAGAGTGTTCTTCAGTTCACCAACGTCTGCATACAACCACCGCAGCTGCATACCAGAAACTAGTTACAGCTGTTTATCGCTGTTCTCTGATGATGTTGACGTTTCAGTACTAACACCGGCCAAACATTTTAAGTGCTTTAAATTTAAACATTTAATCATCAGGGCTGGGAAACCATAACCGGCACAGGGAAAGGAACTGGCCCCCCTACCCTGATGTGTGAATATTCACACGCCGTCGGGCTTGGTACATGGGTGAGCTCTACCATCACCTACTAAACCGACCTTCGGGTTGATTACTGTGTTTATGGTTTCTTTTTGATCATCAGGGGAAAGCTAACAGTTAGCTTTAGTATTTAGTGTAAGCTATCATTAAGGCGGTCTCTTCCCTAAAAAAGTCCATTTCAATAAATAAACTCATAGTCACGAAAGCAGATAAGGGGAATACGGTCGTGGTTTTAGACAAGGAATCATATGTTAAAAATGTGACGACTTCATTTCTTCTAATAAAATAGCCAACCTTTCGCGTGATCCCACTGCAGAGCACCAAAGAGATGTCAAGACTTCTTTGGCCAGATGTGAAGTGCTGTTTAAGTCAAGTCATATTCCCAAACTGGTGCAAATGAATCCCAAATCTCCCAGATTCTTTGGTATCCCGAACACAAGAGTGATATTCCCATCCGACCTGTGGTGTCCAGTGTTTCCCCGCCAGCCCACCTTCTTGCCCACAAGTTAAACAGCCTACTCAGGCAACTTACTCTTTTTTCCCCAAAATACGGGGTCAAGAACTCATACGAGCTCGCGAGTAGGTTGTCGGATATGGGTTTACTGCCGAAGTGTATTATGGTGTCCTTCGACGTCTCCAACATGTACACTAGCATCACCAGAATGAAAGCCGTTGAACTTGCCGAGATAGCCCTCGTTAAAGCCAAAGCACCACATTCAGTGACCAGTGAATTGTGAGACTTGTGTGTGAATCAGAGTAGTTTTTTGTTCAACGGGGAACATTATAAACAATTAGAAGGCCTGACCATGGGCTCTCCTCTCTCTCCCATCCTGGCGGATATTTATATGGACAATTGGAAACGTAATTTTTCTGCCTAAAACCATCCCCTCCAAAAAAATGTGTTTTCCTAATTTCGGTATATGGACGACATCTTTTGTGTCTGGACGGGATCCCCTAGGCAACTGGACCATTTTTTAACCCTTTTAAATGCTTTTGATACATCTATACAGTTCATCAGGGAGCTGGAAGCAGACGGTACCCTAAATTTCTTAGATTTGACGTTGAAAATAGTTAATCAAAGGTTCGACCTCTCGAGATACCGAAAAAATGCTACTCCGACTACATTATCCAGGCATTCATAAAAACATGCAGCCTTTCATTCCATGTTACACAAAGTATGCAATATCTCAATTTCAACCCACAACAAACACGGGGTACTCCGCATTATAAAACAGATTGCAGTCAACAACGGTTACACTGAAACATTGATCGACAACATGTACAACAGAAAACAAACACAAATTGCCCTTAAATCCATATATCACACATCCAAACCGGACAAGCATCAATGGCGAAGAATTCCTTTCCTCGGCCATGTCTCACTCAGAATTCAACAAATACTCTCATAAAAAATATCAAAGCCGCTTTTTACAATTCACAACTTTGAAAAACTTATAGGTTCACCAAAAGACGAAATTGACGTAATGCAACAAAGCGGAGTTTACAAACTCAATTGTACAGACTGCAACGCCATCTACATCGGACAGACTCGGAGGACTTTCGACATTAGGATTAAGGCACACCTTTCATGCTTCAGGAAGAAAGACAACAGATCACAATTTGCCAAACACCTCTTAGACTACAATCATTCCAGTAACTTCACAGCAGACATTTTACACACGGAAACGAAAGGTCGCCGGCTGAACGCTCTGGAGGAGCTGGAAGTTTGGGAATCCCTTGAGTCCGGTAATCTTGAGGTGGTCAACGATATCCTTTACCTCTCGCGTTCCCCTCTCCTTAAATTCTTGAATGCCTCCCCACACCGTCCCCTCCCCCACCAAGGCAGTGACAGTCACCGACCCTCCGTTAATGAGGGTCAACCTTTGCAAGCAAACACCCCCCTTTGCACCGTCTGCATCCAATAGTTCACCCTCACCTTCCCTTCACCCACCAATGATTGATACAGTACCATCCCTCTCCCTAACTTCCCTTACCTGGCACCTGGCTGTATAAGTTTGAAAATTGTGTTGTATTCTACTGGATGATGATGCGCAGCATCGTAACCTTGGTCGTATTGCATTAAAAGTGTGTGGAAGTGAAAAGCTCTTTACCCTCACCATCAGGAGAAACTTCAGATTATTCCACTCATTTATTCTTGGGAGTTAACATTTTCCGTGGGCGTCTAGCATCACGTGTGCTCCTACGCTCTTGGTATCTGCTTTTTTTATTTTAATATTTGTTCACATCGGAACTGACGAGCGATACTTAAATGAATAACGGCAAAATTCCATTGTCGGTTGATGCCTGTCAGATGTAGTTACCGCTGGCACTGCAGCGGAAAAATTACAGATTACGTAAATAGATAATTAATGTATATGTTGTTAGGTTTTTGGCCCGTAATTTATTTGAATTGACTGTTATGCTTGGTGCTGAACTTACAAAAGCATGACCATTAATATTAGCGGTGCTTTCTATGCATGCAGAGTGTGTTTTTTCGACTGGTTTTTATTATAATAAGACTGATGAAGTATTTAAGACGGAACTGCAACACTACTAAAACGAACTCCTGGTAGTCCATTAAAATAATGGCTTTAGACTTTCAGATGATTTTTTCGAACAGTTATATCACAGGTCTGTAACCATTACACAAGTTCACATTTCCATACGACAGGACATTGATGCACAAAATAATGCAATTCTGCTACGAATAATTTATAAATATTTAAAATATTCTGTCTTTGATAAAGGTTTGCCAGAAAACTTAGCGACACCCTTATCCTGGACCGTTAATTAATTATTGCGTATTTCTTCCAACTTAATCACAAGGGGATATTAATTGGTTACTCATTAATTTTCGTGATACAAGTCAATGAAATAAATACAGGCTGGTGATTCTGATCAAGCTAAAGTTGCTGAAAGTACCTGTATTTTAGGGAAATAACCGATTATTTAATAATTGTGATCCATGAAATATCACGAACACTAAGGAAAATGAAAATAAAATCTGGTAGTATCGAATACCGATGTGTTTCCACTACTAATATACCTAAGCCCTATCAAGTCTATACCGTAGCATATTCACTGCACGCCTTACTCCTCTCAATACTCGTTCTCAGAAGAAGTTCGCTTCCTTCTAGCCATGGCTAATTTCAACCGACGATACCTTTTATACTTCCATTATTACAGCACTGATATGAAGTCGATTCTTTTTCCAGGGATTTCGCCATTTAACATTCGAATAACAGGGGATAGTAAGAGCAGAGAATTCAAAGTTTTGATGGGTTGCCATTCTCAATGGTGCAGTGGAATTGGCAGGAAACGTTTCTTTTGAAAACTCTTGATTTTTTGTTGTGAGTGTCACTGTTTGATTAATTATGCAATACTGAAGGGTAGTGTCCGATTAAAAAAGATAAATAAGAAAATATGGTTTAAGAAATAGAATTTGGATGCATTAGTAGGACTGACAAGGAAGGGTTATTGCCAGGAGATTTAGAGAATATTATGAGTGAGAGCAGGTAACTGGGTACTACTAGCCTCAAGACGGCGGTGATTTTATTTCGTTGAGCTGTTCTATACATTGGCAGTAGCATTATTTTACACGGGTATTTTTGAGTAGGAAATAATATAATATTCTACTAAAACTGATTCATAATAAGTATGATAATTCTTGGGTTGATTATTCCGCTATTCAATGAGCAATCTTCAATCTTGCAAAATGGCCCTACGAGGATAGGTTGAAAAATAATGCACACATGCTTGTAGAGCGCGAACAAAAGCAAGCATTAAGATCGGGCAAAAGTACATTAAAGTACAATTTTTAAGTTTGAAAATCTCACATTTATTTTTCAGCAGTCACCGCTAAGTCTAACACATCTATCCCCACATGTACTAGTTTTTTGATTCCGTCACTGAAAACCTCTTCTGACTTTTATCGAATCCAAGACTTGACAGCAGCCTTCACCTCATCACCCGAGGTGTAATATAGTAATTACCCTTGAGATGTCTCTTGAGTTGAAGAAAAAAATAAAAATCGCATGGCGCGAGATCGGGGGAATAAGAACGGTGTGGAATCGGTTCAAATATCAGGCTTCGCAGAGCCTCTCCAGTTGCGCGCGAGGCGGGTGGACGAGCGTTGTCATGTTGCAAGATTATCGGAACCAGGCTACCTTTAACACGACAAACTCGACTAATATGAATTTCAAGAAACTGTAACAGTAACTTTAACGGAGTCACCCGCTATGTGTGCATTATAATGCAACCATTTCAGAGAGTAAAAATCATTCGCCTTGACCGCGCACGACTACGAATGCCTGTGACATTGTATGTACGGGATTTCGTCATAACATCTTGTTCCTTTAAAGCCCCCAAAATTTCAGGGTGTAAGACGACGTCTCGGTAGCTTAAGTGGTTAAAGCACTCGGCCGGATATCGAGGGATCCGGGTTCGAATCCCGGTCAAGGCGAATGATTTTTACTCTCTTAAATGGTTGCATTATATCGACTAATATGGTTTACGATACGCTTTTGAGTGATTCGCCGGTCATTTTGAATAAAATCTTTGACGAGTTTTTGACGTTTGTCGTCTGTGGCAGTGATCGATCTTCCACTGCGTATTTCATCAACAGTTATGGCTTTTCCAGACTCGCAACCGCGAAATTTTCCAACCCATTGATTTACAATAGACCTATCTACAGCATTGTCACCATAAATAGCCTTTAAATGACGATGAATCTCAGCGGGAGTCACTTTTTCAGCAGTTGAAAATTCGATAACACCACGCTGAATGACTCGCGTAGACATAGATAGCACATGCGCATGTGCATTGAGGGTGAATGTTACCTCCACGTGCCACCTGGTACGCTTCTAAAGGTAATTTTTTTCGCTCTCTCCTAGCATGTTTGCATTACTTTTCGCCTACCCTCGTTCAATGTGAGTTCAGATGATAGTACAGTGTAGCGAAAGTAGTCGGCAGTAATGCATTTTTTCATGTGGAGATGCAGCATTTTTGTTTCTTATTTTAGGCATGTGGCATCGACCCTTTTCGTGCTCCGCCAAACTCTTTTTCGGATGAAATTGCATAAATATTTCTTTTCATTAAATGTTACTATTCTGCTGAATTGGGTGACCCTTTTACTGGACAAGGTGTGCACCTTTCGCTCCTCTCTGCGCTTGCTGTGCTGTGCCACTCAGCAAGATTTCAAGTACCATGATTAAGTGAACATGCAAGAATAGCCGAATATTTGGTGTTCTTATCCGTTCGGAAAAAGGTATGAGGGTGAAAATTAATCCAATTTTTTAAATTCATTCATGAAAATAACCTGCCTGAGTCGAAGGATTCTCTAATATCAGTGCATTGTTACAGTGTCCATCCATGTATCGTGATCAATGTGACGTGGTCAGTGGGTCGCATTTTTCACACTCTTAATGCACATGGCTAAGTATCGTAATCATGAAAAACCGTTGATGAGTTATTTGGAAAGCAGTGTCGAAATATAAATTATTCGCGCCTTTTCACTTTTTCGGAAATCCCCATAAAAGAGTAAGGTATTCCAAGTATTTTATCAAAATGAAATAATATTACCTCACATTGGTGGCTCTAAGGGCAAACTTTAAATTAAAATATTTTTTTTACCTATAAAATTAGAATTATATCACTCTTACTCACAAGCGTGGATTTAAAGACATGCCATTTCAAAAAACGCGAGTAGATTTTCCAAATCTAAAAGACAAATAAAACTTATAAAGCAATAAAGGTCGGCTTTCGAGATGGTGGTGTGGAGAAGGACCGGGAAGGCAGAAATGGATTGAAATACATAAGCACGTAGCATAGTGGGAGGGGGAGAGAAGATTGCAGGGAGGGATCCAAAGGAGGAAATAAGAATGAATAAAATACATTTGGATTGGCGATGGAATGATGAAGATTATGATGGAGGGGATAACGTTGGTCAAACGAGGTATGGGGAGGAAATGGGTACTCGTATTTGGCGAAATAGATGGAGATAGAAGGTTATATTTTAGCGCGTGGTGTCAGGTTGTCTTGTTAGGTGAGGCTGAGAAATGTAGCTGTTCGGAGTCTTGAATCCGCCAC
Source organism: Hetaerina titia (assembly GCA_037158775.1). Classification (NCBI taxonomy): domain Eukaryota; kingdom Metazoa; phylum Arthropoda; class Insecta; order Odonata; family Calopterygidae; genus Hetaerina; species Hetaerina titia. The sequence continues at coordinate 3,149,445 of CM073776.1, read as the reverse complement.
ACGACCGTGATGCTTTTCGCAGAACTCTCAGTCCCTCATGAAAGCTCAGAAGGTTCGCCGGAGGGGCAGGGGATGTCAGGGGGGCGGGTAGGAGAGAGGGGAGGGGTAGGATGTCCGGGGGGGGGATGGAAATTGAAGTTGGGTTGGTTTAGGTTCGGCAAGGATGAGGCGGAGGGCGGGAGAGAGTTTGCTTGTGGAGGCAACTCTCATTTCCTCTCGTTCGTTATTTTAGTAGCTGCGATTTGATTCTCAATTTTATTTTTTCCTTTAACTCTCCTGTCTCTTTCTCCCCGCCCGTCATCCTTTCCATTTTTTCTGCATGAAGATGAATTGCTTTCTCCATCTAGAAAATCTGATTACTTAATAAAAAAAACTCGAACGAAAAGGAAGATGTTGACTGATTTTTCGAGATATTAATGAAAGAGAAGACGCTTCAAGTTTTTCCTCGCGAGTTAAACTTTTGATTCCGGGAGCAATTAATCCGCCTTAAGTAGTGAAAATTACTTTTACACGTTAAGTACGCGCTTGAGTACATCTGTGAATGCAATGTAAATCATTTCTTCAATATAAGAAAACAATAAATTCCTGCACGCACGGCAGATTTCGCAGAATGCAGACGGCAGAATGTGCGTCCAAAAATTACATTGCATGCTATTCCAGTGAACGCAATATCCCTGTTTAATTAAATAATTTAACAAATACATTATATATCATTACTAAAAACTTTGGTATTTTACTTTTAAATAATCATTTCATTTTCTTTACAAGTTATTTTTTCCCTGCAGGTAGTTGCATACGGGCATCGATAATTAATATTAGAGAATAAAAATTCTCAAATAATGTTAGCATTTAATTATCAGTGACTCCAGACGCGATATATTTCGAGGTCGTAGCACTAACACCAAATTGCATTATAATGGTCGAAGTAAGAATGTTCCAAAGTAGTCCTCCCGACAAAATTTGAAATTTGGACCTGCTTGTTCGTGTATCATTACGGCGGCGGATCACAAAACGGTTTCGGAGATTTGTGAAATTTGGAGACTGTGAGAGTGGTCATGAAAGTTGGCATCAGGCAATGAATGCCATTGAGTGAGCCCCTAAATTTGCGTATTTCTCGTTTTCACGGTCTGCACAGACACCCGTCCTATGAGTGGAAATATAATTCCTGATTCCTATTTATTTATACTATTCAGCTCAGTCAAAAATAAAACATTGTGCATTTTTTCTCCTAGCATAGAATCGATCACTATTTTTTAAGGAAAACATCTTTTCCATTAAATTGCAGTTGATCACGATGGTCTGTGATCCACAAAGTGAAATCAATTTGAGGGAGACCCTAAAACTATTCTTAATGACATCATATAATTGAGACATATTTCCGTCTAAAGAATTTTTTTATTTTCCTTCAGAAGGATATAAGCGGTAAATAATTGAGTAAGGAGTAATCGAAGATAAATCGGAACGGAAACGGAAAATTATACGTTTTATATATAAATTACACGTAAATAAACGGAAAATTATACGTTTTGCTGACATTTGAGATCGAAATTGGAGTGGATTTCGTTTGGTTAACTCATCGAAGGAATTGCGAACCATAGCCGCGAATGCTTTACGTGATTAAAAATGTTAATTTCTTTACCGGATGGTAATTCTCGAAGATCGTAATGAGTAGGAAAATAATCAAGAAGGTTATTTTTCGCCGTTATGCACATCCCGTCTGGTGCTTCATTAAAACGCAAATGAATGACGCACTGGATGTAATTAGGTAGATATGTTTTTAAGTTGTGACACGCATAAGGCCGGGAAGGTCACGTTCACATCCCAGTTAGCACATTTGGACTACCCAAAGCAGGATTTATTTAATTAGTACTGATACTAGTATTTTTGGAAACAAAGGGAAAGAGAACTGAATCGCACACTGCTGCTTGGGAATTTCGTGCATCGCCATCCCGAGGCACAGCTCGAGTGGATTTCAGTCCCAACCAAGCTCTGGGACGCCTACTGCCAATAAATAATTTTTTACTGTCAATGAACAGTGGTTAATCCATTCCATTCAAATTGAAAATCTTGTAAAAGTTTAGACAACAATGCTGTTGATTGAAACTAGCTATCGGGATAACAGTTTTACTCATATCTGTCTGGAAAAGGAATGCTCGGGAGTGTGCAGCATTGTTTTACAGCCAATGGCCAAGCAGGAACTGATATTACTTCAAAACAAATCAACAGTGTGGATTTACAATATAAGCATAATTTCAAAGCCGTATAACATTTTAAGTTTCAAGCCAAACATTGCATTTTCGTGGTCTAACTGGCATTGGTAGATAATATTTTTAGATGAATAGTTAATTTATATTATGACACTTTAACCTTTTTTCAAGACCAACGTATGGTTTCGAGAGATTACTCCCATGACATGTTATTCATTGAATTGGTCCCTTATTATGAGAGGGCTCTATTGTAACCATGATCTTGTTACCAAATCGTGGAAGGGAAAATTAAAAAAAGGAAGGGTTCCTTTTAACTTTGAAGTTTCCCTCAAAAGACTCACTTTTTTGCAGTTGGGCTTGCCTGTGACCCCTTGTTGCCCCTGAAAATGCGAGCTTAACACCGTGAGAGTTAGGAATGTGTACTTACGTGGATACCAATTAGAGGGAAAATTTGAGTGGCCATAGAAATTTATTCTGTATATCATCTCCCTTGCACTTCCTATTGTGTCCTTCCATTATTTTCTCTTATTTAATTTCTTTCCCAGTGTTTAATTACCTTTACCTAGCTCCCCCATACTGAACGTGAATTTCCATCTTCGCACCATCTTCCCCATTATATACCCTTCCTGAACGGTTTTCAATATCCCACCACCACCTTTCAATATCTACCATGGACATTTTTTCTGCCTCCTTTGGATTTTCTCAACCAACTCTTCCACCATTTTTAAACTTCATCGTTTTTCCTCTTCGTGGTTCCATTCAAACTTTCCAAACTTTCCTTGCTTTCCCTGTGCCCGCTATGGTTTCCCAGGATGATCTTGTACCCGAAAAGTCATGCAGCTTGGTTGTAGCTGAGGGTGCCCAGAGAGGTTTGCCCGGAAATCAAACCCGCGTCATCCGGTAGGTAGTTGAACGTTCTACACACCTGGACTACCACTACCCACAGCTAACGTATAATAACTGTAAAATGAATTAATATCTTTCAACGCGTGTTAAGGCTGTATCGTACACAGCGAATATGTGATGGTGGTCTTTTGAGCCGGCTAACTTGGTTTCCGTATGAAAATCGAGGGTTGTCGGAGGAAAATCGTTGGGCCCGGGATGGAGAGAGGATGGATGGACAGATGGCCATTTGGAGGTGGAAGGAGAGAGAGACGAAGGCGCCTGGATGGGTTGGCGCGGGAGGTGGCGGCCGAGGGAATCTACATCTACATAATACCCCGCAAGCCGCCGCAAGGGCGTGTGGCGGGGGGTGTTAGGCCACCACCCAAAAAAGGAAAAAAGAAAAAGGAAAAAAGAAACACCGCATTCAAAACCAACACACACATGCAAACCCCAATCCACAACAGTGCACACATTCATTGCAACACCCCATCATTCGACGCGCATGCAACCACACATCTACCTATCCTCACTCCAAAAGCATGCAAGTACATACGCTTACCTACAACAAATAATTCCACCCTAGGATGCAGCAAGAAACCTATCATGAACGTGCCAGCTAGTTTATAGCAAGTAGCCAGGCGGGTTAAAGGGCCAATCGGGGGGCGTGGCAGCAGCCTCGACGTTGAATGTGTTGGTTGAAGGGGTGTGGTCGGAGGGGTTGGTGCGGAAGGGAGGTTCGCGGCCCCGAAGGGTGGGCAGCAGGGTGAGCGTGGCGCGGGTAGGGCCCAGTCCCGGCGATACCCGTGACGACCATACACTCGCCGATTTCGATCGCGGCATGTGCACACCCTCGAGGGAATCCGGTAATTGGTCCAGGGATGAGAGGCCTCTTGTCTACTTAGGCGCCCGTGATTGGGCGAAGATGGTGCCGGGAAGGGTACTGACGAGGTCGATGTCTTGGGAAATCCGACAGAAGAATTTTCTTAGATTACGCATCCTTAACAGTGTACAAATATTTATGGAGAAGACCTTCGAAATAAATGCAAAAACAAAATAGTAGTGAAAACATTGACGAGGAGAGCAGTTTTGTGTTGCTTGAAAGCTTGGTTTTTGAGACAGGAGGCTAAGTTTAGTTAAGAGGTTTTCCGGGAGTGATTTGTGAAAGGAATGGGAAAAACGACATGTGCGAAAAAGAACAAATGGAATTAAAAAGCACCCTGCTAGCTGTAGTATGGGAGGGGAGAGCAAGAGAATTGATGGGAGAAATGCGCAGAAGGCAATGGAGGTAAATCCAGAGCATTTTGATTACATTAGACTATTGAAGACGATGGTGAAAGTGTGAATAACTAGAATATTTGAAGTGGAAGATATTGCGCGGGAAGGCGAGGTAGTGTAATCAAGAGATAAAGTATGTTGGGCGAAATGTTAAAAAGTATAATGGGAATTTGAGAATGAAATTTTACTGATTCTTCTTTCCCTGTCATCTAGACATTATTGGTAATTAATAGTCCTCCATTGGAAGGCAAGATTGAATATTGGCAGGACATAGCTAAGAAAATGGCATGCTCCAAATAACCAAGACTCTAATCTGTTAAACTAAAAGTTACTGTAAAGTGTATAACCATGTGAAGCTCAATAGTTATGCATATATTACCTGGTTCTATTTTACCTCGTGCATTTTAACAGTAAAAAGATTTTTCATAGTGGTAAGGTGGATACGATAATGAAATGGAAAAAATATTTTTTGTCTGGTGAATGGAAGGAACGAGTATTTTTGGTGAGGAAGTATATTTAATGTGCACGAAAGTTGGGATGCTCATCAGTACTGGTGCAATTTGGCGGAGTAATGATAAATAAAGTCGTCCTAAAGAAAAATATACAAATGTGTACATACTATACTTATGTGCACTTGTACATTTATTCCTTGGTCAGCAGCAGTAAAATGAAAATTAACAGTTCGAGTATAAGTTTCGTTTTCAAAGAGAAACAAATATATTTTCCTCCATGAAAATATTACCATCAAATTGATTATTTAAAAGTGCCTCTACAAAATGTAAATAATTAAAATATGAAGAGATTTATCAAATGTATTGGATGTTTTAGAATAAGAAAAAATTACAGTTATTTTTACGATTGTTATTTATAATCGAATTTGGTGCCGAGAATGTAGATGATGTATTTTTTATTTTTTATTTAATTTCTGCACTTAAAATACACACATTGCGTACATAAAAAACAAAATAAATCGTTTTAGTAAACAAATTTTCTAATTCAGTGCCACGTGACATGATTAGAAACATAGACGAGAAAAGGAAATGGAAGAAAGTAAATACAGATTTAAGCCGGAGGAAGTACAAGGAGTGAAATAATAAATTGAGACGAATAACAAATGGGGGAAAGGCAGCGTGGTGGAAGACGCAGTTTGAGGATAGGATTTGCAGAAAAGGGTGAAATCTGCGTTAACAAATAGAGAAATGTCAGGAAAAATATTATTTAAAGCAGAGAAAATTCACAATAAAAATGGGAGGAATATATTCAATAACTTTAGAGTAAAGAGATCAAGAGAAAAAGTTAGACATAGAATACTCGTATGACGTGGATGAGGGTAATTTAGCTCCAGGCATACTCGATGGCATGAACGGCAGTAAAATCAAATAATGCGCTGTTGGTTGGCAACATTGCCGCAAACCTACTTAAAGATTTAGAAAAGGTGGAAGGAAGAGGTTTTAAGGACTAGTTCGTAGCATTATGAGGGGTTTACACGTATTTGGCCTGAAGACCTCGTCAGGTTAGTGTTAGTTCCCATCCTAAAAAAATAAAGGCTACTTCATATGAGGATTGAAAAACTATTAGTTATATATCGCACGCAGCTAAAGCGGTCATCAGGATCATCAACGAGAGAATGGAAAGTAGGGCAAATGATTACTTAGGGGATGATCAGTTTGAGTTTAGGAAGGGGAGAGGCACGTGCGACACAATTGCAGTAATGAGTTCACTAATAGAAAGGAACATGCAACACAATTCCGATGTAATTGTCTGTTTCGTGGATTTTGAAAGGGCGGTGATAAAGCGAATTCGGGAAAATTAATGAATGTTTTGCAGAAAACAATAATTGGAGGGATAGGAGATTTATTCGCAATGACAAAGACATTGAGTAAGGATGTTACGAAAAGGCTTGACAAAGCTTTAATATGGAGCATGTTTTTGTACGGCGCGGAAACACGGTCATTGAAACAAGATGAGAGACGTGGATTGGAGGATTTTGAAAAGTGGGCGTGGAGAAGGATGGAGGTGGGGAGGGCGGATAGGAATACAATGAAGAGGATGTGGTGGGGCAGATGAGTGGATTCTTCGTAGTAATCTGAAGGAGGCAGGAGCCTAGGCATAGTGGGGGAGGAGCATTTTGATTGACAAAGAATGTTGAAGACTCTGATCGAGTGGAGAACGTTGAACAAACGAGGAAGGGAAAGGATTGAGATAGGGTCGTTTAACGGAACGAAGGGAGGAAGGAAATATGCGAAATTGAGGGGGTACTTACTTTAGTATTTGCTGTCAGATTGAGTTTTTGTTAGAAGAGGTACATTAATGTATTCTTGCACAATCTTATTGATTATGTTCATCCAAAACCTACCTTAACTGGTAGAGTAGCAATAATGATATACACGCCATATTTTCCCTTCATCGATATTTCTGAACGTTCGATTTAGTGCATCTGATTGTGTTCCTAATATGCATGTAACCAAGTGCGGTTAGCAGTTTTAGGCTACTTCTTAAATTGCTATTAATTGCTTACTTTTCCTGCCCAAAAGGTCATTTCTTGAGTGATCATGAATTTTCACAAAGTGTTCAATGAAAGAGCAGTATTTTACCCTCGTTCATAAAGGTTCTTCCGCGAAACAGATGGCTTTTCTTTGCATGCTGCTCAATTGAATTTAGCTTCTTCCATGTTGGGTTAGGATACTGTTTTATATAAATGATGAAAAAGATGCTTAAATGACCAGGAGGGCAGGGCAAGGTGAAGGATATTAGTAAAACAAGAGTATGTTAGGTTTCTTTCACGCCGTGTCCGTAATTCTACCTTTTAAGGAAAAGGAATTAAGTGCTAGTATTTATTTTTGTTTGAATCAGAATTTGGCACTTAAAGCAAAGTAGGAATCCATAACTCGGTATCTGAACATAGTATGCAAATCCTATATATTTAACTGCACCTACAAGGATACCTGTGCAATGTGTGTGTATTTTGATTTTCTCTAGAGCATATGATAATTTTCGCAGTTTGGTCATCGTTAAAATTCCAATAACAGGGCAACATCTTTGGTTGGGAAGGATTGGGAGTCGAGCTGATGAACAGCAATTTAGATATCCGTGCACAAAATACGCGTATTGATCTGCAGAGTTATTGTGGTTATATTGGAAAAGGAGGCTTTCTCAAGGAGGAGGGAGTTGATGACGGGGACGTTGAGTAGGGAGGTTAAGACAAGACTCGTAAAAACTCTGATATGGAGCGTAGCTATGTACGGCGCGGAATCGTGGTCACTGAAGCAGGAGGATAGACGTAGATTGGAGGCTTTTGAAATGTGGGTCTGGAGAAGAATGGAGAAGGTGAAATGGACCGAAAGGAAAACAAATAAGGAAGTACTGGAGATGGTGGGTGAGGAGAGGGGTTTGTTGAGAGAAATGCTATGGAGGCAGGAAAAATGGATGAAAGGCGTATTGAGCGGTAGTGGAATGTTGAAGAAGGTAATAGAGGGGAGAATGTTGGGCAAGTGAGGAAAGGGTAGGAACAGGATAGGGATGTTGGATGGGATGAAGGTAGGAAAGAAGTACACAGAGATGAAGAGGGACCTGATGTAGATTAGGTTGCTGAATTGGGTTTTGTTTGGAGTTACAAAATGTTTATTTGATAGTTGTGTCCATCGAAAAACCTACCTTAACCGGTAGATTACCCAAGGATATTAATAATAATTAAAAAATGTTGGCGATATAATTTCGGCACCGAAAATAAATTAGGGTAAGAAATCAATGTAAGCGGTGCCTAGTTAACTATTTAGGTAGGATATATCAGTGCATGTTTCTAGGATATCGTAAAACGTATTTTCATTTTCAATCGTTTTTCAACACCCAATTCTCAAAAGGCTCCAATCTGCGCTTATTGACTTGTTTTCGGAAAAAGACTTCCTAAAGCAAACATGCCTTTTATTGTAGGGAATAAGAAGTAGCATGCGGGAAAGGAAAGGGGGAGGGGATTTCGCGGGGTTGGGGAGGCGTAGGGGTAGAAGGAGCGAAATCAAAGGGCAGGGGGTTGGGCTCTCGATAAGGATTTGTGGAGAAGGAGGGGTCGAGGCGCGTGATAATTAACCCTTCGTGTGCGTGCGTGGACCCCTGTGCCCCCTCGGGTTCGAGGGGAGGAGGGGGTCGACGTTTTGGGGCGAGTCTACCCTGCGGAGGCGGCGGGGGATTGGATGGCAGTTTCGCTGGCGTAAGTTGCCTTCGTAGTTAAGAGGGTGGAACTGGAGTTTGGGGGGTGGCGGTGAGGAGATAATTCGAAGGCGGTGAAATTGGGAAATAGAGGGTTGGAGGTTTGGGGCTGGCTGGTAGGATAAGATATTTTCGCTTCCAAAGTGCCCCAATGAAGTCTACGGCTGAGTGGATTCAGACGCTCTTGGGTGGGAGCAGATTAGAGGCGGCGCGAAGGGACTCCAGCTTTGGATGATGAAGAACACCTCCTAATAGTATATATATATATATATATATATATATATATATATATATATATATATATATATATATATATATATATATAACCACCTCAATTATCATTCCCAAGAAAATAACGATGGACGCAAAACAGAAATTGAGTCCTGGCAACTGCGGGACTCGGCCCAAGGGGCCGTGTGCCGTGCCCGACAACGGGGGAGGCAAGGCTTCCGCGGTGGTCATCCCACGAAACCCTTGCAGGGAACAAAAAACAGCAGCAGGACAGAAGACTCAGAAGAAGACGAAAGCAGTTAGAATAGGAACATGGAACGTCAGGACAATGTTGGGGACAGGAAAATTAGAAAATATTAAGCGAGAGATGGAATGAAGTAATATAGATGTTTTAGGTCTCTGCGAGGTGAGATGGAAGGTTAGCGGGGATTACTGGAGTGACAATTATTGAGTGATATACAGCGGCAGGGACGAAAGCCAACGAGGGGTTGCCATAATATTAAATAAAGGGGTAGGAAGAAGAGTAGTCAACATAGAGCAAGCGACTGATAAAATTTTACTCGTAGAGATTAAAGCAGACCCGACGAACTTGGTCATTTTTTAGGTATACATGCGACCAAGCAATCCCCAGGAGGAAGAAGTCGTTAGGATGTACGATGAGTTAGAGGATATAATCGCGCGTGTTACTGTAGGGAAACATTTGATAGTGATGGGGGATTAGAATGCGATAGTATGCGAAGGAAGAGAGGGTGGTGAGGTGGGGGACTATGGGTTAGGCACGAGGAATGAACGCGGGGAGAAAGCGATTGAATTCTGCAGGAGACAGGGGTTAGCCATCACCAACACATGGTTTAGACATCACAAAAGGCGAAGGTATACATGGAAATGCAGGGTGACTCAGAAAGGTATCAGTTAGATTATATTATGGTTAGGCACAGGTTTAGGAACAGTGTGATAAATTCGCACAGTTTCCCAGGAGCGGATGCGGACTCTGACCACAATTTAGTTGTTATGAAATGCAACGTCCGTTTCAAGAAGATAAGGCAAGGGCGGCGGGTTAGGAAATAGAACGGAGAAGCATTAATGGATTAACGAGGAAGGAAGATCAGCAGGCTGTAGAGAAAATAATGGATGACGGTAAAGAACTGAGTACATTGATGAAAAATGGGAATGTATCAAGCAAGGGATTTTGGAAGCAGCAAAAGACACTATAGGAACCGATAAGGGGAAAAGAATAAGGAAACCAGGGATCACGGATGAGATGATTGCAAAGATGGATGAGAGAAGAAGATGGAAGAATGTAAACACAGAGTTAGGCAAAATGAAGTACAAAGAGTTAAACAATAAATAGAGAAGGGCCACAAATAAAGCAAAAGAAGAATGGTGGAAAACGCAATGCGAGGATATGGAAAGTTTACAGAAGAAGGGTGAAATTGGTGCTCTATACAGCAAGGTTAAGTTATTATCGGGAAGTAAGAAGGCAAGATCTGTGCAAACAGTTAAAGATAAGTGGGGTAAGATAATACTTGAACCAGGAAATATCCAAGGGAGATGGAAGGAATATATAGAAACACTGTATGACAAAGAACTTAGGCCGACAAGGTTAGACATAGAAAATGAACATGACATAGATGAAGATAGCTTAGGTCCAGGCATACTCGACGATGAAACAGAAAGGGCATTAAAGGAGATGAAAGCAAATAAGGCCGCGGGGGTGGACAACATGCCTGTAGAACTGTTGAAATGTTTAGGAAAATGCGGGAAGAAGGCCCAATATGGACTGATTCGTAGTATCTATGAAGAAGGAATCTGGCCGGAAGATTTTGTGAAATCGGTGTTAGTTCCTATTCCGAAAAAGGTCAAGGCTATATCATGTGAGGATTGCAGAACAACAAGTTTGATATCCCACGCAGCTAAAGTTATTCTCAGGATCATCAACAAAAGGATAGAGTGTAAGGCAAATGATTACTTAGGGGATGATCAGTTTGGGTTTAGGAAGGGAAGATGTACGCGTGATGCCATTGCAGTAATGAGATCACTAATCAAGAGAAATATAGAATACAACCAGGACGTTTTTGCCTGTTTTGTAGATTTCGAAAAAGTGTTTGATAGAGTGAATTGGGAAAAATTAATGCGTGTATTGCAGAAAATAGGAATGGATATGAGGGACAGTAGACTGTCCACAACCTGTACATGTCTCAGACTGCTCAGATGCGAGTGGGGAACAGAGAGTCCGGATGGGCAGTGTTAGGAAGAGGGGTAAGGCAGGGTTGCCCATTGTCACCGGAGCTGTTCAACGTATATGTGGAGGAAATGATTAAAGAGGCATGGGAAGAACTGGAGGTAGGAATGAAAGACGGAGGAGAATTCATAAAATCGGTTAGGTTTTCTGATGACCACGCATTAGTTGCTCAGTCAGCCAAGGGATTGCAAGCATTTATTAGTGAAATGGAGGTTCAGTGCCATAAATATGGGATGAGAATCAATATAAATAAAACAAAGGTTATGCGGTTTTCCAGAAATAAGGCTAAGCCAAATATTAAAATAGGCGGGGAAAAAATAGAGCAGGTAGAACAGTTTACATATCTCGGAAGTGTGTTGGTCCAACACGGTCAAAGTGGTAGGGACGTAAGGAGAAGAATTGCGCTAGGCAAGGAGGCTTTCTCAAGGAGGAGGGAGTTGATGACGGGGACGTTGAGTAGGGATGTTAAGACAAGACTCGTAAAAACTTTGATATGGAGCGTAGCTATGTACGGCGCGGAAACGTGGTCGCTGAAGCAGGAGGATAGACGTAGATTGGAGGCTTTTGAAATGTGGGTGTAGAGAAGAATGGAGAAGGTGAAATGGACCGAAAGGAAAACAAATGAGGAAGTACTAGAAATGGTGGGGGAGGAGAGGGGTTTGTTGAGAGAAATCCTATGGAGGCAGGAAAAATGGATGAAAGGCGTATTGAGCGGTAGTGGAATGTTGAAGAAGGTAATAGAGGGGAGAATGTTGGGCAAGCGAGGTAAGGGTAGGAACAGGATAGGGATGTTGGACGGGATGAAGGGAGGAAAGAAGTACACCGAGATGAATAGGGACCTGATATAGATTAGTTTGCTAGGTGGGGAGTCACAAAATGTTAATTTTGTTAGGCCGAAAGCTCAAATCATCTACAGTTTTAGTGTCCTTTTACGTGCTGTCTGTTTTATTCTGTGTTATAATGTGCCGTCCAAAAGTTATATACTATATATATATATATATATATATATATATATATATATATATATATACATATAAAAGGATAGGAGCACACATTAAGAACGAACACGTACGAACTCCTTCGTCTGCCTATTCGTGCCACGAAACTCAGTATTCCCCTCCTTAAAGACGTTGCATGATTGCTTTCTTACTGTCCTATCTTCTTGTGTGTCGTCAATTTCTCCTTTGGTGGATGAAACAGCTCCCTAACTCTATCTTCTGGCCAAAGAATCGGGGCACTTAGTTGCATAAATCCCAGTCTTCTAACTTGGAACTTTATATTTCTGTCACCTATTCTTCCAAGCGCGCATTTGTTTTAAAATAGCGTTCTTAAGATTTCTTCTTGCAAAGAAGTGATTTTTATCTTTTATTCAGGTCAAAATAGTGCAAGTTAAAAGCAGATACATAAGAGAGATTAAAAAATTAGGATTGTTTGAATGATTCCGAGAATTTCCAAAACTTTAATAGACAAGTGGTAGTAGTTTTATTTTGGAAGGCAACCGGCAACTAAGGTCATTTGCGCAATTAGAGAAGGCTTTGAAAAGGAGGAAGGCTAGAGAGAAACCCGGAGTTGAGACATTAGCCTACTCTAATAACAAAAGGCGCCAAGAGGTCACACAGCGTCCTATTCCACGGACGGCGTACTCACTCATAGTACACCTCCACAAAGCACTTCAAGGAGGGATATCGAGATACCAGAGAAATATGTCTAGCGGCTCAAGGATTCGAACCTGGTCTCTTGAAGTGGGAAGACAGTAGGTTAGCCTCCGCACCATCCCGATCCACTCCAAGAATGCTCAAATTGCCGCAAGTGCGGTGTGGCTAAGAGCCCAATATTGCCGGCAAGGCCCAGTGGCAAGCGACCCAGCGTGCTGTCAAGGAGCCGAAGAAGCCCAAGAGAGCCGGAAGATGCGCGCATTGCCTTCCAATTTTAAGAATACGTTCATTGAATTTGGAACCGCCGTACTATGTTAGAGGCTCGTTGCCGAAGTGGCAGCGCAACCTCGACCAGCCCGAGAAATGTCTTCTTTGCATGCGCTAGGAGAGAGCTTTGTGGCGCTTTAATTGTTATTATCGCCTCGAGCGCTCTTCCTTTTCGGGAGGTTTCCGGCGGGCGAATATCTGAGATCCCATCGCTACGTAGACGGTTTTGCAGAAGGTGACCTTCGGTTTGAAGGGTGAAGGAAGGGAAGACGTAACCTGTTCGGGCGATGCGGCGCTGATCATCACGTAAACGAATGAGATCCTTGCGAGACACGGCCACGACATGCTCCTTGGCTGTCCATACTTAAGTGTGGTTACGAGGTGCCTCGCGAGAGAGAGAGAGGGGGGGTCACTCCACACCCAATGGCCGCATTCGAGGCGGTGGCATCGCGCAGTCTCAACTGCGGGTGCGCTCGTCGGCTTTGTCGGAGGTTTGGTCGACGCTAGCAGGGGCGAAGCTGGGCAGGGCGAGGGGGCCGGAGGGGCATTGGGGAAGGGCGAGGCGGCGCGGCGGCAGGGCCCATTAGGGAAGGGATTGAGGGCGGGGAGGGATTCGCCGGGTGCCAGGTGTCCGCTTCATCGAGGAGAGGAATTCCAGAAGATGTTTGGGGTCCCATCCGCAAGAGGGCAGAAGAAGCGCTTGCCGAGAGGGGAGGCCCAAGGGACGAAGACATATTTTTTGACGTATTTTTTATGCCGGAGGGGACGTCTATAGATATGTTGATGCGCAATAGGACAGCCCAACATCCCAAGTAATACATCGTAATGGGTAATTAGGTTTTCAGAAAAGGGGAAAAGTCGAGAGATTCCCCTACCTCGATTGAGTGACAGAATTACAAGACGCACGGCGAAAACTGATCGAAGGACTCGGAACACAGAAAACAAAATGAATGCCGATCACTGTAATCGGATGAATACGAGAAACTAGAAATGTAGATGTGGCCTCAAAAGGCTTATTACTCGCAGACGACATTTATGCAATTTATCGGACGATTTAATTGCAAAATATATCACAAACATAACACTTGTCAACGGCACTGGGAACACATTCACGATGAAAAACCCTTTTAAGACTTAAATATGCGAAAGTCATCGTTAGAATTCACAGAATTCCCGTCGAAGGCTCCGACTACGATCAAAATAATGGGCCGGCAGCTGCAGTCTAGGATTGCGTCGGCAATCCTCGACCTCTCGGCAAAAACTATAGCTACTCCAGCTTCAGTGTACTCGTAAATGAAGATATAGGAACAGCATTTGTGCCATAATGAATATTAATGTGGATTTCTTTATCCACTGCTTAAATGAGATACGATACGCTATCAAATGTGACGTAACTTAAACAGTCTACACGAACGCCCCACGATCTATCGAAACGGCTTGTGACAGTGTTCAGTCAACCTGATGAAAACGACAGGAGACCAGGGAGAGGGAGGATTAGGAAAAGAGAAAGAATATCCATTCAAAATCCTTGAAAAGATGTGAATCATGGTGGACGTACGTTACTGGTGAAATTAGTTTGAAACAAGTTAAAATTTCAAGCACCATAAAAGTAGTTATCAGGTATATTGAGTAGGAGGGAATAAAAAGGAACTGCGACCACTTGTACGTAATGGCCACCAACGTACAGGCCATGCAAGACTGAAAAAGGGGAACATTCTATGAATCTTTTTCAAAGTACGCGCCCCACTCCTGACGTTTTAGGTAAACAATGATGAAATGCGTCGGAACTACTCTTTTCAATAAAAGTATTTATTGAAATTTGTGACTATTGTTTTCGTTTCTTCAGTACGAATTTTAAAACAGTGTCTGAAATTGCCAAATTTAATTGAAAGGCCGGGATTAGCGCCACGCTGAAGGAACTCAGTTCACGTGATACAGAACGAGAAGAACAAGAGAATCACTTCCTCCGAGCGAAAGTGGGTGCGAAGGGGGAACGCCCTTACTCGAGAGAGATGCCTAAAGGGCAAACATAGGGACGCGTCTCAGGAACCACTGCCTTTGAATTTTGAACCTCTGCTGTGTGTTCTCGAGCACATGTCCGAATTGGCCGGTTTCAATTTACATTTTGAAAATTCCTATTGAATGATGTAAAATATTGCGTTTGCGCCTTTTAATCCCGGTTAGCTTTCATGTTATTTCAAAATAAATGTCATAAACTGGGTAATTTTTAGAGAGAACAGATCGCATGTCATGTTTCAAATTTAATTGAGTATCATTAAAAATCCTTGAATCTGCAACAAATTTTAAAATTCGATTATAAATATTTTTATTTTTATCATTTTTGGTTTTCTATCTTAGGAAAGTCTTGGATGGACACAAACTACATAACGGTACAATGTTACATTGCTTTGTTTCTGCTCCAGAAATATATTTGTTCAAAACCCATGGTTGCTGTTGATTACATATATCCCACAAATTTTGAATTAAATTGGTGTTTTTTTATGGTGTACCTATCTCGCGTTTTTAAAGTAAAAGTTACAGATTCAAGTCCAGGAGTTCAAGTAGAATTGTCGTATGTGCCGTACTTCAGCCAAGAGAAGGTTTGAATAAAATCATGAATTTATCAAAATGTATGGGCATCTATGCCAAGTGTTTTCTAATGTTCAATCGAATAATTTTAGGAAAATAATTGTCAAATTTGCAAATAAAATCAATACGGTCATAAAGCAAAAATACGCCGAAGGGTAACTGAATCTTTCAACGCGGAAATTTTTTACGTTAATCCCACAATTATGTTTGAGAATAAAAGTGCTTTTTCAGCAATCGCTATCTTTTCTTCAAATGGATTATCTTCTGTTTTTGACTGAGTCGTATATACTCGAGTGATTAATTACTTATACCGCCATTACATTTTAATTAAAGCGAATACCTCTGCTCTGCGATATGCCGTCGAAAGGTAAAACAAAGACGGAAAGAATACTCGAAAATATTTTTTCAAATCAGTTATTTTATGAAGCTCAACATTAATAACTACTTATTTGTATTTCGGCAATCCATTTTTAAACTCAGAATTTAAAAGCCAAGGGTTTTATGAATCCTTGGATCTTATTTTCCAATTGGAAAACTTGAGAATTATTTAACAATGATCATTTATAAATGTTTTAGACCACTGTTGTTATCGCAATAAAAATGAAATGTCATACATCGTTCAATTTAGGAGGAATTTATTTAAAATTTTTATCATTTGGTTATTCGCTAATCCTCCTCATGACTAATATTCCCTTTGTTCTTTGTCCCATAGAATAAGTTCAACAGATTCAGGCTTGAGGTCGTGGAAGTTCATCATAATGAAATAAGGACAATTTGCACTTTTCCACAGTTTATTTGACGTACGACGCGTTTCAACTCACAGAGTCATCATCAGGTACAAGACAAAATAAATAGTAAGGAGACCTTATTTATATGTACAGAAGATGTGGTTGGGGAGGGAGAGTCGTGTAGGGGAGAGGAGGAGGGGGGGAGGAGAGGCGGAGAGGTTTTTTTTTTTTTAAGGTAATCTACCGGTTAAGGTAGGTTTTTTGATGGACCCAACTATCAAATAAACATTTTGTGACTCCCCACCTAGCAAACTAATCTATATCAGGTCCCTCTTCATCTCGGTGTACTTCTTTCCTCCCTTCATCTCGTCTAACATCCCTATCCTGTTCCTACCCTTACCTCGTTTGCCCAACATTCTTCCCTCTATTACCCTCTTCAACATTCCACTACCGCTCAATACGCCCTTCATCCATTTTTCCTGCCTCCATAGGATTTCTCTCAACAAACCCCTCTCCTCCCCCACCATTTCTAGTACTTCCTCATTTCTTTTCCTTTCGATCCATTTCACCTTTTCCATTCTTCTCCACACCCACATTTCAAAAGCCTCCAATCTACGTCTATCCTCCTGCTTCAGCGACCACGTTTCCGCGCCGTACATAGCTACGCTCCATATCAGAGTTTTTACGAGTCTTGTCTTAACATCCCTACTCAACGTCCCCGTCATCAACTCCCTCCTCCTTGAGAAAGCCTCCTTGCCTAGCGCAATTCTTCTCCTTACGTCCCTACCACTTTGACCGTGTTGGTCCAAAACACTTCCGAGATATGTAAACTGTTCTACCTGCTCTATTTTTTTCCCCTCCTATTTTAATATTTAGCTTAGCCTTTTTCTTTCTGGAAAATCGCATAACCTTTGTTTTATTAATATTTATTCTCATCCCATATTTATCGCACTGAACCTCTAATTCACTCAACAATGCTTGCAACCCCTTGGCTGACTGAGCAACTAATGCTTGGTCATCAGCAAACCTAACCGATTTTACGAATTCCCCTCCGACTTTCATTCCTACCTCCAGTTCTTCCCATGCCTCTTTAATCATTTCCTCTACATATACGTTGAACAGTACCGGTGACAATGGGCAACCCTGCCTTACGCGGAGAGGTTATAAAGAGCGAAAAATGCGGGGTTAATGACAGGAAAAACCGCAAAGTGAGGGACAAGGGGCTGGAGTATCGGGAGCGGGTATTGTATAGCAGGGGGTGAAAGGCTTAAGGACATAGGGAAGGAATTATCAGTAGGAGATAGTGGAGGGGGGAAGATGGGTTAAACAGGTAACTTTCTGGGAAGCAGAGCCCACTGCTGGTTTTAGTGGAAGGGATGAGCCATGTGCTGCGAGGGGGGGAAGGGGGGGGAAGTGCACTAGTTAATTCTTGGAAAATATGATGACCGGTGGTAGCGGGCAGTGAGAGACCCTGACAGGGGGGGGGAGAGGAGAAGGTAGGAGGGTGAAGTCATGAAAGAGGAGGGGCAGTAGGATTTTGATTCTTGAGTTTATTAATCGTGAAAGGGATCCTGAGGAGGGGTGAATGGTTCACAAAAATTTGTTCATTTAGGAGAACATTGTGGTCCTCCTGCAGTATTTCCAATGGTTCCAATGTGTCCAGTTTAATCCCCTTATTCTCCAGGTGGAGGATTTCCGGAACAAACTTGCAATCATGTGATGTCCTTATTAGATGTTTGGCTAGGAGAGACGTTTCATCCCCTGATGTCCAGCATCTCTTATGTTCTTTCACTCTCGTGATGAAACCTCTCCCAGTCTGGCCTATGTAGCACTTTTCACAGGAATCACATTTCACTTTGTACACACCGGATTGAAGGAGGGGGTCCAACTTGTCTTTATTTCTGCATAATATCCTCCCTAGTGTGGAGGGGTTGTAAAGGGAAATGTTATATGTATCTTTGGGGAAACGTCTGGCTAATTTGTTCGTGAGGGGACCAACAAATAATAATTTACACCACTTTTTTGTATTGTCTTTAGCGGGCCTAAGAGGGCAAATTTTGGAAATGGCAATTCTCTGGAGTTTTTTCTTTAGCATTTTCATTATTAAATTTGGATCATAGCCATTAGATGATGCTATGGATTTTATAATGTTGAGTTCCTTATTGAAGTTGATTTTTGTGAGGGGTAAATTTACTAGTCTATGTAACATCGCACGGAATGCGGATAGTTTATGAGCAGTAGGGTGACAAAAATCAGATGGAATGACAATGTTGCTATAGCATGGTTTCCTGAATACTGAAAAGTTGTGTTTGTTATTTTAATGGTTATCGTGAAATCCAGAAAGTTTAGACCTATATCGGACTCTATTTCCATGGTGAAAGAAATTTTGGGATGTTGATGGTTAAGTATGTTTAGGAATAAATTTAGTTGTCTCTCACTCCCTGTCCAACAGCAGATGATGTCATCAACATAGCGATACCAATAGAAGATATTTTTTAAAAGGGGATGGTTGGAATTAAATAGGTTTCTTTCGAAGTCGTCCATAAATATTTCAGCTAATAATGGTGAGAGAGGGGATCCCATAGCAAGACCATCTGTTTGGTGATAAAAATTTTTGTTGAATAGAAAATAACTCTGATTAGCACATAGTTCCATGAGCAAATGAATTTCTTTAGACATTATCGGTACCACCTTTGATTGTTGGAGTATTTTTTGAACGAGGGACAAGGTCTTTTGGACGGGTACAGAGGTGAATAGATTTTTTATATCAAAAGATACGAGTTTAGAGTTGGTAGGTAGTAAGAGATGCTGGAGGTTCTGCGCTAAACTTATGGAATTTTTAACACCATGCTTTGTTGAGAAACTGGAAACCTGTCTAAATACGGTATTCATTTTTGTGGCCAATTTATAAGAGGGTGATCCTATGCAAGAAACTACATGTCGTATGGGTGTTCCATCCTTAATTCCTTCCCAATGTCCTTAAGCCTTTAACCCCCTGCTATACAATACCCGCTCCCGATACTCCAGCCCCTTGTCCCTCAATTTGCGGTTTTTCCTGTCATTAACTCCGCATTTTTCGCTCTTTATAACCTCTCCGCCTCTTCTTCCCCCCCCTCCTCCTCTCCCCTACACGACTCTCCCTCCCCAACCACATCTTCTGTACATATAAATAAGGTCTCCTTACTATTTATTTTGTCTTGTACCTGATGATGACTCTGTGAGTTGAAACGCGTCGTACGTCAAATAAACTGTGGAAAAGTGCAAATTGTCCTTATTTCATTTCATTGTCCCATAGATTTAGTTCCTTGCAGTGCTCGCCATGTAATAACTTTCCTCCGCCTAGTTTAACTTAGTTTCTAAATGAGCCGCTACCTGTCGGCTTCAAACATCATTGTAACCTATATTATAGCTTAGTTTACTCATAATCTTAAGTTTCTCGTTTCTCACAAACAACACGCACGCGGATGAGAGGTTTTTTGGAATGTCATGGTTTTATTATATATGTTAAATGACCGGTTAAGGTGGGTTTTCGCCCACCGGGACGGTGAATGTGTGCCCGTATGGGCCGACAATGAACGCAGGAATAGGAGATTTTGACGCAGAGAAAGTTAGCTTAGACCTACGCTTGTAGGTTTAATGAATGGCCTCTGTTTGTATATTTCAAACTGCTGCAAACTGCTTACGACTTTGAGAGACGAATGTGGGTAAATTTTCTATCTTAACTTCCCAGTTGCGACACATGTCATTGCCACTAGGATATATTCCATCCAAATCCAACCTATCCCAAATGTACGTGTCAACCTGACTTGTAGACGCAGGTAACTCTTTAAATTTCCTACGGTAGCACAACTAGTTCCAAACCAATTTAGAGAAGCACTGCAAGAGAGCGAAGAGTATTCTATTAATATTTTTACAGTGTGGCGCGTTAAAATTTTACTCAGGGCAGGTAGCATAGTAACTGAACATTTTGGAAATTCCCTTTTTTAAGCTCCTACTGTATCTGTAAAGTGCATGTTTGTACCACATACTTGTAGTGGTAACCTTTACTCATCTTCTTCCTTCTGCTCCTCTTACCTTAAGGCCGAATGCTCGTTTTCCTCTCTCTACCTCCTTTGCCTAGACGCCCTTGAAGTGGCTTGAGGGATATCGTGTAGGTTTAGAGTCGTACTATAAAATTGTCTTATTAAAACCACAGGTATTGCAATTTTCCACTAGATATTTTATTTCGACACTACCGGTTTCGATGTTTTCACATCATCATCAGGTGTCGTGAATTGTCACGTGTCGAGATGTGAAAACATCGAAACCGGTAGTGTCGAAATAAAATATCTAGTGGAAAATTGCAGTACCTGTGGTTTTAATATGTTACGCTTCCACCACATCACGCCTGAGACCTCATCATTCGTATAAAATTGTCATTCACGGAAATCTTTCTCAATAACTCACAGCGGATAATTTCTCCGTCTTGTCTTCCTCCCTCACATTCCCTCGAAGACTTGATTTTCCATTACAGAAATTCCTATTTTCCATTCGTATATTTTAACTCAGTTTGTGAGACCTTCTTCCAAGGTAAATATCCTGTTTCGAAAATCAACGCCCAACCACAAAACACTGCCTTTTTCAACTAACAAAAAAGACTTATACTTCAAGTCGGTGCCCATCTCGACTGATTTGTTTATCTCTTGAGTTTTGGATCAATTCCAACGATGGTCTAAGAAAAACCTTTATGTCAGGTAAACGCTATGCATTCGAATCATAAGAGTGATTGATTGGAGCCCTTTCAACCTTATTTTGATGGAAACTCTTGCTCTCAAATTGAGACCATCCCACGCTATAGCTGTATTTAAAAGAACCTAATGATTGTCATGAATTGTAAAACTGTTCTGCAGCGTGAAACAAATTTAAAATAAATAGACTTTTGATTCATTTCAATAACGTTTTCATTTTTACAATTATTCTAATTTTTACATTATTACATGCATCAAGTACGTAGGCTAATTAGATTGCATAATCTCATTTGTGTGTTAATTTTGTCGAATCCACAAAATGTATCGAGTGAATATTCATAAATATATAATAAATAATCGTGGTATAGTATTCTAAGTCGCCTTAGGTCGATTACGTCACGCGAAGGGAAAATGTGTGCAGGAGAGGAAGGACACTTGGTGGGTAGGCCACTCCAGACACGATCGTTTACAGCTGTTTGGGACGAATTCGAGTTTAGAATACGACGGTGGGAGTGCACTTCAAGGTGCATGTTATGACCTCAGGTGCATGGTGCACATATTCAGATGTCAACAATCCCGTGCAGTCGGATGGGGATAGGAAACCGGCCAATCCAATTTCCTCCTTCCCTCTGAATTCTTTCCCCCCCCGAATCGCTTCCCTGCAATTTAGGTCCCCCTCCCCTTCCGATTTAGATCTTTGACTCTGCCATTACGGATAATTCGAAGTGGGCTACTCCCAAACTCTTCGGTAGACTACTCTGTACTTGCGAGCACTTCGTCCTGAAAGGGCTATCTACCCGAGCGCGATGATTGGTCCTGTCGCACCCCTCCTTCCCCCTCCGCTCCTGGGCCGCTCCGCATCCCATTGCCCGTGGAGGCGACGGCACCGGCCGCACAAGGTGGGTGGCGTTGCGCCGTCGTGAGCGGGGAAAGGAATGTGGGGGAGGGGGGTTCGAAGAGCCCTCTCGGGAGTGGAGAGCATCGCCCCCTGGCGTGACCCCGCCTCCAAGTTCCCCCGCCCCCCTCACTTGACCCCTTTCCGCGGTCCGACCGGAGCCGCGGTGATTGTGTTAGCCGGGGGCCTTTGGAGTACCCCACTCCACCCCCTCCCCCACAGCCCCCCTTTACACCTCCCTCCCTTGGGCGCCTCGAAGCACTATCCGGACATGGATCTTGTCATTTGGTCGCTACATGTCCACAAGTGGTATAGTCCTGCATTTCAGAATAAAAAAACAACGCAACTAATTTCTAAGAAACCTAGGAAAGGTATCAAAAATTTTGCATCATCGTGACTTTCATTATGAACATCTCCCGATGCGTCACTAAATGGTCGACGGATGAAAATTGATTTCTTCGTTTAGTGCGAAAGTCCGTGGTGTTATATCGTAGCTATTACAGTTAGTTTTAGAAACCACTACTTTAAATGAACAGTTGCTGCAGTATTCTGCCAGGTTGAGGTAGGTTTCTAATAGACCTTATTACCTTACTGTGATTCTAAGTCCTGACTTGCCTGACTCCAAATATCCTTTAAACAATTAAATATTGAGTTTTGTAAAAATTTGGAATCATTAAATGTAGGCGATCCTGATTTACGTCTTGCTGTAACTTCATTTGCTTATTTTAATGCTAAAGAGAGAATCTATTTTTCACTGACAATGAAAGTCACCACCCCAATTGAAGGCGATGTTAGGTTTCACTGGCACACTTTTCCCGCATTAACTCACCTTCCATCCTGCGGCGCCTACAGGCGTGGGGAAATGTTGCGGCCCACAGGATTGGTGGCGCCCCTTGGTGCATCCCCAAATAGAAATATCCTAAAATACTTAAGTACCCCAAATATTCAGGAATCAAAGCAAATATCACTGCAGAATGGCAGCAAATCGATAGAAATCTCTCCTCTGATCTCCTTCCGAATCCCTCCCCTGATTTGGTCCGGCATCGCTTCCAGTGGGTCGCTTCCTTTATTTCAGCAAAACAGTCTCCTTCCATTTTCCAAAACCACAAAGAAAAAGAGAATGCATTTCCCACCTGACCTACCCCATATTCCTTTTATTTTATTATTATTAGGTAATCTACCGTTTAAGGTAGGTTTTTGGATGGATACAACTATCAAATAAACATTTTGTGACTCCCCACCTATTAAACTAATGTATAGTATATCAGGTCCCTCTTCATCTCGGTGTATTTCTTTCCTCCCTTCATCCCGTCCAACATCCCTATCCTGTTCCTGCCCTTACCTCGCTTGCCCAACATTCTCCCCTCTATTACCTTCTTCAACATTCCACTACCGCTCAATACGCCTTTCATCCATTTTTCCTGCCTCCATTCGATTTCTCTCAACAAACCCCTCTCCTCACCCACCATCTCAAGTACTTCCTCATTTGTTTTCCTTTCGGTCCATTTCACCTTCTCCATTCTTCTCCACACCCACATTTCAAAATCCTCCAATCTACGTCTATCCTCCTGCTTCAGTGACCACGTTTCCGCACCGTACATAGCTACGCTCTATATCAGAGTTTTTACGAGTCTTGTCTTAACATCCCTACTCAACGTCCCCGTCATCAAATCCCTCCTCCTTGAGAAAGCCTCCTTGCCTAGCGCAATTCTTCTCCTTACGTCCTTACCACTTTTACCGTATTGGTCCAAAACCGAGATATGTAAACTGCTCTACCTACTCTATTCTTTCCCCCCCTATTTTAATATTTAGCTTAGCCTTTTTCTTTCTGGAAAATCGCATAACCTTTGTTTTATTAATATTTATTCTCATCCCATATTTATCGCACTGAACCTCTAATTCACTCAACAATGCTTGCAACCCCTTGGCTGACTGAGCAACTAATGCTTGGTCATCAGCAAACCTAACCGATTTTACGAATTCCCCTCCGACTTTCATTCCTACCTCCAGTTCTTCCCATGCCTCTTTAATCATTTCCTCTACATATACGTTGAACAGTACCGGTGACAATGGGCAACCCTGCCTTACACCTCTTCGTAACATCCTCTTCCATCCGAACTCTCCGTTCCCCACTCGCACCTGAGCAGTCTGAGACATGTGCAGATTGCGGATGAGTCTCCTGTCCCTCCAATCCATTCCAATTTTCTGCAATACACGCATTAATTTTCCCCAATTCACGCAATCAAACGCTTTTTCGAAATCTACAAAACAGGCAAAAACGTCCTGATTGTATTCTATATTTCTCTCGATTAGTGATCTTATTACTGCTATGGCATCACGCGTACCTCTTCCCTTCCTAAACCCAAACTGATCCTCCTCTAAGTAATCATTTGCCTTACTCTCTATCCTTTTGTTGATGATCTTGAGAATAAATTTAGCTGCGTGGGATATCAAACTTACTGTTCTGTAATCCTCACAAGACGCCCCCACGGCCTTATTTGCTTTCATCTCCTTTAATGCCCTTTCTATGTCATCGTCGAGTATGCCTTGACCTAAGCCATCTTCTTCTACGTCATATTCCTTTTCTATGTATAACCTTGTCGGCCTAAGTTCTTTACCATACAGTGTTTCTATATATACCTTCCATCTCTCTTGGATTTTTCCTGGTTCAACTATTATCTTACCCCCTTATCTTTAACTGTTAGCACAGATCTTGCCTTATACTTCCCGATAATAACTTAACCTTGCTGTATAGAGCACCAATTTCACCCTTCTTCAGTAAAATTTCCATATCCTCGCATTGCGTTTTCCACCATTCTTCTTTGCCTTTATTTGTGGCCCTTATCAATTTATTGTTTAACTCTTTGTACTTCATTTTGCCTAACTCTGTGTTTACATTCTTCCATCTTCTTCTCTCATCCATCTTTGCAATCATCTTATCCGTGACCAATGGTTTCCTTATTCTTTTCCCCTTAACGGTTCCTATAGTGTCTTTTGCTGCTTCATGTTCCTTTTAGCAACGTTTAAAATAAGCAATAATTAAATATAAAATAAATTCATGAAAAATTAAATAGTAGATATAGTTAAAAAGTAATAATACTAATGACAAGAAAGATAGAATTTTTTTTCTTCAGTTTGTATATATATATTTATATATATATATATATTTATAATATGTATTTCTATGTATACAAGAAGATATATGCACGAATATTTGACAAATTAAAAAAGAGATAAAATTGTAACCTTCTTTATACATTACTTAGCAATACTTACAACACACAACACAACTTATTGCACACCTAGTTTAATTGCCGTACAATTGGCAAATGCACCCCATAATTGCAGCATAACAACCTTACTTCTAGAGGGACTGATTTCTGGAGAAGATATATAGGAATACTGAATTCATCTTGGTCTTGGTTATTTCAACACATTGCAATGCCCTGAGTTCTTCTCGAACCCCCATTGGAGTCTTTTGTACCCTCATTGGCGGATTTTTGGCAAGTGACATTAATGATGAAGTGCGTAGTTCTTGTTGTCATTATTGTAGACTGCAATTGGCGAAATTTTCACTAAATTCTCGAAAAATGCCACTAAAATTTAATCTAAAAACTCATCTCTAAAATAGAAAAACATCTTCAATATTCTGAAAGGCTACTTCTCTAGATGTTCTCGTTTGAAAGGCGAAAACTTTGAAGGATATTAAAGAGAATTTAAAAGTCCATGCAAGAAAAAAAGAAAGAAAAAATATGTCAAATGAATAAAGAACTTATCTCATGGCTCAGTTGTCGTAATCATAAGCATCATAAATTGAAAAAAGGAACGTGGTGATCCATTGAGTCGAGCACATGGCTAGTAATCGGGGCGGCCCAGATTCGATTTCTGGTAAAACCCCTGAGCGACCCCAGCTTCGCCCAATCAGTGTTATCTTTAGAGTACCACATCTTTCTGAGAAATTATAGACGGCAGAGGGAGTGAGGAACTGCCCTCCTTATTACCCTGCTCTTGTGTGGATTTCACTCGCCACCGGTGCCTTAGTATTGGGAGAGCTCTACCCTCACCTATTAAAGGCCTTTCTGGTTGGTACGTTAACTGTGGCAGTTTTTATGGATTTATGCCAGTGCAAAAATTGATTATGGTTATCTGTATGACTAAGCCGCATGCGTGTGCAAAAAAAGTTAGATTGTGGAATGGAGCATGAAAAAATAGTTCATAAAAAATATGTGCATGATTAACCGGTCCGCTAGAATGCATTCCCTAATATTAAGTCTGAAGAATTGCTTCCAAATTGTATATGGAAGGGGATCCTTCGACACCAGTCGAGTATCACAAATAATATATGACAGATGACGGTGGATTGCTGATGAAGGACACGGAAGATAAAGTTTAATAACTCCATTGCGCTCACGTTATTGCGACCGAATTACGAAAATTATGTCAGACTAGAGCGAGTATTGATTTAATCAGCCGGTACTTTAATATACTTTATTAGTTCTAATCGGGTGATGCAGTATCTGAAGGCCCATGATTTTAATATTTGATCTCGGTAGTTGTATGCTTGCAGTCTTATCCCAAGAGACATTAGGTCATATGGACATATGAGTGAGCAACCGGGAGTCTCCGTAGCCTTCTGAAAATCGTCCGTCTTATTTGCTCCAGTCATGTTGCGACTAGGTCCGCAACTTGTTCCTGCATTTACCCAATCGCACTAATATGGCTAATGGATCTTATGATCTAATTAGTTTTGTTCGACCCTGACCCAACTCCCAAATCATCTTTTCTCCTTTTGATCGTATGCTAATGCATCATGTTCCAAACTTTGCCTCAGTCATGTTGAAATATCCTCTCATCCTCACACATCTTTTGAATTTGTCTTCATCTTACTTAATGTAGGTAATTTCCTTTTCGGCGAAATCTCGTATACCACATTTTTCGTATCCTATAACGTGTTTCCTAGAAAAGGCTGAAGGAAAGAATGCCTCGGGAAATGTGCCTCGATTTTGGATTTGTTTCACGCTTGTCAATATTTTGTGTAATATTATTTGTATAAATATAGATTTAATTATTGCCCACATTTCCCAATGCCACTCTTGTTGCAATTATTAGAAAAACGGTCTTACGTCCAAGCGTCGCTATGACGCCACACATGAAATTCATGCCGATTGATGACTTAAATTACATCTTGACGTGAAAGTTTCGCATACGTTTATGAAAATCCATATAATAATGCCCAGAAGGTTATTCTAATGTAACGATTCAGCATTCAGAACCATATTTTGTATGATTGAGAGATTATTTTGAATATCCTCCTCACTCTTTGACGTAGAGGTTCAACGATGGTCACTCATATTTCGCGCAGAAAATTGCGGTGCTGATTCATCCCTTTTATTAGTCAGTCTTTTTATGGATCTCGCACCTTCCACTCCTTATCGTATTCTAACCTAACTACGAAAATGGACGCCGAGTACGACGAGAGAACACAGGGACACTCCGTGAAAGGATCCAGCGAGAGAGAGATTTTATCTCGTGTGGCGTAGAGATACAAAGCTGTGGTTGAAGTTGAGTTTTTCTTCCACCTCCAGGATTATTCTCTGCCGCTGGATTTACTGAGGCGTCCTGAAATTGCTTCTCCTCTCTCGTCTTCACGTGTGATGACTGAGGGTTAATTTAGTTGAGCAGGGAATGAATGGGAGAATATTCACTTTCCTCTTCGCATTACAAAAAAAGTCCCTACCAGCTACAAACTGGACCGTTCTCGCGTGAATGTTGAAAGGAGTTGACTTAGCTATTCACATCAGCCACTAAAAGGCTGAGATTCGTTGCTTATAACGAGCCCTAACCCTCTTATCCCCGAATTTTCCAGTAATTGTAGACCTTGAACCATGTGTAAAAGATGAAGGCCTATGAAAAAAATGAGTTTATTAGTTCATTTTTTCAACCACTGAAAGCTATAGAATTTCGATCAAATTTTGGACCTTACAACAAATTAATACCTTCGGCTGTCAATATCATTCCAAGTATTCCAGTGCCCAAAAAAGCAACATTTATTCAAAATATGAGCCTATTTGAAACTCAATTTCGTATTTCAATTGTTGCTATAGAATTTTGCCGAAATTTTGTCTGTCTATGCCACCACGACTACTAGATCCGATATCTCTCTATTTCTCTCTTCCCAGCAATATAGGGCAGGTGGTCGATTGCCCCTGATACTACCAACTAATATACGGGTCTGGTGGCGCCGGGGTTACCCTCTCGCCTGCCAACACTGCGGTCGCGAATTCGATCCCCCCCTAAGAATTGTATCCTCCACCTAGGGATTGGATGTTTGCAATCGTCTTTATTATAATTTTTAAGGTAAGGTTGAAGAAGTGACTATGAAGTCTCAATCTCACCCCTTTAAAGTCGTAAATATAAATGAATAAATACTCCTAAGCCCTGAATAGCATGGCATTAAATATATTTGATTCCCATCCCGTAAATGTTATGTTCCATTATACTTAAAGTCAGCATGCATCTACTTCCCTTAATTTGATCCGAAATGCCTTTCCCTCATCCTATCTCGCTTTCCCAGCATTCCCTTCTCTTGTACCTTGCTTATCATCCCATTGGCCTTCACTATCTCCTGCTTCTTCTTCGAATTTCTCCTAAGAACCTTCTCTCTTTCCCTACCAAGGCTCCTTCGTCTGTTTTCCTTTATTATTAATATTCATTATTTCCTTTATTTATTTCCGTTATTTTACGCACTCTTATGAGCCGTAAAAATATTGCACTTCCAGGTAATAGTTATTATGGGGAAAAGCTCTTTAAAAATGTCACAATATGTCCTAAAAATAGCCCGTTTCAGATGAATAACATAGGATTGATTGTTATAAGATAAATGCATTCGGAACACTCTCCAAAATGTATGCCATATTAAATACGGCTAATTCAAATGTTTTTCTGATGTGAAATATGTTTTCTCGGGCTTGACCGAGCCTTTGCTACACCCTACTCCAGTATAATAGATCCAATGTTTCTCGTCTCACATACTCGTACCTGTATATCTCCTTGTCTCGCGACCTGCGTCGGGTAATGGGAAATAGTAGCATATTTATCATGAAATAATGGCTTAAATCATTGGGAAGTGAATATAATATGAAGTTTTACCGGTTCAAATCCATCAATGAATGAAACGTCACCTCAAAATGGGCAACAGCTTACTTTTCGTTTCCTTTTTCAAATCTCAGATTGGCTTAACAATCGTTGATACTGTTATTTGGTTAAGAGATTGTCGCAATAAATTTTCGCAGTCGTCAGTCGCAACTTATTCGGGTCAAATTTAATCTGGTTCCCTTTTCACTCCCTGCCACACACCCTAGCGGTGGCCTGCAGGTCAATAAAAAATACAAATACGAAAAAATTCACAGGAGTATACATAATGTTCTCACAGCCTTGGTTTCTGCAATCTATTTTTCGATCGCTTATATTTTTGCTTATTCCCTACGGCCACACGAGTCCAATGGCCGTATACCGTTTCTGAAACATTGGGAGAACAGCGTTAGTGGTTTAAATATACAAGGAACGTGGCTATGGTCGTGAATCAATGTAAACAAAGAAATACCGGGACCGTAAACTTGATTGGCAGTGTTAGTAGGCATTAGCAGTATACGATTTTAGTGGTCAATGGTGAAGGAAAACAATTTATTTTGCTCTCTCGACGCTCCTGGCGGTCGGTGTTCCCACTTGGATCTCGTTTCCCTCTTGGCCTGGCAATAGGTTTCCGAAGGACCGACCAACCAGATTTGAGTGGTCCCACGGTGGGACTCGACCCGCACACCCGGATACTGCCAACATACAGCACGGACTACGGAGAAGCTACGTGGATAAACGCGGAAGAAATTCCAAAGGAAGACACGAATATTCAAAAGCATCATCTCGGGAATTCGAACTCTTTTTTTCATTTTCGTGTCCCGCACAAAAGTATTACTTTAGGAAAGAGTCCCAATTTTCGGCGCTTACTCTCTCGCTCTCTTCCTCTCTCTCTCTAACTCACTTATGTCCTCATGACGCGAATGTTTTCTTAAGTTTTCTCAAAGCGTTGGGACGCTAGTTCCAGTCCCTTCAGCGGCGGTAGTTAATTTCCATCCCCTCTGGCGACAGACACTTCCAGCATAATCCCGGATACGGAGCGAGAGAGAAAGAGAAGCTCGCTCGTAAGAATGACAAAAACATCCCCGTCTCCTTCCTTCCATTCTTATTCCCGTTCGCATTATTTCACCGTGTCTCTCCGGCGTCGACGTCGCGTTTCGGGAGATTATTTCCCGTCGGCGGAGTTTTGATTCATCGTCCCGAGGCGTCGGGAGTCGTTGATTGCGCGGTTTTTGGCCCCTGGGTCCGAGGGGGGTGGGGAAGGGGAGTGTCGTGGGCTTGCGGACTGGAAACACTGGCCATTGCGCTAGACTGTGGGTGCCCGACTCATGGCTCTCCACCACATTGGAATCGCGAAGGAGTGAGGAATAAGGCAGAGGAAGAGTATTTTTATTTCTCCTTTTGTACGTGTAAGTGAGAGTTTCCTCTACATTTTGCATTTTACGGTCTCACCTTGGAAAACTCTTTGTGGAAAGGGATTCGGAGTGCACTAAAACTGAACCGTTAAGTTATATTTTCGTTACTCGCTTCTGGGATCTAATTGTAGCTCTTAAAATGTCTCGCGTCACGATATTTTATTAAAAGATGAATGAACGATTTGGGTGGCCCTTGTGATGAAGTGCTCCATCTACTATGGGTATTACTGCACCTGTTACTTTGAAGTTTTTCGTCCCTTTCATTTTCCGCTAAATCTCAGTTAACTTCGAGGACAGTGAAGGGTGGATGGAGGAAGTGCCAGTGGAAGTGTGTCATCAACTTTCTCGCCCTTAATTTGTAATTTATCGAGCTGACATTAATTTTTACCCGCCGCGTCCGCCCCCCCTTTTCCTCCCTTTTAATTAATTGATTCCCTTCAGGTGTGCTGCTGCTGTGTCGTTCCATTGCAGGCCAGTTTGTTGCTATATTCATCTGCTTGCTTGTCTTTTTATTACCTGCAAACTACAAACTTCATATTTTATGCCTAATGTCAAAGCACAGGTGTGACTGTTGTCTTTCCTTTTCTTTTCCAAGGATTCGCGATTGGAAACATGTTGTGAACCCCAGATCGAGTGTTGTGAGTCTCTGATCTTAAATCGGTGTTGCCACTAACTTTTCACTGGTTTTCCGTTGGATTTTCAAAGTTTTCTCGGTAGGTAATATCTCGTACCTCGGTAGCAATTCAATTACTTTGTATGCACATTACGTTAAATATAACTGCCCAAATAAACCACTTAATTGGAACAATTAATTTACCTAAAGGTCGAGACCTAGCGATGACGGTTTTAATCGAAAATAATGACTGGATTACTTATCAGAGCATACAGTTAAAAAGAATTTTTATTATTTTCTTCGACTTTCTTTTAAAATCCACTTCCATTTTCCATCAAACTTGTATTCCTATTTGGAGTTGGGAAATACGTCGTTCTGTTTAGTAAAAATGTTGTATTTTCTGTGTTTCTTTGACTGTAACGGTATTAAGCATCATTGAAATCGATCCATGGTTTGGCTTTTAAAGGGTATGTTCTTCAGACGAAGTAAATAGGCGGAAATTTTTATTACTGCCCAACGGTTGTGGAAGAAGTCCACCGTAAGAGTTAACTTCGCTAAGTAAACTGTAATCTAGTTTGACATGAGCTGAATTGATAGTTAAATCAAGCCAAATTGAATTTCAGTAAATTTTTAATCAGAATTTCAATCAGCATTAACCTGTAAGGTACTCTTCAAGTTAATTTGGCATAATGTTTTTTGTCCCTTATAATATCATGCCAAATGTACGCCCATTTCTGAATGTTAGAAAGAATCATTACACTGTGGAAACAGTTAGAACCTGACAAACAGTAACACTGTTTTCAGCGTGAAAGGTACCTTCTTCTATTTGAAATTTAGAGTTCTCTCATCTTTTTTTTTTTCCTTTTGCCTCTCATTTTTTCCATACTGAAATCATTCTTATTAATAATACTTTTCCGTCTGAGGAGTTGACATTTAACATCTCAAAGTTACGTGAAGTTTTTGTCTAATACAATAAAGACACTGTAAAATCGTTAATAGGAAAATAAAAATAATTTAATTTTAAGGATTACTTGCAAAATGACTTTTAACTTAAGTAACTCACACATTAACTAAAATAAACGTGTTAACTTTTCCACTCGAGTCCGCTCTCGGGCGATACGTTGCGCTCGCCATTATCATTTGGTGTTCTTACGGTTGAAGTGGGTTTTGGATGGACATCTTGCCTTTCCATGAAAAACTTCCACGAGGCGATGTCTCGCCTGGCGGGTGCATCGCTTGTGACAACCAAGAGCGGCCAGGGACATTCGACCCGATCCTCGCTTGCGAATTGATAAAGCCCGATGTTTAATTCCTGTCGGCATCGATTGCAGTTCGTGCTCATGAGGACGCAGATTGGTTGAGATTTCCATCGAGTCTCCCAAGATGGCCAGTGCGTCCTCTTATTGTTAGCAACGACGAAATAAAACCGTGAGCACGCGGTAATTTTCCACGCGTAGCGATAGCGACAATGATAGCCCAAGTGATAGCATTTTAATGGCGGTGCGACGCAATCATTTTTATGGATAGCGATAACGACTGAGATCTCCATCCCGGCTTCGGCCATTCTATCGCGGCCATCATTTTCCCTCCGCGAACGCGCGCCTCATTCCTCCTTCCAGTCAATCAATACCCCTCCCCCTTCCATCTGCAATCGTGGTGCCTCCATTAATTTAATAAATAAAAAAGGATTCTAGTGTTGACACCTCACTCAACACAATCAATTTCTTCATCTACATCAGCATATTACCGTACCTTTATAATATTTTACCATCTACATAATGGCCGTCGCAAGGACGTGTGGCAGGGGGTGGTCGGTCACCAGTCATTCTACTTGTATTACCTCTATTTCCTCGCACACCTGGCGCTCCGCAATCCATCAAAACTGCGTGGAAAAGGGACGACCGAACACTATTAATGTAAAATGCCTACGTATACCTGTAGAAAAAGTATTACATGTTTTGCTGCTTTTACTATAAAAACACAAAGAGACCGAGAAAAAAGTTAAAATACGTTAAAAGAGGGAAGGTAAAATATGCAATTCAGACACTTATTACCGGTTACTATTCTACGCATTTCGGACGGTCATATTCACAAATACAATAGACTTTATATAAATTCACAAACACCCCAGCTGGCACATGGGCGCACCGCGGCATTAGAACGCTGGAATCGGAGAGTGCTTTGTGGGAATTTAATCATGTATACCCCTAGTTTCGACAGCGTGTACCTGTTACTTTCTTAGGTGTTCCCCCTTTTATTGTTGTAGTGCGCGGGAGAAACGAATCTTTGCATCTACCCGTTCGACGATCATAATCTTCGAGTATGATGAAACATTCTCGCCAAAACTTTATATAATTATGCAATTATTTGTTGTTTTTATCTTAGATTTCGATATTTCAATGCCACGGTGGGTATGCATGCTATTTTTCATGCCGCGAACGCTCAAAATGATATTTGACGATATGGAATTCTATTTCATATTAAATTTTGAAAGCTAAAAGCTCTCACTTCCATATTTTAGTATGACCTCGGTATTCGTTTCGTTCCCAATGTAATTTAGTTGGTGCCTGGTAAAAAGGAATTAATGATTTATTTAGGTCAAATTACACCTATTCATTTTTATAAAGTGATTGAATGTTGGACGTTTTTTTAAAAAACCAAACCAGTTTGCTTTTTCACATAAACAGTGGTCTGGTTTAAAAAAAAACGTCAATATGAAGATTTTCCATCAAGTTACACCAGAAACTGTTTTATTTAAATGAATATTTATTTAGCCAGAAATTACGTAGGATTAACTTCATTAATACTACTAGGTTGATTATATTCGAAAATGTATTCACTATAATTAATAAAAAGGCAGTCTCACAAAAAGAGTGCATTAAATATTGTTGCAGTAAATGAAAAAAGGACAATCATAATCTCGTAATACAAGCTGAAGGGAAGGAATTTCGCGGAATGTTTGTTTCGTAATAGTTTTTCGAGACCGTCTTAAATCTACTTTTAATGCATACATAGATTACCTTACCTTCGATGTCCACGCCGATAATCAAAACTTGTCAGGCTGGCTGGCTGATTACTAACACACACTGCCCTTCGTCCAATTGGAGGTCTTCAGAGCAAAGACGAAGGCGTACATATTAGTGCCAACCTTCGAGTTAATTAGGTTGGTTCATTTAGAGCGCGAAATTGCCGTTCGGGAGCTCATCGCACTCTCGGATCAATTTCGCCTCCGTCGCCCCTGCAGCACCCGCCAGGTTTCCATTCCGCTCGTCGCTGCCCTACCGTGGTCACTTCCAAGGGATGCGTCGAGCAGGCCGGGGGCGCCTTTCCTCCCCAGATGCACGCCCATCGCGTTGCTCTCCCCCCCCCTTTCACTCCACCCGCTACGCAGCAAAGCGAGAGAGTCCTCCATCCCCCTTCCCTCGTCAACTGAATAACGAAAGCGATATTCATTTGTGAATGAGCGGAGGGAGCGAGTTTCCATGGCGACGTTGCTTGTTTGCGCGCGGGGGGGTTTCGTGGGCAACATAGGCCGGGATAGGGGGGTGGCGAGTTGGAGAGGGGGTGGGGAGGAAGGGTTGAGTGTTTGGGGCAGAGTCTCATCTCTTCAACTCCTCCCAATCCCCTCCCTACTTCAACTCATCCTCTCATTTCAAATTCACGCTTCTCATCCCGGTTTGTGAAGTTAAGCTCTCCGATCACTCGTAAACCTCGAGTGGCCATTGTATCCCTCGGCAAATCTTTTGGCTCTCATGAAAAATTTTAATGGACTTTTGAAATTTAAGTTTTCCTTCCGATATCTCTTGTAATCGACATTTTTAAAATCATGAAAGATAATATGGTTTTCATTTAGATTGACGGCTATCCTAATTTGAGCAAAATGGAGTAGAATTCTCACCCTTTTTACTTCTGTTGCTTCTTTGGGAGATGAAGAAGTAACCGTCAGCGACTAGAACAGTTATTGTATAAAAATGTAATAAATAACTGCAATATTGAACCTGTAGAATGGAACAAAACCGCATGCAAAATCAATACATTCATGCAAACCTATCCCCAAAGTGCCGTATACAGTCATGCAAAAATCCTTTCATTTTAAACGGTGTACTACCATATAGCGCTATACTATACTAACAAACAACTGCACCCTAGGGTGCATTAGAAATTTATCCAATAAGCTTGATGAAGGTTGGTGGTCCCAATAGATGAATGGTGGACCTTATCTCAGCTTATTTCACCAGGAATGGTGGGCTGTGAAATTTGCATAGGGTAAATAAATAGAAGTCAGTTGAGTGAAGCTAGATGTAATTTCCAGAGGCGTCTCTTGGCATCGGACCCTCCGACCTAGAGCATTAATCCCGGGACCCCGCGTTAGTGCTCGGAACCGCGCCATTGTCGATGATAGCACATTAATGAATACTGCCATGCGATATGATACTTAATATCTTTGAATAAAATATTTTCAATATTTGGGAGAGGTCTTGGGGATATTCCGAGGTACACGTATCAATGTTAACTGAATCTGCTGGCAGACGGCTTACGAGGTGTGTTCAATAAGTAAGGGGAATCGCACAAATGACCTTAGCTGTCGGCCGCCTCCCGTAAAAACTGTAACGGGAATCATACCTCCCATCGGTCAGCATTGCAATCAGTCTCACTGATATTCACCCTGTCGCCTCACCATTCAGTGTAACTCGAGGCTGACATTATTATATCATCTCGTCCTATTGCTGAAAAGAATAAATGTGTGTGTCTGAAAGATTAAGTCGCGCATGTAATTCTCCCCAAGTGGCTCCCAGCCAAGGAAGGACATGAATTAGTTATGTGCCATTACGTAAGCGAAAGAGGTAATAGGGAATCCATTCCTTAAACTACTTATTGGATTATCGATGAACGCGGACGAGTATTTGTTTACCGTTGAGTTAGGGGTGGAAGCAGGGGCGTGAGATAAGTCCCTCTCTCCAGTCCCAGGGTCTGATTTCCCTTTCCACTATCTGCCCCGCACTCCTGACTCGTCCCCTAATTAAACCCCCGGCGCCGCGGTAAGTTAACTCTGTTGCGAAGTATGCTTCGTAGACACAGGGAGGGCCACGCACACGTAAACAAACGCACGACTCACTCTCTCACACACGCACTCACACATCCACAAGCCAACGGAAACGAGGGTGGGACTAAATAAACAATTGGCAGGCGTGAGATTAGCCCCCCTCGCCTCAAATCTTACAAAATCAAGCAGAAATTGTTATAATAGAAAGGGTGGGGTGGATTTTGAATACTCCAATCAAAAATGACAGGTTTACTTTCTCACGCACAGTTTACGCAAAGTAATATACTAATAAGGATCTATAATTGCTTTGAGCCGCTGCGTCCGGAACTTGGGAGTGTGGCAGGGGGTGATCGTCGCCAGCATGCCACAAGACGATAAAGTTACACCTAAGATTCTAATGGACAATTAAACTGATTCCAATGGTTTTAATTATTTTCACGACAGCTTGCATAGCCTAATGTATTAATTTTCAAAATATTTTTCTGTGCATTCAAGTCAGATTGATTGGCTTACAATACATCTACATAAATACCCTGCGAGCCACCAAAAAATGTGTATAGCTCCATGAGGGAAGAGTAAGGGATGAGGGGGTTGGGGGTTATCAAATAAAAGTAAAGTAAGTGTTAGGCAGGTACCTTAGTAATGGTGGCTTCTTGCGAAAATATTTCCCTTAACAACTCTAAACACAAAATAAAGAGACATTCATAATTTTATTTAATGAGCATTTTGGTGGCAAAACCACCTTTCCCCACGGGAGGAAGAAAACTATTTTTTTCCATTTTTGACAACGGAAATTAAAGCTGGGTCTTTCTACAGATTTATTTTTAACGTACAACGCGTTTCAGTTCATCGAATCATTCAAACCATCGGCAATCAAAATGGAAGAATGATTGAAATTTTTGAATGTGTATTTGGCCAATGTGGCTCGTTTCTTTCCTCTGGCAATGCGTGCCACGACACGTACTGTTCCTATCCTTTATTATGTCGTATGATCGCTGACACAGTGTCTTTCTTCTCGTGCGTCGTGTGTTTCTCCTTTGGTGAATGAAACAGCTCCCTAATGCCATCTCTTGGCCAATGAATCGAGGAATTTGGCTACATTTAAGGCCGCAGATTTCAGTGCAACGTAAATTCCAAAAAGAAATTCCGTAAAAGCTATGCAAGCATTGGTGGAACGGATGTGGCTGCCCCCGGTGCCGGACACACTTCGCCCGGGGTTGAAGAGTGGCTTCACAGAATGTGATTCAAACTAATCGATAACCCTCACCATATATAATGTATATCTTGAGAACCTTGTCTCATTATTTTCTTCAACAGTATTGCATATGATCACAATTGTATATGCAGATATATGAACTTTATGTCTTTATATGTTTGTGTGCATCTGTTTATTTTTAATGTTTATGTGTACATATGGGTATGAATATATTTATGCATATGGGAAAAAATATTCTGTAACCAAAATCTATAAGCGGATGTTATGTACAATGTAAACACTTGCCGTGCAACGTAAGAACTGGACCGAATAAAAGTTAATTGAATCATAGCTCACTTGGTTAGAGCGTCCACCCGGCAAGTGATCCGATTTCCAGCCCCGGTCAAGGAAATATTTTTACAATCGTGATCTGCTCAATTCCAACTTCCCCACCTCTCCTGTGATATATATGTGCATATACGAGTGTATATACGAGTGTATATACGAGTGTATATATATATAACTTTTGGACGGCGCAATAGAACACAGAATAAAACAGATAACACGTAAAAGGACACTCACACTGTAGATGATTTAAGCTTTCGGCCTACTCCGAGGCCTTCTTCAGGTCAGACTGAGAGGTTTTGAGGGAAGAGAGCCTGGGGAAGCAAGAAGGGGGGCGGAAGGTTTAGGGACTGTTGGGAAGGAAATTCAAGATGGCGGTTAAGGGTGGGAATTTTAAAGGATCGGAAATATAGGATATATAAATGAATATAATTAAATATAAATGAATATAATATAATATATAGTCCTACTGAATCATACAATAGGATGTACTCATTCGCAATCGCACTCGAGAGCATTGATACCTTTCCGGTCATCAACGGAGACCCTCGAGGTGTGGACGGGGCCCCGGAGCGAGCGTGCTCCCTCCCCTCAAACTCTCCGTTGAACGATGCCTTGATAACACGGAAACGGAATCAAATGTTATCGAAGCTCCAAGCACTGCAGGGGGAATTTGAAGTGCGCTACTGTAGATTGTTTGCTGCGGAATGCCTAATGAGGTTTCCCTGGTCCCGTGAAACAAACGCATGCTTCCTAAAATATTGTCACCCAATTTACATCAATCTACCCTGTGCGTTACAGTGTAATGCATGAAATGGTAATATAAGGCGTCCATTCCTAGTCACGGCTCATATTTTGATTGAGGGAATGGCTAGGCGTTGGGTTGCATATCGAATTTTGAATTGACTTATTTTGGTCATTTTACATTTAAGTCATGGTGGTCGTGTTTTAAGGAGAGCAACTTTAATTGCGTGGAACCTGCAATAAAAATGCGGAAAATGATGAAAAATTGATCTCTTCTGGTCTTTTTCTACATATGTATCTGATCTTAATTAACACTGGGATTC
The DNA here is from genome assembly GCA_037158775.1 of Hetaerina titia. Classification (NCBI taxonomy): domain Eukaryota; kingdom Metazoa; phylum Arthropoda; class Insecta; order Odonata; family Calopterygidae; genus Hetaerina; species Hetaerina titia. The sequence goes on along the minus strand of CM073776.1, from coordinate 3,110,731 downwards.
GTTGGTTCAAGATCAGAAAAACTTGGTTTAGATACGCAGTTTTCATTATTATGAATACTTTTTCGGCTTAGAATATTTTAAAAGCTACATTTTTTTGCATTGCAGAATTACTATTCAATAGAAATGATTGATCAACCACAAAATAATCAATATCGCAATGTATTGAGCATGAAGGATACATGGTCTTGAAATGGAGCATCATTCAGAATGTTCGTATAAGGACAACCATCTCGTTTGAATTAAGCTGGGCTGAAGGCCCTGGCTTAGTTATTTTATCATTTTCTTATTAGCCTATAGCTCTTTGAAATAAATGATCGAATGTTATTTCTCCATCAGGTTAGTCATTCTTTAAAAACTATCTGTTATTTGACTGAGTAGTGAGAAATGAAGTTAGTGAAGCTCTTGAACTGTTTCAATGGATATCCCCCGAGGAGGTTCAGTGCCGGATGATTGTGTGTTCGCCCCCGCATACACTAAGTCAAGCGGAAGCGGATACGGCACCTCGGAGGTCGTCGTGCTCCGCTGCCGGAGACGCAAATGGAGGCGGCCTGCGTGATAATTCTGGAAGACATTGCGTGGCCTCGAAGGCTATGAGTGAGTGTCGCAAAGAATCGCGGTCCCGAAACGTCCTCTCAGCCGGGACCACGCGAATGTTCAGATATCTCGAGCTTCCGATTTAGACCCCGACAATTGACTCAAATGAGTAATGCATTCGTATGGAAAGTTCCTTTAGACTTTAATTCATCTCGTTACTATCGAAATTGCCTAAAGTACACATTATACCTATTGTACACGGGATATGTTTCTTCCTCTTTGGAAGCAATACGGGCGATTCAAGCAAAATTAAGAGCTTGAACAGAACTTAAGAGTAATTTCAAATAAATTTCGTGTTTAATTTTAGTTCAAACGGATGTATTCATTTATTAAAGACATTAACTCCATATTCACTAGTAACATACATTTATCTGCCGGCGATGCAATTAATGGTCCAAGAGAAATATTATCTTTCGCTGGTTAGGCCTCCTTAAAAATATGCTGCAAGTATATGGAATCCTCACGAAGTTGGATTAATTGCCGAATTGGATCGCGTGCAGCGTGGAGGAGATAGATTTGTAAAAATTTATTGTGATAATCTTAGTGGCTTATCCAAAATATTAGAGCAGCTAGGCTTGGAATCACTCACGGAGGGAAGGTTAAATTACAGATTGAAGCTCTTGTATAAATTGGAAGGACGTCTATTTAGCAGTGATGTTGAAAATTTACTACTACCCTCATCGTACTACGGTAGGAGAGTGTTAATACCAATTGAATTCGAGAGATTAAGTGTAGAACAGATAGATTAAAAACGTCATTTTTTCCACGAACGATAAGGGATCAGAATAACATTGTCCGACAGGTGTAGCGGTCATATTCGGATCAGAATTAGTCAGATGTGTATTCACCACCTGCCTCACACGCTAGCCGTGACTAGCAGAGTACTAAATCTAAATATATAGAAACAAAAAGAAAGTCTTTCACGCTAAATTAATATCAAATAATGAGGAATTGGAAAACACTATTGTATGTTTAACTTTTACAAAACCTCAATTAAAGGTTACTAGATCATGGTTTAAATTGATTAGCATCATCGTTATAAGGTGTGGCAAAGGAAACGGTAACGTTTTTATACTCAGCATGGCGTGGGTGAGGGGAAAAGGGGAGAGAGAGAGAGAGAGAGAGAGAGAGTGGAGGGCTCTACTGTTTCTAAAGATAGTGAGGATATGGGGAAATGCTGGATGTCCTTAAACGTTAAGTTCACGTCCATCGCAAGTCAAATGTGAATGTTTTCACAATAAAAGCAGAGATTTGGTGAAAATTTAAAAGGTGAATGCCAAAATTTTAACTTTAAAAAGCAATTATTAACACAGGTCGTGTAACATTTTCACATCAATAACTTGCAGTGGTTGATCACAAAGCTTCAAAGGAGCAAGTTTCGTTATTCACAACTCCTTAAGACAGGGTTTAATAAGATTTGAACCTGATTTCATTGGGTTGAACAGAAGTGACATCACGAGAGGAAGCGAAAAACCGTTGAAGGATAACGTGCAGTCAGGACCGACATATCACTGCTTGCCGAAGTGGCGTTTCAGGAGGGAGATGCAGGTGAATTAGGGCATTTGGCGACGAGGGCGTGGAGTAGGGAAGGGATCAGAGGAATGAGTATCTCTGGCGATTGGATGAGCGGACTTCTATGGCGGTGGTGGTACGAGCAGGGAGACGGAGTGGAGTGCTCCCGGAGTTTTGGACGACTGTTCATCAAATCAAACCGGAATCTGAGAACGGATGGTTATCGAAGGGATGCGGAAGATAAGGAGATGACCAAACGCACGCACATGATTGTAAGTAACCAACACAGCATGGAAAGTGAAATACGAATACTGCACAACGAGTATTATGCGAGCAGGAAGAATAGTGATGATTGGATATTTTTCATGGAATGTAAAATTTGTTTTCGTGATTCGTGTAATAATGATTAGTAAAATATTTCTTAAATAAGTTCCGAAAATACAAGAGTGATATTTTCTTTGAGTCCTTAAAGTTATAATACATATGCATGATTAGATTTGCCTTGTCGCGGTTAAAGTAAGAAATACTTTCATGTGGCATGCTCACTGAACACTTGAACGAGTGTTTTTATTATACTTTCGATTACACGAGGGTAGTTTGGAAGGTTCTCGTCATCACCACCAAATGTCAGCGCTATTTCAACGAGTTTCCCGCGCAGTAATTGGCAATTCTTTGTGAGTAAACACGTAATGCATCAGGGCTCTGAGAAGAGATCTGTGGTGTGGACGCCTCTCTGTTGCTGCTCCCGTGTAGTGATTTATGAAGATGGAAAAATTTGAGATTGGTGCAGTGATTAAATGCTTCGTAAATAAAGGTACGAAAGCAAAGGAAGTTCATGCCGACTTTCAGAACACTCTGGATGACCCTGCTCTTTCATATTAAATTGTTGTCAAGTGGACGAGCGAGTTTAAGTTTGGTCGAGAAAGCTGAGACGCGTATTGGTCGGCCAAAATGGGCCTATATCCTAAAAATGATGGCAATGCACAAAATTGTCATGGAGGATCGCCGACGGACAGTGCGAGAAATTGCTGAAGCTGTAGGGATGTCATCTGAATAGTTATATCACATTTCAACGGTGGAATTGGATATGAGAAAGTTATCAGCCTGATGGGCGACCCTACTCTTGACGCAGGATCACAAAGGAATTGGAATGGAAATTTCCGAAAAATGTTGGAAAAATTGCCACAGCCACCTTATTCGTCTGATTTGGCTCCATCAGATTCCCATCTCTTCCCCAAGCTTAAAATTTTCCTCGCTGGACGGAGATTTTCTTCAAACGAAGAACTAACGACTAAATTTCAAATGAACGTGCCTACGGCCGAGAAGCGATGAAAATCGAAATAGTCGAAATCGTAAACTTGATCGACTCTAAGTTTGTAAAGGGGAAACGCAGCAATTTGAAAGACACCGAAATACTGGTTTTCTTCGACGGGGGATTACTCTTTCCTAGTGTCCATATCCCCGAAACATTAAAGTTCCTTGAAGATTGCCTTTCATCTAAACAAATCTCAAAAGAAACCCTAAATGAATACCTTCTTTTAACGAACCTAATCATGAATCACAATTTCTTTACCTTCAACAAACATTTCTACAAACAAACTTTGGCATCACCATGGGTAACTAACTCTCTCTCCCCCTTCCTACCCAATTTATATGTTTCCAATTTCGAGAAACAGTGCCGAAGCAAATTTAACTATTTTCCCATTACCTGCTAGAGGAATGTCGACGATATTTTCGCAATTTTTGTCACATACACCTAATTCGTTTACAACTTCCCCAAGGACCTTAATAACCAATATCCATCCATTAAATTCACATACGAAGTTGAAAATCACAAGTCACTCTCCTTTTTGGACTGTACTGTCACTAGAAGCAATAGTTGGCTTTCATTCAATATTTACCGCCAACCAACCCACACTAATAACCTCATTTAATTCATCAGTCTTCCTTTGATTACCACATCCACAAACACCGCCGCAATACGCCGCCTTTTAATGTACCCTTGAGCAAATTAGACTTTAAAAAAAGGACTTAATTTCATAAAACAGACCGCCATATCTAACGGCTAAATCAAATAACTTATTGACAGCATATTGCTCCCTTGCCTCTGTATTAATTCTCTCCGGGCATATGTGTCTGCCTCTTCGTGGAAAACGCCTAATTACGGGTGGTTTGCCATGCTTAGGTAATTGGTAGTTGGATTCAATGTAAAATTGCGCTTCCAAACGAACGTAAATGGAACGTAATACATGAAAATGTGCTTCGCCAATCGCATGGCAGTTGTTTCAGCATTTTCCAACCGAAACGAGAACGCATCGTGCGATTGTCTTTTTTAAGGGAAGTAGGAAAATTCAAAGGCAACGTTATTCAAGTCTCTAAAAGTTACACGATGTTTTTCTGCAAAGTCTAACCTCAACCCAGATAATTTTTTCTATCATTTTTCTCTCTCTAGCTATTTCACGCAACTGCTTTAGAGTATCAAAAATGGTGAGCATTATACCATAATGGAAGAGATTTTTCTATTTATTTGAAAAGTCACAATAGGTGGGAAATAAGACCGTTAACTTAGCACGTTGCTTATGAGACACGTTTATAAAAAAAGAAAACTATATTTTAAGTATTCTCCAAAAGTTCTTTGAAACTGTGGGAGGTGCTTCAGCATAAACGTTTAACGGAGTCATCCTCTAATAGGCATTACGATACAACATTTTCAGAGTGTAAAAATCATTCGCCTCGGCCGGGATCCCGGTCAAGGTGAATGATTTTTACACTCTGAAATTGTTGCATTGTGTTCTCCAATAGTAAATTGGACTATTATTGTTAGGGAGAAAAAAATGAAATCAGGAGAAATATTGAACAAGTTTTGTATAAAACGCATCGGTAATAATTTTTTCCTTGACGTGGGCGTGAATTTATGAATTCAGACCGCGTCGGTCATGAGTGCACATGATTGCAGATATCGTGTGTTGGCATTCACAAGATGACAGTGCACTCACCATTATCGCTGAAAATTTGGTGATGCGAAAGATATGCGATGAACTCGTCCTCCAGAAGGTCTTTAGTCTGACGAACAAGATCAGAGTCGATTGTCTGTCTGCTTGAGAAGACCTTCTGCAAGCGCATCACGACGATTCCCCAACCCTCTTACAGTCCCGACTTGGCACCAGCAGACTATTTCCAAAAATGATATCCTCCCTTCCCTTAATGGAAACGACAATGGGACCCTAGTCAAACCGTCAAAGAAGCTTGCCCCCTAGTACCCCAAAGGACTTTCCAGAATCCGCCTACCAGGGAGCTTTCGGGTCGGGGAAAAACTGCTGGCAAAAGTGTGTCGACGCTCTCAAGGGATGTTCTTCGAATAATTTTAATGCATTTTAACAATATCTGAAATAAATCTATTTTTCCGAAAATTTTCTCGATAATTTTTATACTTACCATGCAGTTCAGAGCTTCATTAGATTTTTCAGTGAGTCTCCTAAGTTGAAAAATATCGTTAGCGGGATCCTTAGAGTTAAACAAGCCGGCAGTCATGGTTCAAAGCAGTTGTTTGCATGAATAGTTTCTGTAATATACTACCCGAGCAGCCTCTGTGGCGAATCCCGACGGGGAAGTTCTACGACAAGCCAACTGCGATGCATCGTGCGATTCCGGGCAGAAATTAGGCGAGTGCTTGGGGTGAGGGATTGAGATCCTTTCATGGGAATGTTTCCGCGAGTCGCGAAAGTTTTTGTGCTCGCACGACGAGATTGCATCAGGTCATGCAATTCAAGTGCGCAATCCATTGCCTTGCTCTCAGGGGGTGAGCTAAGAACTTCTTTCCTTTCCTGCAGTGATAAATCCTTAGTTAGGCTAATTATTCCACTTGTAATCTCTTCATTCCTTTTTTTCATACCAAAGAAGCATTATGATTGAAAATATCGGGTGAGTAATGCTTTTTACGTAATTTCCGAATCGATGCATTCATTTTGCAGGTAATTTTTCTTCAGATGCCTCGACCTCCAAAGGTCCTTGTCGACAAGCAGTATCAATTTAACTTCATCATCTGCTTGGTTTATTTTGAATCGCGTTTTTAGTCACCCTTGGCCATATTTTCCATCAATTTGATCTTAGATGCTGCCGTGGAGCAGAATACGTGAGAAATCTGAAACGTTTCCGACTAAGAATATTTTAGAAAAAAATGTCTTGCATCCTTGCTAGGTCGGAAACTCTTCAGACCTCCCTTGTGTATATACTTATCCTTTCCCGTAAAGGAACTTACATGTTACAGTATTTTTCTTTAATTGTACGAATAATTTCAAGTTACTAATTTAGATTTCGTGGGACAATCTTATTTATGATTCCGGCCATCCATTAGATCTTTACGGTAATGCCATAGGTACACGTCTGGGATGGCCCAAATTTTCTTGCAGGTTTTCTTTAGGCACCTTAATATGTAAATTTTAAACAGCGTGTGCTATATCTGAAAGGGGCCAGCATTGAAGATGTATCACTGTAGTTTTCATAAGGTATAACTTGTAAGAGGAACGAATTATTTTGTAGGTATCTTCAATTAATCATCAGTATCCAGGCTCCACGAAGGATATGCAAATTGAAACGACTTTGACTTTAGTTTAGACGATAAATTGCCGTTTTTTTTGGGCGGATGACCGTGGGGCAAATCGTGGGATTGTAGCCTGCGCTAAAGAGAAGTGTGGTATTGTTGAATTAAACACGAGACCACGAAGAATGGACATTCACGAATATATTTGATGTAAAGATGAGCAAACCGTCTTCCTCAGAATGCCAATCTCGGGGGAAAGCAGAGGAAAATATTTGAGGGGTGTGGGGGGGCAAGTGGAAACGGGCAAAGGTCAAGAGACAAGGGAATAAGAGGAGGTGGCAAGGATTGGATAGTTTTAGTGGGCGATATTAAGCGCGGGATATTTCAAAGTTGTAACCAACCATTCGTGGACCACCTCCCGTGTTGTCCCTTCCTCCCTTACCTCCCCTCCCCCTCCTTCCTCACATATTCTCTCACTGAATGATAAAAAAACTTTGTAACTCCACATGAAGATTTCGTGTGGAGTTACAAAGTGTCTTTTATCATAATTCATAATGGGATAATTCCACTAAGTTACCCCTGTAAATATTCATTATATTCTCATGGCTCTTTTCCTGATAACGAGGATGACGGTTTTCCAGTGAAAACGTCAAACATACTTACGACTTTCCTTTCCTTGTGTTCCAATGTCTGGTTAATTTGAACCAGTGTTTAAATACATATAAATAACATATAAATAACATATAAATAACATATAAATAACTTATAAATAACATATAAATAACATATAAATAACATATAAATAACATATAAATAACATATAAATAACATATAAATAACATATAAATAGCATATAAATAACATATAAATAACTTATAAATAACATATAAATAACTTATAAATAACATAACATTACATATATTTGTGTCGATGCTGAAGAGGGTTTGTTTCATGTTACGTGGTGCAGTTTCAGCAAGAGGGACAATGAGAGCTTTGAAGTGATCCTTTGCGGGTGCAAAGGAAGGAAAACGACACTTAAGCATTTTTTACCCCTGAATCGGTCATTGAGTCGGTTGAAATGATAATTTCGCGCCCTTGTGGGCGAATGTATACCGCGCGGCGGGCGAAACTCGCCGCTTTCCGGTCATTTTGTACAAGTGAGACTACGTCGTGGTGTGTATGTGTGTGTGTGTGATTTTGTTTGCGTGAAAATTTGCTGTTTATTTTGCGAATTAAATTCAAGATTAAAAAACAATTGATTAAATCTTTTGTTGGAAAATTTCTGTGATGACTACAACTAAAAAGAAACAATGTTAAAACAATGCTTGACGCAAATAGTTCCCCCCTTTCCTCTTGCTCGTTAAGGGCAAGAATTTCATTTTCAGCCATTCATAGCGCTCCGCTGCTGCGCGGGATTAAATGGTGATCGTGACGCTCCGATGGCCTATCGTTCGGACAAGCGCCACGCAAACCTAAATTTTACTCATACCCTTCCCAACTATTTTTATTTTCATTCTCAAGTCCATCGATTGGAGTGCTGTTTTCATGTGCTCGGAATCACATCTGATGATGGCATAGAACACTGAAGCTAGCTGTACTAGTTGAACTAGCCTGTGGACTGCAAAATACAGATTTTCCGGAATCCACCAAACCGTGACACTATGAGCTTCTTCGAGCGTGGTAAAGTAGCTCCGAATGTATATTTCATTGTGACATTATATAAAAATATTCCTCCGAATTCGATTAGAACTCCAGAGCAGGAAAAATGATATCTATTCTGTAATTCCATGATTGGCTATCTTGATGGACCAAAAGATAAGCAAAACGACGCACGGATTGGAAATTATCTGATTTGAGGGAAGAGGGATGATATGAGATATGAGAGGTGGAATGACAGCTGGATCTATCATTTGCCCATTTGAGTCATCTATTTCCATAGAATCGCAAACGTTTACGTGAAAAGCCTTCTATTGTGGGCTTTTAAGTATCAATTCAAAGGAAAATGTACGCCATATTATTCAATACACATCAATCGAATATATTCGTATCAAACTCTCAGGAATCACCCTTGAACAGTAATGCGTGAGGTCGCATTCCAGTAATAAATTGATTAATTTGGGCAGTGACCCGTGTGAAACAGAAATGCTTCGGGTTTAACATCGGCCCGGAAGGAATACGAGTATGTCTAGCGAAGAATTGCATTGGTGGGCGAGGTCTTATTGATCAATTTTAGAGATTATTATTGCTTTTAGGAATCATTTTTACAATTGGTAGTTAAGAGACCCCAGCAGTTCGAAACTTAATTTATGGCATTTCAATTAATAATTATTCTAAAGGGGTCGTCTAGCACACCATGTCATGCGCCCTCGTGATGGCTTGCAGAGAAAGATTTTTACGCAATCGGGTGCGCGAAGAGAAATTTACGCGTAACGCTCACGGAACGGTGGAATCTGTGGTGACTCCGTAAGAATTAGAGCAGAAAAAATACGAAACGACGTGCGCACAATGGATAGTTAGGTTCATTGAGTAAGGTAGGAGTCCGATTTTGCTGTTTCGATGACGTAAGAAGAGGGCAAAGGTGCAGTCGGAGACCTCGTGGTGCTAGCCAGAAGTTCCAGGGCGACCTAATCCAGAAAGGGTGCGCGTGAGCGTTCTGTCTCTCTCCCTCAGTGTTTGGCGTGGGGGTGCTCACCCTCATCCGTCTTCCCCGGAGGCAGAGAGAGCCCCGCTCCCTCATCTCCCGACCTAAATCCTTCTTACACACAGCCCCGTCCTTTCGCACAGAGGGCGGTGAGTTCGACATATCCCTCGGCCGAGTCGAGGGACCCACCGACCGTCTTAGTCGATCGAGCTTATGGCTCCTCAGTGGGAGTGTCAGCTGTCTCTTCTGCCTTTCTACCCGACTAATCTTAAAGTGGCGTGGTCTCAATGAGACGTGTATCCACGTCGATGAAAATCATAAGTACATGGGGAGAGATCGAAAACACTTACGTGAGCGGTCTACGGGTAGCTTAATTGGCTTAATTCGGGCATTTTTTCCATTGAAATGAGAGTGTGCCTTATAATGGTGCCCGTTGAATACATTGATTCCCACTTAGTTTCCCATTGAGAATGGAAAATGTTGAGAAAGGTTTTGAAGCATATAACTCATCATTTTGAAAATGGACCTTTAAACTTAAAAACATTAGCTAAATACAAGTATATTCCAGAACTCGCATCATATTTCATAAATTCACTCTTATGTCGTGGCATTATGGTTCCTAAATAGTCGCTTTCAAAATATCAGTTCCGTAATCTTGGCATATTTAATGATCAAAAAGGGAATTCGGGGTAAGATTACAAAATGTTTTCGACTAATTTCAAAACCTAAGCATCGAAGTTGAGGGTTAAAAATTGGAGCAGATAATACCGTTCTCTTGGCCACAAAATGCTTTTGAGAATATTATATTGGGTGGGGGTGGATGTGGGTAATATATATAATATTAAGAAGAAGTCTAAAGTTTAGGCAAATATGCCTTAAAAAATAGCATGATATGGGTCTTAAGTAAATACGTAATTGAATATAGGCATGATTCTGTCTACCTCTGAAACTTGGTTGCTGAGGAAAGATGATAAGATCGGATTGGAGGCTTTTAGTGTGGTTATGTAGAAGGTTAGAAAGTACTCGTACAATGTTCATCGACGTCTTCATGATATCTTGCAAGTCGCCTGCAAGGCGTGTGGCAGGGGTGCATCCTTATCAGGAATGCACAGTACGTGAATCTTTGTGGTCACGTACCGTGTATTAAAGACTGATAGCTACACATATTTCACTAGATAGGGTGGTAGTCTGGTGTGTAATCACTCCTGCCACACACCCTTACGGTGACCCGATGGGTAATATGTTAAGTTATGCAAATAACACAAAAAGGCAACTTTATTGAAAAGCTACAAGACAAGCGTGGTAGGAAAGGAAAGAGGGTTTTTATTTGCATTTAGATGGAGGGAAATCTGTGGACAAGATAACAAAGAAATGGGATTTATTAGATAGAAGACTACAAGGTAAATGAAATGAAAAGGTAAAAGGGAAATATTAAATTTCGCTGGTTAGGCCTCATTGGGAATATGCTGCAAATACAGTATACTATGGGATCCTCTCAAGTTTGGATTGGATAACAAATTGGATCGCGTGCAGAGTAGAGTAGCTAGATTTGTAAAAAGTTGTTATGATAAATTTAGTAACGTAACTATAATATTGGAGCAGCTAGGCTGGGAATCACTCACGAAGCTAAGGTTAAATTACAGATTGAAGCTGTTGCATAAATTGGAAGAACGCAACTTTAGCAGTCATGTTGAAAATGTATTATTACCCCCATCGTACTACAGTAGGAGAGACCATGTCAATAAAATGAGAGAGATTAAGTGTAGACAGATAGATTAAAAACGTCATATTTCGGGTCAGAATTATACTGATGTGAATTCATCCCTTGACACACACCCTAGCGGTGGTTTGCAGTGCACTAAAATATCAAAGGCTGGTAACGTTGATAAAGGACACGATGAATGGCAAAAGAATTTTAAACCCGTAACAAAGGGGAGAAGAAGAAGAACCGCGGTAGACAGAAGAAAAGTCATGCCGGTTGGAGTATGGGACATATTTGAAAAATGATGTTTTAGTTAATTATATTGCATTAAATATTTGAATGTGGAATCATTAAGTGTTTTGAATGTTATGAAGCAGTTCCACATAGTCACTTCCTACCGCATGCTATATTTTAGAAAACGTGGTCTGTGCATTAAATGCGCGGACTGATCCATGAGGCGGACAATAGTTCCATCCACCGGCGGCGATAGTTTCCTGAGATCCAATGAGCCATCTATGCTTGGCGGATCGTCGAGCAGTGCGTACGGGGCCAGTTATGTTAGTTCCTGTTGTCCTTGTTTTCACTGTTTGTCGAAAATGGAAATTGACTAGATCACGGAGCAAAGAATCAAAATCAAGTTTTTCGGTGATGTTCGGTAAAAGTTATCAAGAAATTACTGAAATGTTGGCAGCTGTTTACTGTTACGTATAATACACTGAATAAACCATCCATTTTCAAATGAATTAAGCGTTTTAAAGATGGCCGACAAGACACCACGGATGATGCAACGCGGAGACGACCTTCAACCACCTGTGTTGACAACATTGATCGTGTGCGGTCCCTTGTCCTTACCGATCGTCGAAAAACTGTCCGAATGTTAGCTGATGAACTGAATTTCTGAATTTAGGGAAATAAACAGTGCACACTATTTAAACCAAACATGGTGGATGAATCCTTCACCATGACAATGCATCTGCACATTCAGTATTGATTGTTCGCCAGTTTATGGCAAAAAATTCAATCATCATCCTTATTTGCCAGAACGCGCCCCACCACGACTTTTTCCTATTCCCAAAAAGTAAAAATGTAATGAGGGAAGATGTGGACACAATAAATCAACAAATGACGAGACAACTAAAAATCCTAACTTCCGAGGACTTCCACGGGTGCTTTAAAGAGTGGAAAAGAAGTAGAATAAGTGCATAGCAACGAATGGAGAGTACTTTGAAGGACTAAATTTTGCAAAATAAAGTTTTTATGACCTTAGATCGCGTAATTATTGGACCGAGTATTATTTCGAGAAGGGTCTGGCGAGTGTAGGACTTATGTGTCCTCGTGTCAATCGCAAACATAGCTATGTCGGTGAAATACTCTGTTATTAACTTGATTTCGACAACCTCCGCCATGTCCATGTCTCTTTCCAGTTCCGGCGGTGCCTCCACATTCATTTGCATCCGAATCGTTGGTCGCGACGGCGGAGTTGCGCTTCCGCTTTTTCCTCTCCCCCAGTCGAGGAGGCCGAGCGCGAACATCCCTGAAGTTACCCTTGCGACACGGCAGTCAGGGAAGGCAACTCGGGGCGAGGTCTGGGAAAGGGGGTGGAAGAGTCAAAGATTTCTCCAAGCGAGGCGAGAGAGCGGCTGTGGTTAGAGAAGTGTCGTTGGGGTGGGAAAGTGAGAGAGAGAGACGGTTTGAGGGGCTGGACTAAGGGTAAGGCGTGTAAAGCTTGGGGAGGAATCCGGGGGAGTCTCAGTGGGGGAAGGGCGGGAGAGGATAAACGCTACTCTATCCCACCCCTACGCCCAACGAGAAAGGTAGGAGTAATTGCGAGGAAGAGTGAGATGTTCCATAGGAAATCCGTGGGGTAATAAGTACATGCTTTGTTTTAAATGTCTCGGGAAAAGTTTCGGAATAATATATTTATATCATATATTGTGAAAGCCTCAAAATTCTTCGTAGTGCATTCCTTGAGCGTGAGCACACTTTTGCCAGCGGGTTTTCCACGACTCGAAGGATCCTTGGTCGGCGGATTCCGGATAGTCCTTAAGGGTACCTGTTCGAGCTTCTTTGACGGCTTGACTTAGGCTTTCAGGGTGGAGTCCTTTGAGGAAATAGGAAATGGTCTGCTGGTTTCATATCGGGACTGTAAGGGGGTTGGGTAATCGTCGCGAAGCCGTTGCAGAAGGCCTTCGCAAGTAGACACTTAACTCTGCTCTCTTGGCCGTCCGTCCAAAAACCTTCGGGACGAGTTTAGAGCAGATCTTTCGCATCGCCATATTGTCAGTGATAATGTTGTGTGCACTTTCCCTTTGTATATGCTAATACGATATCTGCGCACACTTGACAACCGACCGTCTGAATTTATCACTTCTCACTCGCGTCAGGAAAAAATTGTTATCGATACTTTTTGTAGAAACTTTTCAATACACGAATATGTGCTGAAAATAATTTTTTTTTTTGGAAAAATAGGAGAGAAAGGGCAAAGAGTTTTTGACGGACTGGCAGCATGGGGGGGGGAGTGGAGGATTGAGCATTGGATTCGAGAAATCGTACTGAATGAAGAAAGAAAGTAATTGAGGACAAAAAAAAGTTTTATATGATTCATAGCGTTAGGGGATTTAGTGTAATGCTGGGCGCGCATGAGAAGTTTATCAGAGCTTAGCTCCTTGTATATTTCCAAATCCTGCCTTAAGCAGTAGAATTAAATTTAACTGTTTTGATTTTTAACTTAAGGTTCCAAAGAGGCAATCTGATAAGTGTATTTTCCGCTCGTTCCAGATTCCTCGGGGGGGGGGGAGGGGAGGAGGGCGAGCCTTCGCCCCAACGCAGCCGTCAAATAGGAAATAACATTTATGAAATCTTAATGGATTTGGAACGAGAGACCCTGGAGATTTAGTTCAAATCTAGTTTTCGTTTTTAGCTAACAGTTCTACTTTATTTCTATTTAAATAGTATGATAAGTGAAACATGTTAGATTACGGCAGTGCCATTTAATCACGGAGTGAAACGTATCGTGTACGACGTGTGTTCAAAAAATAATGAGAATTTTAATTCTTCGGATAATAATATTTATTTATTCTCATATATTGATGTTGTCACCTTCAAAGTGGTCCCCCTTTCGAGATAATGCACTGGTGCCAGCGCTTCTTCCGATCCCCGAAACACTTCCCAAACTCGATCTTTGAGATAGCCTTTAGTTCTTCCAGCGATGCGCTTTTAATGTCATCTACGGCTGTAAAACGACGGCCCTTCAAGGTTCTCTTAATTTTTGAAAATAGGAAAAATTCACACAGATATCACCATATCTGGTGAATATGGAGGCTGGGGCATCGTAACAGTATTGTTTTGGGCCCAAAATTCACGAACAAGCAATGAAGTGTGAGCTGGTACATTATCGTGCTTCAAAAGCCATGAATTGTTTTTCCACGGATCCAGGCGTTTTTTTCGGATTGCTTCACGGAAACGGCGTTGAACTTGTAGGTAGTATTTCTAATATACCGTTTGACCTGGCGGCAGGAATTCATGATGCCACTAAAATCGAAGAACACAGTGAGCATAAACTTCACGTTCGACCGCACTTGTCGAGCCTTTATCGGTCTTGGCGAGCCAGAATGCCTCCACTGGGATGATTGAGCCTTGGTTTCAACGTCATATCCATGAACTCATGTTTCGTCACTTGTTCGAAAAAACGTGTCAGTAATTCTGCATCGTCGTTTATTTCATTTAGTGACTTCTGAGCAACTTCCATTCGCCGCTGTTTTTGTTCAAAATTCAACAATTTTGGAACGAATTTTGCTGCCACGCGTTTCATACCCAAAAAAATGGAAAAAATGTCATGACATGATCCAATCGATAAGCCAACTTCATCAGCAACCTCTCTAATTGTGATTCGGCGATCGTTCATAACCATTTCTTTAACTTTTTCCACGTTTTCATCGATTGTTGATGTGCTGGGGCGTCCAGGGCGTTCGTCATCTTCAAGGTCTTCGCGGCCTTCTTGGAAACCCTTATACGACTCGTAAAGTCTTGATTTTATCATAGCTGACTCACCATAGCAACACATTTTTAATATTTAACACACTTTGGTACACTTTATTTATTTTTTTACGTAAAGTTTGACACAAATTCTTTGATCCATTTCTTTTAACAAACGAAACTCGCCGAGCTCATAAAACACGTCTAACCTTAGTGGCTGTCACGGACAATGTCCACAATGAAAACATCTGAAAGTTTGATCATACTTCAGGGGCATGTATACCAACGTAATAAAATAAAGTTTGACAATCGGACTCTCCAAGCCCGCGAAATGAAAAAAATCTCCTTATGTTTTGAACACACCTCGTATGAGTTTCCGCACAACTGATCGTGTTCTTCACTTCCGTAATGGTGATTGGAGAACAGCTTCTACAAGATGAACCAAAAAGTACTTTGTTTAGTATATTCCAATGTTATCCGTGCTGAAAATAATAAATTGAAAAAATTCTCGTTACTTTTTTAACACACCTCGTATACGCAAACGTGTTTCAGCATTCAAAAATTATCTTTGAGTGTCACTAAATTTAACACGTTTCAATTTTTTCTCATGCTAATTAGAAGGTGCTTGAACTAACTACGGATGTTGGAGTCATGTTGAACCAATCCTGGCGTTTCGGTGATTCTCACTGAAGGTATCATCTTTAAATATTCAGATATTTCTCTTCACACAAAATGTCAGCTGGCAAAGCTCGATTTGAAATACGAGGCGGATTCATAAAGTAAGTACCGTTTGCTTGTATTTAAATATTGGCGCTTCAGAACACAGTTTTGCTCCTGCAGCGCCATCTGCTGATTCATTGAGAGATTATAGCGGCATTTGTTTTGTTTCAGAAGTCGTTTGCGTGTCCATGCATGCAAACAACAATGTCCGCGACAATCGTTGATCCGGCCAGCTGTGAAGTGCGTTCTGTCATACGATTCTTGTATTCGCAAAAGGATTGTCGGCTGCTGAAATTCATCGGGAATTATGCCTAGTTTATAAACCTACAGTTATGAGTGAAGGAAAGGTTAGACAATGGTGCTGTGATTTTAAAAATGAACGAACAAATGTCCATGACGAAGAGCGAAGTGGTAGGCCCAATATTCTGACCGATGAAATTGTTTCGCAAGTGGAACAAAAACTGCGATGTGATCGTCGATTGACAATTAATGGCCTGGCTGAACAATTTCCTCTACTTGGACGCACTACTGTCTACAATATTGTTACGGAAAACCTCGGATACCACACATTGCGTGCAAGGTGGGTACTGAAAATGCTCACCGACCACCACAAAGAGCAAAGATTGTCCAGTGGACGAGAGTTTTTGGGTCGTTGGGAACTCTTTAAACCACCCACCGTACAGTCCTGACCTTACACCCAGCGACTACTTCCTCTTCTTGCACTTGAAACAGTGGTTCGGTGGATAACGTTTCGAAACCGAAGAGAAACTCAAGAATGGCGTTGTCGATTGGTTCAACCCTCAGGCGGCGAGTTTCTATGCAGAGGGGTTAAAGAAGCTGGTGCAGCGGTACGAAAAATGCTTAGAAGTGAACAGCGATTATGTAGATAAGTGAAGTAGGTTTGTAGCTAACTAAAAGTGCCAATAAAATGTGTTTCATATGAGTATATTTTTTCCTGTGACCAAACGGGCCTTACTTTATGAACACGCCTCGTATTTGGCCCTACATACGCATGAATTGTTTTTTTCAGAAAATTTTTCAGTGATAATATTTTAAGGATGAATACATTATAATTTAGCCCGATGAATACCAAAAACAGGGACATATGAAAAAGCACCTTTTATTAGATTTCTTAATGCTAAGTTTCTCGAAATACCTTTTACGAGAGCTTTTAGTGAATTTAATTAGAATCACCCAGGACCTTCTCCTGTTGAATTTTGCCCGGACGCTTATCTTCGGAAACATTATCGTGAAGTTAGGAATATTCTTAAGCTTCACATGATATTCCATCACTATTTTGTCCTCGTATCATCATACTACGTGCATTTAAAAGTCTACCTCCACCCTTGAACTCAGTCCATGCAAATAATTGTTGATGACCGTTTCATTCTTTTTCGAATGCCATGCACCAAGCGTGCATTGGTCCCAGTGGAAACGGTTCGAATTTTTAAGATTTGGCTCTCTAGAAATTTCTTTAGGAAAGACTTACGAAGAAGAAGACCAAGGAAATTTGAATAACACATGAAATATCATGCATAGGTTATATGACGTCAACTCTTTTGACAATTTTTCCTCGGCGACATTTCGTCCTAAAATCATATATCTTTGCTCTTGAGTAATTAACGATTCGAGAGTGGGAGGATGTTTTTTCAATCTTTTCGGCAATCGTTTCGTCATTGGACTTAAGGTAGGAATGAGTGCTGATAATTAATAATTCGTGCGCTACTGCATCTCTGAGGTGACTTCAAGCGAAGACGCTCGCTCGGGGGAACAGGGCGCCTCTGCGGAGGGACACTTCCCTCCCCACGGGTACGTCTGTTCATTTGAAAGGATGATGCGGGAAAGAAATAAGAAGAATAATAAGTTGAGCATCAAGGCAGCGTATTAATAGGTGATCTCTTACCCTTTTTTGCCGAATTAGACCGAATTTCGAGAGAAGGAACACCGTACAAGTTTATTTCTGCAATATTTCTCACAGATACTCGGAGGAGGCCTACCTTATTTTGGCTTCAGTGACTTCCGTCACATCTTCAGACCCGTTGCAACAACGGGGTCGATTATAGCCTCTCAAAGGGGATTTTAAGGAGAAAATCATGAGGCTACGAAGCCTTGTCTCTGACCTAATTATTGCGTCGTCGCACCTCCCTCGATAATTGCCCACTTGCGTCGAACGACGTTCATTCCCTTATCCCAGTCCCCTCGCGCCATTTATCGTGTCTGATAATAGGAATGGAAACATTTTAGCCACACATTTTTTATTAAACATTTTTGAAAATATATAAAATTAGCAATAGGAATAAGTTTCCGCGATATGAATTACGTTCACCGATTAAATATCTAGAGCTATAATGAATGCAGTAAATACGAAAAAGATACTTTACCCCAAAGATTACTCTTGCCGAGGAAGAAACCATTTATTTTCTTAGTGGCGTATTTATCGTTGAAATGTGACATGTTATTAAAAGAGACGTAAGCCAATTGAAGGGGATGTCGCGTAGATTGATGTGCTTGGCCACCGACAAGCGAAGTACTTGAGATATTTCATGCAATCACCGCCAGGCACTCCACGCGGGATCCACGCGGACCACGGTTAATCTACGAGTAAGCGACCACCACAGCAGCCGACAACAGGAGCTGCGTTTACCCATAGACGAGAGTGCCAATTTCTAAGTCTACTCACACAATGCCTGCTTACGCTAACGAAATATCCTCACCGCCACCTCCGTATTTCGATTGACTCGTTACTGAGGTCTTGTACTGAAATGAAAGAGTGAATTGAGTGTGTACCCCAACCAAAAGGAAGAATATTGACCACAAGAGACCTTACCTTGGTTTCATTATTGTCATGTTATACAAATTAAAAATTATTTCCAAGTTATTAATGCAAAAAAGACACTCGTTGTAAATGGAATCGTAAATATTATATTGTAGGAAAACTTCAATAAATAGTGATCATACACTCTCTATAAGAATAGTTTATCGTTAAAAAATGTAATTTCATGTCATATTTTAGGTTAGGGTCACGGTAGTCCAAGGGTAGAGAGTTCAAGGGTACTGTCCGGAGGGCCTGGGTTCGATTCATCTACTCCTACATAATAGCCCGCAAGCCGCTGCAAGAGCGTGTAGTGGGGGGTGTTAGGTCACCACCCAAAAAAAGGAAAAAAAAGATAAACCGCATTCAAAACTAACACATACATGCAAACCCAAAACCACAGTAGTGAATGCGTTCATAGAAACATCCTATCATTTTACACGCAGGCAAATACACATCTACCTGCCTTCACTCCACAAGCATGCAAGTACATATGCTTAATGATAACAAATAATTGTACTTATGATGCAGCAAGAAATTTATCCAAGAACGTGCAAGCTAGATTTTAGCAAGTAGCAAGGCGAAATTCCACCACCACAAGAACGTGCAACATAAAACGCTCTCCTACCCAAGGTGAGGAATCTGGCCCAACGCTGTAGGTGGAGGAGGGCTCCCCCAGAATTGATTGTCGATTCCAGGACAAACCACTCTGGGTACCTGCAGCTCCACCCAAACAACGTGATTTTTCGGGTACCAGATCATCCTGGGAAGCCATAACCGGCACAGGGAAAGGAACTGGCCCCCCTTAACACCCTGCCAACACGTGAATTTCACACGCTGTGCAAGGTTTAGTACTGGGTGAACTCTACCATCACCTGCACAATCGACCTTCGAGTTGATTACTGTATCAAGTAATTTTCAAGTTAATATTTCTAATAAATGGATTTATATTTTATAAGTGTCATTAATTTTACTGCATTATCGCACCGGCAGTGGTTATTGCATTTTAAAATATGTTCAGGTCACGCATGGTAACGTTGGAGGTAACATAGAGGACTTTATTTGGGCGAAATTGAGACCTAATGGCCCCTTTATCCATTTTACTCATTGTCGTATACATATTATATAAGGTATAAAATTTATAAAACACATGCATATATACACATAAATACATATAGACAGACAAAAAATCATTTTGTACAAATTTTAACATCGAAAAGTAAAGGAAAAGAAAAGAAAAAATATATATATATACATGCATTTACATTTATACATTAAGGATACACATACAAACAGTAAAAGGCAGTGATTAGAGAGAAACACTAGCATAAGAAAAGGGTAAGCAAAGAATGAGGTTTTTGGGAACGTGGCATTGCTCACCTAGTAAAAACCCACGCGGGAAAACACCCACGAAGGGAAGGGGGGTGTGAAAAACCCGCGAAAACCCTATTATTAGGCGAAAGAATTCATATAAATTGTAGCAATCATTTTTATGTAGTATACATGTTATTAAATTACTGAAGTTGAAATTATGAAATTAATTATATTGAAAAACATTACGAGTAATGAGAAACATAGTATTAACTAAAAATGATGATGAAGGTTCTACTGCTTTAGATGACAAAAGAAAGAGCAGAAACAGTGATCTGTGTAGAGGCTGAGTGAAGTGAGGGAGGCTGTACCGGTTAAGTTATGTACCTGAGGAGAATGAACTTGTGAAGTGCTCTCTTAAATGTTATTGAGGATGGAGAGTTTTTTATGTCCTCTGGGAGAGAGTTCCACAGACGACATACTGTAAGATGAAAAGATTTGTGATAGATTTCCTTGCGATGGTGTGGGACAAGAATTTTATTGTTACCCCTAGTATTCCTGTTGTGGATTGAGCTGATGGGGAGGAAATTTTTGTAGAAATATTTATGTGTGCGGTTAGAGAATATCCTGTACAAAAATTGAAAGAATATGTAAATGCCTGCGGCCATCTAGGTTTAACCAGGATATTCTTGTAAATTAGTCGGAGATATGATCGTATTTTCTAAGATCACATATGAACCGCACATAGGAATTTCAGTTCAGCATACCAAGACCTTTCAGTTCTCCTGAAAGATCTTGGTGTACTACATCACAGTAATCAAAGTGGGGTATGAGAAGAGAGGATACCAGAAGCATCTTTAAGGAGGGGGGGAGCAATGTGCTTTAACCTTTTCAGTGAATGCAGGAATGAGTTTATTTTTCTGCAGAGAGTAATTGCGTGATCAGTCCAGGATAACGTTTCCTTAATGGTTATGCCCAAATTATTTACTGTCCTTAGGTATGGCATAATACATCATTGCAACGTTAGAGGCGGAAGTTTATCATTATTTGATTTAGCATGTAGTTTATGGTAACCGATCATGATGGACTGACTTTTGATTGGGTTTATTTTCAATAGATTTTTTATACCTCATAGTGACAAAGCAGCAAAGTCTGAATTAATTTTGTTGATAATTCTAGGAAGGTCATGAAAGCGAGAATGGTGATATTTTTGTAAATCATCGGCGTAAAGGTGATGTTTGCAATTAGAAATACATTTACTATTATCATTTATATTCAGAGAAAAAAGCAAAGGTCCAAGAATGGATGCTTGTGGAACACCCCTGTGTATTTGAAGCCAGTTATAGGTTGACTTTGGTGTGATGACTCTTTGAAATCGGTTACTTAGGTAAGAGCGAATCCATTGTAAAGACGAGGAGGAAAAGTTCAGGATTCGAAGTTTTTCTAATAGATTATCTTTGTCAATAGAGTCGAAGGTTTTGGTAAAGTCTAGGAGAGCCATTATTGTTACCTCTTTGCGATCCATGTTTAGTCGAATGTCATCTGTTATTTTATGGAGAACGGTAGCTGTATTGTGGGAAGGCCGAAAGCCTGATAGTAGAGGACCAAATAAGTCATTTTCGTTGAGAAGTTTTGAGATTTGTTCATGTATAAGTCTCTCGAATGCTTTTGATAAGGGGGAAAGAATGCTGATTGATCTGTAAACGGTGCCGTTAGTTAGTGTGGGGTTTTTTGGAATGGGACGTACGAGGGCGTGTTTCCAGAGCGAGGGATATATTCCAGTTAGGATAGACCAATTAAAGATATGAGCAATAACAGGAAGCAATTTTAAGCACTCAACCAATTAGGATTATTCACACACGACTTACTTTCATCGGGTGAAAGTGGTAGGCAAATGGATGCGATCTTTTTAGGTTTTCAAAAGGCATTTGAAAAGGTTCCACACGGTAAACTCATCCATTAATTAAAGGGCGCAGATAAACCCGTAATTTAAAAAAAAACCGCATGCAGAAAACACAAATATATAGCCTAAAAATCAAGTATGGTAAACATTCATGCAAGAACCCTCTCACACGCATGCAAACCCACAAACTACCAACAAACATACACATGCACAATCATTGAATTTCAAATTTTGTTCCGACTTGTAACTTAAATGTTTTTAATATTTCCAAATGGACTTCGGATTCTTATTATTATGATTTCTGATTGTTCTTGGGAAGAATGAGTATTTGAATATATCTGTATTGGAATCTTTCTCCCTTATTTTATCTTTGTAGTCTGATCTACCTAAGTAGTGTGGGGCCATTATAATCCCTTTTGTGTCATCGTTAAACTCGCTGATTCTGAATCTTTCTAAAAGTTGACGTGTCGCTTGTTCTCTTCGTATTTCAAGGGGCTCCCAGCCTAAATCCCCTAAGAGACCTGTTACACTTGTGTTCTTGTCATTTTTATTTTTCACGAATCTGGCGGATTTTCTCTTGACTTTATCTAATTCTTTTTGCCAGATTTTCTCCCAAGGATCCCAAATACTAGCGGCATATTCCAAATGTGGTCTAACTAGAGAAAAATAACACATCTCTTTAACTTTCTCATTACATTTCCCCACCACCCGTTTAATGAAGCCCAGTTTCTTTAAAGCGGATCCGTATATTGACCCGATATGTGCTCCCCATGAAAGACGTGGTGTTAGAACTACCCCCAAATATTTTACTTATTTGGCCGTAGTTAGTAATGAACCCTCTGTGTCGTAGTTTATGCTCTGTTCGCCACTTTCTTTGCTCCAAAATTTCAAAACTGTGCATTTGTCTGTATTAAGTATTAATCCCCATTTCTTGCACCAGTCCGAGATTGTGTCTAAGTCTCTAGAGAGTAGCTCGCGATATAGTTGGCTCCTTATCTCCCTGTATACCACCGTGTCACCAGCAAATAACCTGAGATCACTATTAACGTGTGCGCTTAAATCATTAATGTACGAGGCGTGTTCATAAAGTAAGGCCCGTTTGGTCACAGGAAAAAATATACTCATATGAAACGCATTTTATTGGCACTTTTAGTTAGCTACAAACCTACTTCACTTATCTACATAATCGCTGTTCACTTCTAAGCATTTTTCGTACCGCTGCACCAGCTTCTTTAACCCCTCTGCATAGAAACTCGCCGCCTGAGGGTTGAACCAATCGACAACGCCATTCTTGAGTTTCTCTTCGGTTTCGAAACGTTATCCACCGAACCACTGTTTCAAGTGCAAGAAGAGGAAGTAGTCGCTGTGTGTAAGGTCAGGACTGTACGGTGTGTGGTTTAAAGAGTTCCCAACGACCCAAAAACTCTCGTCCACTGGACATTCTTTGCTCTTTGTGGTGGTCGGTGAGCATTTTCGGTACCCACCTTGCACGCAATGTGTGGTATTCGAGGTTTTCCGTAACAATATTGTAGACAGTAGTGCGTCCAAGTTGAGGAAATTGTTCAGCCAGGCCATTAATTGTCAATCGACGATCACATCGCAGTTTTTGTTCCACTTGCGAAACAATTTCATCGGTCAGAATATTGGGCCTACCACTTCGCTCTTCGTCATGGACATTTGTTCGTCCATTTTTAAAATCACAGCACCATTGTCTAACCTTTCCTTCACTCATAACTGTAGGTTTATAAAATAGGCATAATTCCCGATGAATTTCAGCAGCCGACAATCCTTTTGCATACAAGAATCGTATGACAGAACGCACTTCACAGCTGGCGGGATCAACGATTGTCGCGGACATTGTTGTTTGCATGCACGGACAAGCAAACGAATTCTGAAACAAAACAAATGCTGCTCTAGCTTCTCAATGAATCAGTAGATGGCGCTGCAGGAGCAAAACTGTGTTCTGAATCGCCAATATTTAAATATAAGCAAACGGTACTTACTTTAAGAATACTCTTCGTATATTAATACTAGAAGAGGTCCTATTGCACTACTCTGGGGGTCGCCCGAAGTTACATCTCTTTCCTTTGAGCACAACCCATCGATGAATACTATTTATTTGCGATTTGACAAGAAGTATCTCATCCAATTAATAATTTTCTCACTAACTCCATAGCATCTAATTTTGTGTAACAATATATTGTATGGGATTTTATCGAAGGCTTTTTTGAAATGTAGGAATACTGCGTCAACTTGTGTGTTGTTTTCTCCCGATCTAAGTATATCATGAATGAAAAGACCTAATTGTGTTTCGCAAGATCTGCTCTTCCTAAATCGGTGCTGGCTGTGGTTTAGTATTTTCCCACTATCAAGAAACCTCACTATGTTACCGACAATAATGTGTTCTAATATTTTACAAGAGATCGATGTCAAAGAAATAGGTCGGTAATTGGTTGGTTTATCCCTATCCCCGCCTTTATAAATGGGAGTTATATGGGCTAGCTTCCAGTCGCGAGGAACTGAGGCATCTTCTATCGATTTTAGGAAACCAATTTCTAAAAACGGGGCAATGTCTTCGGTGAATTCCTTTTACATCCTAGCAGGTATTTCTTCCGGACCAGGTGATTTGTTGGGTTTGATGCTACGTAGTTGATGTTCTTTTCCATTCTTGATCATTGTTAAGTCGCTCATGTATTCCCCGGGTGGGTGTGAAGGATCGTTTTGTGGGTTTGTGACTTTATTGTAGACGCTCTGAAAAACTTGTTTGAAATTTTTACTTTTTTCACGCTGTCTGTAATAGTTTCTCCGTTTTTCGTTTTCAAAGAATGTACAGTTGGACGTTTACCCTGTATTTCCTAACATAGGACCAGAATGACTTTGGCTTTTCCTCCAGATATTTGCTTAGCATTTTAGATTTAAAAGAGCATAGGGCTGTGCGCATGGCACTTTTTGTTTTACTACGACATTCTTTAAGTTTCTGTTTTGATGTATTCATATAAACGATATCGTCACTTTTTAAACTATTTTTAAAATTTGACTCTAGCCTTCTTTGCCTTATTAATGCCGATCTTATTTCCCCGTTGTACTATCTAGGTTCCCTATTGTTGCATTTAAGTTTGGATGTGATGTACGTATTCATTCCTTCGCGCAAAATATTTAAGAAATAACTCCAGCTCTTCTCTTTATCGGTTTTAAGTGTTTTTTTCTTATATTCTGGCAATTCTTTATTCTAATATTCTCGTAGTTCGTCAAAATTCGCCTTCTTGAATATGTATATTTTACATTTTTCTTTGTTAATTTTCACGAACTTAGTTTTTAACTCTACAAAAATTGCCTTATGGTCATTAATTCCGTCCATTCTTTCAATGTTTCTTACGATTTTGGGCGTAGAAGTCGCGAAGATATCAAGTATGCTGTGGCCCCGTGTGGGCAATTTTACAATTTGTTCTAAGGAGTGCTTTGTGAATATATGAAGGAGTTCTTGGCATGAATCTCTGTTTTGGGCGGATATTCCTACGCAGTACTTGTCCTAGTCAATTGACGTTAGATTAGTGTCACCAGCGACTATAATAATACTGTTGCTATGCTTGTTACTAAGATTGGATATTTGGTCGTCGTGCTTATGTAGAATATCTGTATTGGAATCCGGAGGTCTAAACTGAGCTTCTGACGTTTTAGTCCTCAATGTTGCACCAAACGCTTTTTATGTCATTTTCATCGTATTCTCATCATTGGCTTTTGACATGTGAATTTACAGCAATGAATACTTACCCACACAATCTGTTGGGCCTGTCTCTTCTGTAAATTGTGTAAAATCTCATTGTTTGCTATGTCTCCCTTGAACCAACTCGTTACATGTCGTTGTAAAACAAGTTTTTATTTTTTCTATTACTTTCGGGTTCTTAGAGTCATAGTCTTATCTGAAGTGGAAAATAGCGCAGGGCCCTGCATTACTTTTCCCAATATATGGCCTATACTATTTAATACTAACCATTCTAAACCCTAGAAATATGTTCGAATAACCTACGCGCTAGACACTGTGATGTCTCGGAAGTATAATTGACCCCGGAGAGATTAAGTGGTACCCCACACGATGAGAGGACAGGCCTCAGATCAACAAAGTCCCCTCCGATTTTCCGACTTCAACTCCGCCTCAAGCCTTTTCACCTCCGAGAGTATCTCCTTAAAGGATCTCTTCAGATCCACGTTCTGAGGCATCGTTTGTTTCCACATGAGCCACAATGCGATTTTGAGCAACTCGTATTACTGACGGCCGCCTTCACCGACTGCGTCGCCTAGGGTACCCCGCCGCCTGCCAGAGTTGCAGAGAGACCTGATGTAGATTCGGTTGCTGGATTGGATTTTGTTTGGAGCCACAAAATACTTAGTTGGTAATTGTGTCTATCCAAAAACCTACCTTAACCGGTAGATTACGTATTAATAATAATATGTAAAATTTAAATGAGAATTTTGCGGCATCTTCCATAATATTCATATGACCTCGTACTTGATTTTGATTGCAAATTGATGGTTGCTTAATATGCATATTATTCTTTCAAATATCCGGATTGTGATTTGTGTCACGGAGTTTTCTTTGCGGCAACGAAGAATATTCTACATCATCTTTGCATTCACTGAAGTATTTAGGCTACACCAGGGCAGTTTGATTTGTTGTTTTTCTTGAAATTATGCATAGTTTTATGACCATTGGCGGATACAGGGATCAGCCATCTTCTTATGGCAATGTGCTGCTTCAAGTTTTATCACATAAATACTCGAGTAAGCAGCCCATCCGTCATGGAGAAAAATTATAACCCGGAAACAACTTTCAAGGGACCAAAGCTGCTGTAAGTGTGTCCATCCTTAGTAAACAAAGGCAGTTGTTCATACATACGTATTTTTTATTCCAACACATAGTTAGGCCAAATAATACAAGCCGGGGATGACTGTTGAGCAGTTTTTCTTACAAATCATAATAATTACAACGAATCAATTATAATCGTATCGCATTATTTTTTTATATTTTTAACTGTTCCATTGGTAAGAGCGCGTACACCAGCGGTAAACATTTATCAAAGGTAGTTTTATGTATGGTGGTACTGTGTGATTTCCTGTAACGCCATTTGTAACAAAAAATAATTTCAAAATTAAAGCATATCCTAAATTCAGTTTTTATAAAAAGAGTAACAATACAGGGTTCGTCCGGAAAATAAGTGTACTGATTTTTTCCCGCCGCTCCAGGCGCGCCCAGCACCGCTCTGACGGGCTGCGATTGGAGAGGGGTGTGTTGGCAAGCGACGCTGAAAAAAGCAGTCGGCTCTGAGCTGTGGTGTAGTGAGGAGCTGTGTTAACGCGAACCTCCACGCTCGACCCACGTCACGGAACGCGATGCCGAAGTTTTTGGAGCAGCGTTATTCAATCAAATTTGCGGTAAAGCTTGGGAAATCGTCTACCGAAACTGTCGGTATGATTAACCAGGCTTACGGGGAGTCAGCCATGTCCAGAAACATGATCTTTCGGTGGCACAAGATGTTCGTGGAGGGCAGAGAAGAGGTCGACGACGAACCACGGCCTGGACGCCCATCAACGACACTCACCGACGAAAATGTCCGAAAAGTTCGCGATGTACTGAACTCTGATCGTCGTCTTAGTGTTCGGATGATAGCAGAGCAGTGTAATGTGCCAAAAACAATAGTGCACGAGATTATTAGGGACCAATTACTGATGCGAAAATTTGTGCAAAGTTGGTGCCGAAAGTGCTCAGTGATGATCAAAGACACAATCGTTTGGAAATCGCGACACAGCTTGCGGATCATTGCAAAAATGATCCACATTTTTTAGAGAACGTTGTTTCGGGTGACGAGACGTGGGTTTTTGAGTACGACCCGGAGTCGAAGAGACAAAGTGATGGGTGACTTTTGATGGGGTGATGATGGGGTGTGCGGAGCACACCCCATCATCATCACATCAAAAGAAAGCTCGCATGAGCAAATCTCGGATCAAGGCGATCCTCATTGCCTTTTTTGACAAAAGGGGAGTCGTCAACTACGAATTTGTACCTGAACGACAAACTGTAAATGCTGCATTTTACGTCCAAGTGCTCGACAGGCTTCGAAAACGAGTCGCCCGCGTCCGGCCAGCGATCAAAAACATCTGGCGGCTGCATCACGACAATGCACCGTCTCACACCGTACTTGTCGTGTCGGACTTCTTGGCCAAGCACGGCGTGGCAACGCTGCCGCACCCGCCCTACAGCCCGGACTTGGCACCACCGGACTTCTTTCTGTTCCCGAAGATAAAGAGGAGTTTGAAAGGAACGCGATACGGGACTTTGGACGCCGTCAAGGAGGCCGTGACGACGTGTCTTCGAGAGGTTCCCGATGATGCCTTCGCCTGAGCGTTCCAGGAATGGGAACGCCGCTGGAACAAGTGTATCGACTCACAAGGGTCCTATTTTGAGGAATATTAGCTTAAGATATGTAAAAGTGTAATAATTTTTTTTCCTGAGCTCAGCACACTTATTTTCCGGACGAAGCCTGTATGTCTTAATTTATCAGCTCGTGATTCTCCATTTAATAATCTTTAATACGTTCTTGAAAGGAAGTAAACCATTCTCCAGGTGCATTATACAAACATTGGTGGCTTTAGTTTCGAAATTGAGAGAGTTGGATTTTTAAGTAAAAATCACTTATTTATTTAAGATTTATGTAATTCTAAACCCAGATTTTTCCTTAATCAAGGCGTATTTCAAATTCTATGTAAACATAATTTTTCATTCAATTTCTTTCCTGCGCTCGACACAATTCTGGAATTCGACAGATCTCGTAGGGAACCAATAAATATATTCCGTTGAAGGCTAATGAGTTCCTCATTCTCCAAGAAGGACTCGAATAAATATCAATTTTAAAATGCTTGTTTTCCCTCCACATACTCCTCAGCCTTCCGCTTCCTCCCACATACCTCTTCAAACGAAAGGCTTAGAGAGAGAGAGATGGAATAGCATCAGGTTCTTTCGACTTTAGATCGCTCCAATACCTCTAAATAAACCCTTATTCGCTCTCTCATCGTTGCCGTATATGCAAAAATAAACTAATTTTGAAATAATGTTCAGGCATCTTCTTATGGTGTAGTGTTGCTTCATGGTTTATCACAAAAATATTTGTATAAGCAGCTTGCATTGCCTATCCGTATTGGATAAAGGTAATGTCTCGAAAAAGTTTCTTGCAGAGCGGAAAAAATATTAGGAAAACAGTTGAAGCTTGGAAATTTCATTGGAGGACAACGTAATTTCGCGAATTCCGGAGTTTTACAAATCTGAATGAGATTTAAACTGCTGTCATGGAATATTTTTAAACTACTGGAGATGCGGTTCAAAATGGTTATTCCTATAAATAATGTTTTTGATGAAATATTATGAGTAATTTCAACTGTCCGCTTACGTCTAAATTTCAATGAAACTCATTTCAATCAATTTGAAAAGGCCACAATAGACGAGATCTGGGTCGGAAAATGAATACATTTATGACAAATGATCTCATTATTGGATGTGAATGTTACATAATTGCAATTATAATCCTAAGGAATAAAGCCCTTTTCCAGATTTACAGATTCCTATAATTGTTCTTTTAAAATTTCATAATTTAACTTAATTTCTCGTCATTATTTTGATAATTGCTCATTTTAAACTTCTCAGTTTAATTTTTTCTGCCATAATTGATGCCTCTCTGTTTTTAAGTAAAAATATATCCTGACATTGAAGTTATCCTTGAATTGTCTTCTGGATGGATTGCGGTCTGTTCGAAACTCATTTTCACTGCCTTTCACTCATTGGTGAGAGGCAGTGCCGGAGGGGGAATAAAGTTCAGCGTTTAAAGCGATACAAAATAGATGCCTGAATTATTTATTCAGGCTTCAAATTCCTTTTGGTCGAGAGGAAAGAAACCAGTCTTCAGCGCAGTTTCAGATATTAAGCAACGGCAAGTGCGACTGTCGATTCTCACCAAAAATAAATTTCCCCTGGCCATTCTTTCTCTTCTCGCAGTCCGACATACAAGGTTTGTATGAAAAGTATCGAAGCAATCTTTTCCTGATAGTTGCATGAAGTGCGGAATTCAGACCGTCGGTTAATGTGCGCAGGTGTGGCAGTCTATTGATACGAGATGACAGTGCACACACCATTATTACCTGCAATATGGCGATGCGGAAGATTTGCGCTAAACTCGTCCCAAAGGACGGACGACCAAGAGCAGAGTCGAGTCCGTCCTCTTGTGAAGACCTTCTGCAACGTCATCACGACGATTCCCCAACAGCCCCGACATGACACCATCAAACTATTTCCTATTTCATAAAGTGGAATCCTCCCTCAAAGGACACCACCCTAAGTCAAGCCGTCGAAGAAGCTTGCACGCATACATTTAAGGACCTTCCGGAATCCGCCTGCCAGGGAGCCTTTGAGTCGTGGAAGAGTCGCTGGCGAAAGTGTGTCGACGCTCTCAAGGGATTTACCTTAAAGAATTCGGAGGCATTTAAACACTATCTGAAACAAATCTAATATTTCGGATTCTTTTAATAGAAACTATGCAGTCCTGTGCCTTCGAGGATTCGAGCGCCCTCTGTGAATGGGGTGAATCTTTTCGTCGCGGAATCCAAGTTCTTGTTCCCTCGTATTCCGTCTGGGGCGCTCGAGTTGTCCTCCCGAGTTGTATTCCCTCTCATTGGATCGTTTCCCCACCCTTCCGGAACGTTGGACGTGGACTCAAACGAGCCGTGACTTCACTCAGGTGCTCCGTGCTGGTTTATTGCACGCCGGATTCCACTTAGAGGTCATGGGTCGGTCGCGACTGGCTTCACCCGGTCCTGCTGAAATATCGAGGGAAGGATAAATGCACATTCCTCGTATTTCAGACTGGATTCTCTGTATATCCGACCAGATTCTCTACACAGCAATTTCACGCTAACGTGTGCTGCAATCAATTGAAACCGGTCGGACGTGAAAAACGGTTTATTCTGTGAACACTCAGATAGTGATATTCGTCCTTATTCTCCATGAATTTTATTTATTGCATCTGGCCTATATGTATGCACTTATACATTTAGGCCAGGGGTGAATCTAAATTTGGGGATATATTTGATTTTGTTAAAATTTCAAATAGTTATTCGTTTTTTATGAGAAACAATGCTTTAGTAATCCATCTATTTCTTCGTAGCCTACTGCTTAATTTAATTGTTAGGTGACACAGACTGAATTCGCTTGCGTTTTTTAAGCCTCGCCTAATCGGACAAAAAAGCATTCCTCCCGAAAAAAAGTCTATACAGGTTGCGTTCCCTTCCCTTAATTATTGGGATTATTTGTAAGCTTAATAGGATTGAAAATCTCATTATGAGAAATGGCTCCCCCTTTGGAGTTTTCCAGATTAATAAATGATTGAGATTCGGTTTTAATAAGAGTGTTCCCGGTGGCTTGTCGCTGTCCCGGAATTTCTTGTTTTAATCATTTTCTGAGTCTCTCTAAATAAAATAAACTATAATCGCAATTGAAATGATTCAGTTAGTGATTGACCATTAAGTCAAAAATCACTGAGCATTGGCGACCATTATGGTTGGCATTCTCAAATAATATGTGGTGAAACTTCGTCTAAAATATCTATCGGATAATATTGTTGACGGCAGTATGGGTCACCCCAACCGTTCATGAATGATATCATATTCTATTGCAGCCACAGATCTGCATTTAGTCGCATCGATTGTAAATCCATCTTTCGGCGAATTAATGGTATCGATAACAACATTCGTTGCCGGTGCGTGATTCATACAATTAAATCAATATCAACTCACCTTCCCACAATCATGTATGGTGTGAATGAGATAAAGTGGCGGTGGTTGTCGTTTACGTACTTGGCAGCGGGATATCGTGATCATGCCGTGAATCCGAGGGCAAGATAATTCACATCTTTTTCACTTAGGAAATGCAAGAACTGCGACCGCATTCATTAATCACGATGAGTCGGCGCGGTCACACTGCACATGAACGGAAAGGCAATTCACGAAATGTCAACCACAATTGGATCACTCTCGACAGCGGAAATCGTTCGTTTTTGAGGCCACTGAAGGGAACAGGACTAATTGAAAACATGAAACCAAAAACATCAAACAGTTTGATGCAACAATTTCAGAGTGTAAAAATCATTCACCTTGACCTGGATTTGAACCCAGATCCCTTGATGACCGGCCGAGTGCTTTAGCCAACTAAGCTATCGAAGCGTCCTCTTAAACATTAACTTTCAGAGTTTAAGTGGCAAAGATTAACTGGCATAAGAATTCGGCCGGCCATCGAGGGATCCGCGTTCGAATCCAGGTCAAGGCGAATGATTTTTACACTTTTAAATTGTTGCATTGAAATGCATTTTAGCGGATGACTCCGGTCAAAGTTACTGTTGCGGCAACTCCTGCAGTTTCTTGGAATATATCAAACAGTTTCCTTACTATAGCAACTGATGCGAATGAGATACCGATCGCGAATAACTACGGCAGTCAAATGCGACACCGACCCACAAACTATTGCAAAAGATCCTGGGGTGCTGCCCATTTCGACGTTAGAGATGAGTCACGACTAACAAGAACGAAATCAAGAGCGGCGATTGAAATCAATCGATCAATCATCATCGATCTTTAAAGTCGCCCAGTTCAGATGATCCCACGCGGTATTCAATCACGGGATCGTAAATTGCGGTTCCCTTCATCAAAATGAGCGGTGATTGTGAGTGAAATTACTGAAATGATTGGGTTGGCTCGCAGCTACATCACCCAGGGGAACGGGAGTGTTCGGGATCCTCCGCTCCTGGATTAGCAAGCGGCAAGTAAATAACTCCTGTCCTCATCCTGCCCAATATCGTCCTCCGTCCGCGGTCTCTGGCGGCATCTACGCACGCACTCCCCTCCCCCTGCGTTTTCGAATGGAGTGGGTTACGACACCGGAGATGGCGCGCAATAAATTGAACTAATCCCCACATTGTTGTAACTTTGCGAGGGACTGACTGCGGGGCGTAAGCCCCAAACGTCCTCTGCCATCCAATTGCTTTTTTTTATTTTAGTTCCGCAGCTCTTCTGTTTTTGCGGTTCCACAGCCAAGAGGGAGAGAGGGAGCGCGTGGTGCCTGCCGCGCCCTATTCATCCCGCGGCGAATGCGATAATCTTCCTTGCCCTACCCTCTTCCCCGTCAGGGTGCTAAGCGAGCATCCAGGCACCCACACGCCCCCTCCCGCCCCCTCGGGTCTCGACCCTCTCCCACACTAAATTATATCCCCAGGTCCTCTCTGCCCACCCGACAAGGAACTGTGAGCGGTTAGCGGATGGTATTCGTGGATCCGTTCGCGGATTTGTGCGCCTAATGACTTAAGCCCCGCATTCCCTCTCCTCGGGCCGTCAAAATGGGAAACAAGAGCACTCCTTTCCCTTTCGTTGGAGGAAGTCAGCTGGGCCGCGCATTTGGCGGGACGCCCTCGAGACGCGAGCCGGGGAGGAAAGGCTGAGTGCGGCCCAATTTCGAAAATCCTCTTTAAAGCCATTCGTTAGCTAACTTAGTTCGCTAGTCACTCTACATCTTTCTTTCTGTGTACTCAAGTGTAAATGAACTTTTCGCGGTGCTTCGACTTCTATCTCCGCATTTTACATTCCATTGCTGTGCCTATATTCCGGCCGTATCTTGGTTTTGGCCTTACTTCAACCCTAATGTTTAACCCCACCGGGGTTTTCATTGATAAGTGCAGAACAGCTCGCCTAGTAAAAAAGCGCCTGTGAAATACACCATGAATATATATATATATATATATATATATATATATATATATATATATAAATGTGTGTGTGTGCGGTGTTGAAGGCTGTAATAGAGGGGAGAATGTTAGACAAACGAGGAAAGGGCAGGAACAGGATGGGAATGTTGGACGGGATGAAGGGAGGTAGGAAGTACACAGAGATGAAGAGGGACATGATGTAGAGAAGGTTGCTGTTTTTTTAGGAGTCACAAAATATTTATTTGATTGTTGTGCCCATCCAAAAACCTACCTTATCTGGTAGATTACCTCAAAATAAAAATGTATACGGGTATATATGCATATGTATACATATATGTGTGTATATATATGTATATATACATATATGTGTGTATATATATGTATATATACATATATGTGTGTATATATATATATGTTTACATACATATATGTGTGCATATATATGTATATATACATATATACGTGCATATATGTTTGTATATATTTTCATAGAGTATATATTCATTCACATGGATACAGATATAAGGAAAAGGGATAGAACTACACATAAAATACGTTCCCAGGAATGGTGGGGAAGGTGTAATCGAGCAGATCACAAACCCAGAAAAGCTTCCTTGACCGGGACTTGAACCCCGGATCTTTCAATTACCAGGACCGATGCCCTTCCAATGATTCCGGACCAAGGATGAAACCATCGCAGCTATACTTCTCATCTATTCACATGGCAGTTTTATGAAACCTATTTACGAGCGAAGTTAAAATTTTTGACGCCAATTAATTGTGTTTTAAAGGCCAAAAAAGGTTATTTTCTAAACTAATCATAAGTGAATAAATATGAGATTTATGAGCCTTTGCTGGATCACATTCTCAAATCTTTCAGAATAGCGGAGAGTAGGATTAATACGTAGCTCAGGCGTTTTGATAATCGCACATAATTGAGTCTTGGTCTATGGATTAGCCAACAATTTTTAAGATCTTTCATTCACGAGCGTTGCCGAGGCTCACATCATCTTTGGGGCAAACTTTCCGCTGAATATAATTAGGAAATCCGCAGATTTGACATTCTTATCTTATTCGTCGCCTCTAATACTCTTTAAAAAGTTACGCCGAGGAACGTGCCCCCGTACCACCTGATAATTCTATCCAATTAGTCGTTCAATTCTCTTGTGCTTCGAGATAATAATAATTCTCTTCCGTATTTCCGATAATATTTTATGGAATATGTGGAGAAGTGATTACGTTAAACTTTAATCTCTTACAAACCAACTTCTTAGCAGCACCTCTTTTTAATTTATTAAATGGGTTCATTTTATGAATTAATACTTTAAACTGGATACAACTATATAAGATACATGTTAGAAATAACATGTATCTTACCTTAGAATTGCCGCTTTATGTGTTTTCTCCTAAAAGAGGATGCAAAATACTCAATATTTATAGTGATCTATCCAACATGGTGTTGATGTATGCTAAACCCAATGAGCTTCCAGGTTAGCCTGAAGACCCGGTCGTCAATGAATAAAAGCTCTGCTGTGTAAACTTTAATTAGACGTCGAAGTGACATTATTGACGCGAAATTGAGCTTGGTGATTTTCTATTCGAAATTCGTAATTTGATGGATTCGTTTAAGACACCATATAATGTACACATTAACGCTAAAAAGTACGTTTTTCTGCTGCTCAATTAAGAATGGCGACAAAGGAAATTATCATTTGATTATCAGAATATTCAACGAATCTACCCCGACTGTATTCATTTTATTTGTAGAAGACAATGACGGATATAAGAATGAAAGTGTGGACCAGTAACCGCCTCGGAAAAATCGGTGAAGGAATGGTATGGACCCACGTAATGGGGTAGCAACATTAATGGGTTAGAATAGAGTATATCAATCGGAAATACTTCTCCTCTGATGCATTTATTTTCTCCGTGCATTGTGGTAAGTCGATCCGCACGATAAATTGACTATGAATGAATATGAATTAATGATAGACTAAGATATGACGAAGCAGTTATGTGGATAGAAGAGGGAAGAAAACTGTCATGAGGAATTAAAATTATGAAGACATCTTGGGTGATAGAGACATATAATACGCCGAATTGCTTGCTCGGAGGAGTCAGAGAGATAGAATTTGAAAGGAAAGATGATTGCAGGGGTTGGCGGAATAAAAATGGCAGGAGTCAAGGGCCAGTGGAAATATATTCTAAGGAACGATTTCTTTACAGAACATTCAATGGAAAACTTTAGACTTGGGGAGAAGGGAACGGGGATGCATTGCAGAAAATGGGAGTAGAATGCGAGGGATTCCAAACTTCTCTTCCTCAGAGTGCACGGGTGAGGATAGCGAATCAAGATTCGGAATGGGCACATAAGCTGAGGCGAAGAGATAGGGAGATATCTTTGCTTTTCAACTTACGCGTAAGGTAAGATAATATGAAATCGTAAGTGGGGCATTGGTGAAACTGGATGTGAGCCCTGAAATTGAGAAACTGATTAAATCAGCTGGATGTGCAAATGTTCAAACTTTAGTTCTTCAATCTACTAAGGAACATTGCTGAGCGCATTCGAGAACAAATGCGGTAGCCATCAGACTGGAATTAATAATGAAAAGCGGGGTTATTAAAATTCTCAAGAAAGAGGGAAGCTAAGATAAGCATTGAAGTTGGATTGCGTACGTTTAAGCAGACGGAGCAGTTTACTCTACTCTTTACTATCAGTCTCCTGTTCCTCCAACCCATTCCTTTTTTCTGCAATACACGCATTAGATTTTCCCAATTCACTCTATCAAACGCTTTTTCAAAATCTACGAAACAGGCAAATACGTCCTGATTGTACATATTCTATATTCCTCTCGATAAGTGATCTCATTACTGCAATGGCATCACGCGTACCTCTTCCCTTCCTTGACCCAAACTGGTCATCCCCTAAGTAATCATTTGCCTTACTTTTATCATTTTGTTGATGATTCTGAGAACAGCTTTAGCAGCGTGGGATACCTAACTTATCATTCTGTGTATTGTTCCTCACATGATGTAGCCTTTGCCTTTTTCTGAATAGGAACTAACACTGATCTCACAAAATCTTCCGGCCAGATTACTTCCTCATACATACTACGAATCAGTCGATATAGAGTCTCCTTCCCACATTTTCATAACATTTCAATAGTTCTGCAGGAATATTATTTACCCCCACGGCCTTATTTGGTTTCATCTCCATTGATGTCCTTTCTATTTAAATGTCGAGTATGCTTGAATCTAAGCTATCTTCCTCTACGTCGTATCCGCTTTCCATCTTTAAGTTAATTGGGCTAATGTATTTGTTATATAGTTTCACTATGTATTCATGTAACCTCTCTTGAACCTTCCCTGGTTTAATTGCTCGTCTTCCTGGATTATCTTTGATCGTTTGCATGAACATTTCCTTCATCCTTCTTGACAAAGCATTCCACTTCCTGTACAGCGCACAATTTCATTCTTCCTTTGTAAACAGTACTTTAACTGTCAAGAAACTATAACAGTAACTTTAACGGAGTCACCCAATCAATCTTTAACTCACACGGACGGACGGACTAACGGAGTCACACAATCAATCCTTTAACGCAGTCAGCCAATTTCAAACACTTAGGCTGTTCATACCTTAGACAAATTTCAAGAAACTATAACAGTAACTTTAACGGAGTCACCCGCTATGTGTGCATTATAATGCAACCATTTCAGAGAGTAAAAATCATTCGCCTTGACCGGGATTCGAACCCGGATCCCTCGATATCCGGCCGAGTGCTTTAACCAATTAAGCTACCGAGACGTCCTCTTACACTCTGAAATTTAGGGGGATTTAAAGGAACAAGATGTTATGACGAAATACCGTACATACAAATTCACAGGCATTCGTAGTCGTGCGCGACGCGCCACAGTCCACGATGTTAATAAAGCCCACATAGCGGGTGACTCCGTTAAAGTTACTGTTATAGTTTCTTAAAATTTGTCTAAGGTATGAACAGCCTAAGTGTTTGAAATTGGCTTTATTAACATCGTGGACTGTGGCGCGTCGCGCACGACTACGAATGCCTGTGACATTGTATGTACGGTATTTCGTCACAACATCTTGTTCCTTTAAAGCCCCCAAAATTTCAGAGTGTAAGAGGGCGTCTCGGTAGCTTAATTGGTTAAAGCACTCGGCCGGAAATCGAGGGATCCGGGTTCGAATCCCGGTCAAGGCGAATGATTTTTACTCTCTGAAATGGTTGCAGTACTTTAACTGGTTTTGCGTCTTCAACTCATATGAGAATTCAATGTATGAGAAAGTTTCATGTTTACAATGGACGATAGTGGCGCTTCTACGTTTTTCTGAGGACCTTTCTCAATGCATGAGTGTACATACCTGTTTCAACACAAAAGGGAAGGTTTTATTGTTGCAAAAATTTTGCGGGATGATTTAAAAGGAAAGTAAATTAAACTTTTATCAAGTGTTTATTAATTAAAATGGATAGGATTTAGCTCCACGAATGTTTAGCAAAACAATTACTCTTATCGGGTCGTCAGAATTTGAAAATAATTCAGATTCTGGGTGGCAATCCAGATGGCGTTCGCGTGGGGGTCACGCACCTATGGTGATGGTAAGATATTAAGTCTTCCCCTGGACGCGACGGCCGAACGATCTCATCCACCACCGCCTTCTTCTTCTGAGGCCATTTGTCACTGAATTCTTGAAATAAGACATATTTTACCACAGGGCAACGTTCAACCCATTCAGTGCTCCTCAAGGGATAGCTAAATTAGGAAAGGGTTGGTACGTTATGCCTATAAAGTGAATTTGGGTGAGACTCATCTTTTCAAAAGACATTTGAAACCGGCCGTACGTTCATTTTAGTTCATATTATTTTGATTTATCTGGAAAACTCTAGTCCAGCTTTGCTTTATCAATCGATTTCTATCAAACTTCGTCAATGAGAAATATCCTTTTTGTATTTTGATATGTCTATTGCGTTGATATATTCCCTCAATTATTCGAGCATATTTCAAGATTAATTTTATCCATCACAAGATGGAAGGGAATAAATGATACTCGATCACATTTATTGACTTCAAGCAATGAAGAAGTAACCAGCTCTAGATTAATCTTGCCTTTTTAACCTTTGATTTTTTGCTATCAGGAGAATTATGAACTATTTACAATTACAAGAAACTGTAACAGTAACTTTAACGGAGTCACCCGCTATGTGTGCATTGTAATGCAACCATTTCAGAGAGTAAAAATCATTCATAAGTTTCTTGGAATTTGTCTAAGGTATGAACAGCCTAAGTGTTTGAAATTGGCTTTATTAACATCGTGGACTGTGGCGCGTCGCGCACGACTACGAATGCCTGTGACATTGTATGTACGGTATTTCGTCATAACATCTTGTTCCTTTAAAGCCCCCAAAATTTCAGAGTGTAAGAGGGCGTCTCGGTAGCTTAATTGGTTAGAGCACTCGGCCGGATATCGAGGGATCCGGGTTCGAATCCCGGTCAAGGCGAATGATTTTTACTCTCTGAAATGGATGCATTATTTACAATTAGTGTTTTGGCAAAAAATTGGATTGTAACGTGGTAATATGTCCTGAGAGATGCAGTCCATCCTCCCACCAAATAAAATATATAAGCGGACGATTTATTACATCAGTTAGCTTTAAATCTATCTAAACGTCAATAAGAATGTCAAACACTTCTGTGGAGCTGAATGTAGAAATTCGTATTAATCAAACAATTAGTGTGGAAGGAAGATATATGACTTTGCGTTGCTTAGGCCCTCCCTAATAAAGTGTCTTGATTTTGAACATTAGCCAGGAGGACCCATTTTCAGAGTTGTATAGGACACGGAAAAAAGCTACTCATGCTTTCACTTGTCATGATGAAGAATGATCCTTCATTGCCACTTCTTTGTCCGTATTGCACCATGCACCTCTGTCAAACAAATGCTCGTGCACCATTTAGAATTCATGGTTACTCTAGCGGTACGGTCACCACACGTCCAGTTATTCCGAAGAAACAGGCCATCAGTTACTTCGGTGTGCTTCGTACACGGATCACTTTTGTCGAATTTGGCTCGTCTTGGAAGACCAATAGAGTGGATTGCTGTTTTGTTTCCGGCTGATATGCATAGATCTAAGATTCGTCACCTGTGTAGATGTTATACCCAATATGTATTGTATTTGTTGAGCATTTCTTTATACCAATGGACACGAGCAAATTTTTGAAGTTTGTCAAATTATGCGGGATCCAACACGAGTAAATTTTTTTCACAGCTAAATGTTCATGCAATATTTTATTGATTCTCGTCATACCAATCCCTAAGGCATCTTCAATCTCAAAATAATTCACATGATTATCTTCCTTTACTAGTTGTTGCACGGCATAAATGTTTTCTAGTACAATAAATGAATTTGGACAGGCTTCACGACTTTCGTCGCTGAGCGAACGGCGGCCATGATGGAATCCGTCACTCCAACTTTTCACAGTGGCAATGAATGGGGGTCCATCGCCCAAAGTGAAAGAAGTTGACCAATGCACTCCTGTCTTGAATTCGTGTACCCACATATTCCGACGTACTCCCCGTCGAAAGTCGTTAAAAATGATCTCACGAAAGTGTTTACGAGTTAACTCCATTTTTTCACTGAGACCAAATTTTCGAGTCGCTGTAATGAACACAAGTGATAATATGATCAAACGACAAAATTTTCTGGAGAAAGCGCTAAAAGAGTCAAACTTTCAGGTAGAAACGTCAGTTATGGCTCAAATTAATAGCAACCCTCGTAGATGATATTTGTCGAATGTTCCGTTCTGACTGACTTCTTCGGTGAAAACTTCATGTCGCCAACTTATTTGCATTTGTTGGATTTAATAAAAAAAACATGCCATTTTCACAAAGTGAGGGTTGTTGCACACACATTTTTCCGGGTAGATTTATCCCTTTTTATACACGAATATCATTGAATGATCAGGCAGCAGGCATGCGAGCAGGCGTGGGGAGTGGCTGGGTAATTTGGGCATCTTGTTGAATTATCAAATACTATTCATCATGGGATGCTCATAAACGTTCCAGTTGGTCTAGGCTAGTAAAAGTTTGAATTTCGTGTGTCGATATACGTGTTATAAAACAAGTGTTAAATAAGCTTCTGAGCTATCCCGCTTCCTTTGTCACAGATCCTAGTTAGATCAACAATGAAATACGGTCTATTAAC
Source organism: Hetaerina titia (assembly GCA_037158775.1). NCBI lineage: Eukaryota > Metazoa > Arthropoda > Insecta > Odonata > Calopterygidae > Hetaerina > Hetaerina titia. Next base: position 3,070,009 of record CM073776.1, on the reverse strand, counting down.
TAATACCTAATTATGGCATCGAGAAATTTTTGATTTGAAATCGAAATGACGAAGAGAACTATGTAAGAATACAACAAATATTTTGTTACAAACATTAATTGTTATCTTCATGTTCTAGAAATAATTATTTTTTCAGAATCATTTTTTACTAGTCGAAAATTTAAATCATAAAAAGATGTTGTAGCAAGGCTTCCAGATTGTAGAGACCTCGTATTCCGAGAGTAATGTACGATGGGGAAACTTATTTCTTTATTTATTCTATGGGCCTCTCGAGCCCTCAGAATAAATAAAGAAATGCAACCCAGAATAAAAGCACATGAAACTGATATCGAAACGTCGTTTATATCGTTATCACAGGGGGAGTAAAAAATGCATTTGGGGTCGCATCACCGCTCTTTGGAGGACGTGGAATAATTATGGTTAAAAAGAACGTAATTGCTCCACTTTGCAAGAGCTAAACGCCGTAGGATATAAATTATTGCTAAAAATATGTAAATGGTTGGAGATACTACGAAAAATATATTATCCTTAAGTCGTTAAGGACTGCGCGGATAATGGAGGCATTCTCATGACCCTCGAATGCATAAATACTATACTTCTTTCCATTTTTTCGACGTTATCGGAGCACTTCGGATAATAAAATAAAGAAAAAAGGAAAACGCAAAGAGCGGCGACGCCGCGCTGTGGCTAGTTTGATGCGGAACGAAGCGAAGCAGAATAAAATGAAGGCGAGAACGCGGGATGTGATACGCGGCATTTTATCCCTCGCCTTGTTTTTCGTCGTCGCCCGTTGGGAAAGATGAAAAATTCACGAGCGCGGAAGTGACTTAATGACCAAACGAGAGTTTTAGTACTCAAGAAAAAAACAATGGCGGGAAGATGTGCGCGCGGAGAGAAATTGAAACGGTTCTCCTTACCGCAGGACGTGATCTTAATTCTTTTATCTTCCAATGTTTTTTTCACTTAAATTTTTACCTCTCTCCTGAGTGGCGGTCCGTAGGGAGAGACCGACGGCGAGGGCATCTAGCGGGTAGACGGCGAACTCCGCTCCTTCGTTATGGCTGTCAGAAGTGCTGTATGTGAAATGAGAACGAGACGGTTCGGTTTTGCGCAGTTTATTAAAATTGGGAAGGATGAAAAGGATCTAAAGGGGTCTAAAGGATGGGCCAAAGCAGATCGGCTCTGATGGAAATTTTCTATAAATCCCTCCAATCCGGTGGAGAGGGACATGATTAAGGAGAAAGGATAGGAAGTAGGAACTAGGAAATTTGTGAGGAAATGTCGCGAGAAGAAAGCGAGAAAAATACAGGAACTAGGATGAGAATCCCTCCAATCAAGAAAGCCATTCATTAGAAAGATGCATAAATACACTCAATATAACTTATGACACCGTATAAACCATTTAGGCCTCCGTCGTGACATTTTGGTAATTTGGACCATTCGGATAAGAGAAGGTAGTTTAGGCTGCCGCATAGATAGACACAGAGATTCTTTCTTCCCTCGTGACATTCGTGATCACAACCACAACAAATCCAAACAGTGAAAAGACCTACCGCCTTATAAACCTGGCTGTGAACCAACAATCACGAACACTTCCCCATGTAATTATTGATGGGTATATGTGGCATGAGATATGTGGCAGAGATATAACAATCCCTGCCACATATCTTATGTACGGCTTTCAAGGTACGTCGTAGGTCACAAAAAACGAACTCAATAAGTGGAATAAATGTATGTCTTTAACAACAAATATTTAACGATTTGGTCAATTAATGCATTATAGCCATAAAATATGTGCGTATTTCTAACAGAGTTTTGTGAAAGTAGTACATGTAAAAATTCATGTATGAGCTAATATCTATGAATTTACGCATGGCTGGTACTTTACCATCCCATGCCACACGCTTTTGCCCAGAGCTGTGTCATGTTTTAACAAGCCCATTTGTAAAACTCAATGCTCCTGTCACCAATTCCCTCCTCCTAGTGAAAGCTTCTTTGCCTAGCACAATTCTCCTCCTTACGTCCCCAATACTACTTTGACCATGTTGGTCCAAAACCCTTCCGAGATACGTAAACTGTTCTACCTGCCCTAGTTTTGGCCCTTCTTTTTTATCGCTTAACTCAGTCTCTGTCTTTCTTGAAAACCGCATAACCTTCGTATTATTAATATTAATTCTCATATCTACCGTACTGAATTTACAATCCATTCAGCAATGCCTGCAGCCCCTTGGTTGACTAACAAACTAGAGCTTGGTCATTAGCAAGCTAACTCATTTTAGGAATTCTCCCCCGAATTTGATTTCGATCACCAGTTCTCACTCTGCCTCCACATGTGCATTGAATATCACCGGTAACAATGGGCAAACCTGTCTCGCCTCTCTTCATAATACTACTCATTCCCCACTCGCAACCTGGCAATCCTATAAATGTCCAGATTGTGGATTAGCCTCCTGTCCCTCCAATTTACTCATGTGGTCTGCAAAACATGCACCCATTCAACCAAATTTACCTTGTTCAACGTAATTTAAACGAAATATGCGAAATCGACAAATACATCCTGATTGAATTCTACGTTCCTCCCTATTAGTGACTTCATTACTGCAATGGTATCACGCGTGCTTCTCCCCTTCCTAAACCACTTCCTTCCTTCCTAAACATCATCCACTTAGTAGTATTTGATCCTCCATCTTCGCTGATTTCAAATGTGAAAAGCAAAGATGGAAATCATCCATCAAAAGAAGGAATGATCTCCGATCAAATGATGATTACCATTTGACCCTATTAGCTGTGGGGAACCGGCTCCGCCTTCCAACCAAGTGGTGACGTGTTCGAATTCCACCTGGATGAGTTTTTCTATGCCTAAGGTTTTCGTGTTCCGAGTTGTCTTTAATGTAATTTTCAAATCTAAAATTCGATGTAAAAGCCCAAATGTGGCTTTATTCTGATTTTTTATCAATAAAATAAATAATTTGACGACCCGAGCACCATTACTAAACTTAATTCGTTTGGAGGATATGAAGGTTGATTAATTCAGAACTGAATTGAAAAACTTCTGCCTATTGTAATATAAAATAAATGAACGAGTATATTATGATGTTTAATGATGTTTTAGTGCATTTTTCCAAGAATTTTTAAAGTAATTATTGCCCAAATCCCTATTTTTGTGAGCACTCTTGGAAAGAAGCCGTTATCGTCTGTGTAAGAGCAAAGTTTGCGCAAATGGCATGATTTTCAGTGGAATTTCATCCATACGGGCAATGCCTCCATAAATGCCATGCGTCGTACGTATAAAGCAGCATGACTCCAACATCATCTCCATTCCAAATAGAAGATATCAGAACCAGATTTCCTTTTGTAATTGCCTCAAATTTGAACTAACTTTTAGGATTTACGCTTACGTTGCGCTCGTTTAAGAGAAAAGACCATTCATCCTCAACTAACGCTCCCTCCACACCAGCTCTCAAAACTCTATGGAGCTTGAAGTTTTTAGCCAGGAGAGTTTGGTTTGAATAATGGCGAGTCCAGACGAAAAAGGCCTTAGACAGATAAATCTATATATGTATCATTTATTTTCTATGGTGTGCCCTATAGAACCAATAGAAGGGCATAATGGTTGCCCTCCATTTTACACTCGAGTAATTATCGACGGTGCAAAAGGTGAAGGGCATAAATCAAAAACCAGGACGCGACTCTAGTTCAGGGATCGAAACTTCAAAGTAAAATAGTGTTCATTTTATTTCTTGCAAATGTGCGAATGAAACACATATTAAATTATAAAAAAGTACTTCGTTTAGAAATTGGACTTGGGTCTAAAAGGCGACCACAATCGCAATATTTTTATTTGTTAGTGTTTTTTCGGTTACGGTAGGTTCTGGATTAACACAGTTTATACATTCATCACTTTCCCCATCAATACGCCCTTCATCCATTTTTCCTGCCTCCATGGGATTTTTTTAAAACAAACCCCTCTCCTTCCTTACCATACCAAGTGCTTCCTCGTTTGTTTTTATATCTATCCAATTCACCTTTTCCATTCTTCTCCACACCCACATTTCAAACGCCTCCAATCTATGTCTATCTTCTTGCTTCAATGACCACGTTTCCGAGCCGGAGCTACGCCCCATATCAAAGTTTTTACGAGTCTCATCTTGACATTCTTACTCAACATCCCTGTTATCAACTCCCACCTTCTTGTGAAAGCCTCTTTTCCTAATTCTTTTCCTTACACCCGTACTACTTTGACCGTGCTTGTCCAAAACACTCCCGAGATACGTATTCTCCCTGCTCTGGTTTTTCCACTTCGATTTTAATGTTTAGCTTAGCCTTTCTCTATCTGGAAAATCGAATAACCTTTGTTTTATTAATATTGATTCTCATCCCATATCTATCGTACTGAATTTACAATATACTAAGCAATGATCTTCAATCCCTTGACTGATCGACCAGCTAATGCTTAATCAAACAAGCCAAACAGGCCAAACAAGTAAAATATTTGGGGGTAGTTCTAACACCACGCCTTTCATGGGGAGCACATATCAGGGCAATATGCGGATCCGCTTTAAAGAAACTGGGCTTCATTAAACGGACGGTGGGGAAATATAATGAGAAAGTTAAAGAGAGGTGCTATTTTGCTCTAGTTAGATCTCATTTGGAATATGCCGCAAGTATTTGGGATCCTTGGGAGAAAATCTGGCAAAAAGAGTTAGATAAAGTCCAGAGAAAATCCGCCAGATTCGTGAAAAATATATATGACAAGAACACAAGTGTGACAGGTCTCTTAGGGGATTTATGCTAATAGCCCCTTGAAACACGAAGAGAACAAGCGAGACTTAAACTTTTAGAAAGATTCAGAACCAGCGAGTTTAGCGATGACACAAAAGGAATAATAATGGCCCCACACTACTTAGGTAGATCAGACCACAAAGATAAAATAAGGAAGATAGATTCCAATACACATAGATTCAAATACTCATTCTTCCCCGGAACAATCAGAAATCATAATAGTAAGAATCCGAAGTCCATTTGGAAATATTAAAAACATTAAAGTTATACGTCGGAACAAAAGTAAAAATTCAAAGATTGTGCATGTGTATGTTTGTTGGTAGTTTGTGGATTTACATGTGTGTGGGGTGAAAGGGTTCTTGCATGAATGTTTACCATGTTTGGTTTGTGGGCTCTAAATTTGTGGCTTCTGTATGCGGTTTTTTTCTTATTGACGGGTGGTGCCCTAACACCCCCCGCCACACGCCCTTGCGGCTGCTTGTGGGGTATTGAGTGGATGTAGATGTAGATGAATCATCCGTCGGCCTCACTGAGTTTAAGAATTCTCCCCCGAATTTCATTCCAATCTCCATTTATTTCCGTTTCTTCAAAGATACGACGATTAACATTACGGATGACTATGGCATTTGTAAAATCTAATTCCTTTTGAAATGTTGAAACTCTGTTTTGATTGCCATTGTTAAGAAATAAAATTTTAGCTATGATTAAATCCACCAAGAAAATTGATAATTTTATCATAATGTTGCATTTGAATTATAAATTTTTGGAGGAATACGACCCAGAAATACAATTAAAAATCGGATTATAACGACTTTATAATTACCATGGGTTATTAATCCGATGAGTGGTTTTTATCATCTCTCAAAAAAAAACATCTTTCCTTTGTATCTCTTAATGATTTGAATTCTCATAACTCTTTGCCCCGACAGCTTCCACTACATGTTAATTTTAGTCCATGATTGACCATTCACTGTTATTTTCCCATCCATTTACCTCCAGTTATCATTTGATAATCCAATGAAAAATAGGAGGGGGAGGGTCAGGTGTTTTCTCCTTGAATTGGTAGTGTGGCGGTTTCCCGTCGCCTCCCGCACAGCAGTGCTGGTTTCATTTTTACCTGTGAGATCAGTGTCACCAATGTTGTTTCCCCCTTCATTCGTGCAAAGAGTGGTGCTGCGTCCCCTCTCCTGGGTAATTGACGGTGGATGAAGTTTTCTCGGGTCTTCCACCGGGTCAGGGGTTCCATGTTGGCCGACGTTTCGATGCCCGACTCGTGCATCGTCCTCAGGGTTGATGATTGCCCCTCCGTTTTTGGCCGTCTTATATACCTGCGCTCTCGGGTTCAGGTGACTTCTGATTGGTCGCCGGGTCGTTGTGCTCTGTGCCTTTCTCTTTTTACCTCCAATAGCACGGGTTTCCATGTGTTGCTGAGAGAATAACCGGAATCCCTATTGAAATTCCGCTCTGCCATTTTAATTTCTATGGATTCTTTAATGATGCGGTCCCAGTAACCACCGGCGCGGGCAAGTAGTTTGGTCTCGTTGAAATTAATTGAGTGATCCATCTCGACGCTGTGTTCGGCGATGGCAGATTTTTCCAGCTGCCCTAGGCGTAGGTGTCTTTTATGCTCCTTTAACCTGGTCTCGATGGTCCGACCCGTCTCTCCAATGTAGACATCTCCGCAGGAACACGGGACTTGGTATATCCCTGGGGTCTTTAGGCCGATTGGGTCCTTTGCTCTGACAAGTAAATTTCTAATTTTCCCCGGTGGTTTATGGATTGCCTCGATTTTATGCCTCGCTAGTATCCTGGATATTTTTCCGGAGATCGAGGCGACGTACGGCAAGCAGACCCTGGCTAATGGTTTTTCTTTTTCCACCACCGTGCGTGCTTGCGGGTCGAAGGACCTTTTAAGGGCCAGGGAGATTTCGCGTCCACTATATCCGTTTTTGAGGAAGGTGGTTTTCAGGTGGTTGATCTCCTCCTGCAAACTATTCTTGTCGGCGATGACCTTGGCTCGTTGGAAGAGTGTGTTCAGCACTGCTCGCCTTTGGGCTGGGTGGTGGTGGCTGTTTCCATTAAGATACAGCCCTGTGTGCGTCGGCTTTCGATACACACTATGTCCGAGTGTGCCATTGCTCTTACGTTGGACCAGGATATCGAGGAAAGGGAGTTTGCCGTCGATTTCCAATTCCATGGTGAAGGATATATTGGGGTGCTGGCAATTCATGTGCACAAGGAATTCGTCAAGTGCATCCTTCCCATGTGGCCAAATCACGAAGGTGTCGTCGACATACCGAAAGAAATGTTTCGGGCGAAGCGGGGCTGATTTTAGTGCCTTTTCTTCAAAGTCTTCCATGAAGAAGTTTGCTATGGCGGGGGAGAGTGGAGATCCCATTGCCACTCCATCTGCTTGCTCGTAGTATTCGGCATTATACATGACCCGGTGGAAGACCCGAGAAAACTTCATCCAGCAAATACGCCGGGAAAGCACCAGATCTTACTTAATTGACGGTGCTTTGCTTGGCGGCAGCTACTCACCAAGTCACGCACCTTCTAGCCTTTTGCTTAGGTCAAATTGCCCAATTATGCCCCTCGCCCTCATTCTCGAGCAATTACCCACGACTGTTTACACTTTGAGTACATTCGCTTATTCCGTAGCTAACCTTCTCCACGTGTATCTGAGGTCCACGCCGCATCCATAACCCGTGGACTTACACGATGGCTTAGACCTCCGCCGCAAAGTAAGCCAGTTTAATTAGTCAAAAAATTAATTTATACAGTATGAGCCACTCTGATACAGTAATTGTTTCTTCTTGAGATATTGGTGTATTGAAAAACTGCGAAATACTTATCCAACCTAATTTTTCTCAATCGCGTGCAACTTCATGCTATAGAGTTAGACAAATCGTACATATTTTAAGCAATTACAGTGGAAATATTCACAATTGTGACTCGTTGTTCCTGTGTACTTCCCCATTTGGTAAGGTTCTTGGAATCGGGGCTTTACTGACTAGAATTCTAATTGAGTTCTAATTCACTTAATAAAATACTGGAATAATGGAAATAATGAAATGAGAAACACATCGTGAATCCCATCTGGTGCTATATCTTTAATCAGAGGACCTAGGTTTCGGCAAATAATACCATCCACGGCTCGTCAATACTTTCGAAATAAGGCGTCGGCATCTAGGGTGTATTAATAAACATCATCCAGCAAACTTAACTAGTGTATATCTCATTTCTTCCACGTGGAACTTCCCCCAGTTTAAACCTGAAACCGTTTTCTCTGTTAAGGAAGAATCGAAAAGAAGACAATTAAACGCTCCATCACAAGATTGCACGCAATTAGTTATGGAGCAGCACTCATAAATGGAAAGAGGGGCATTTGATGCAATGTGCACTTAGTAATACTACGCCGAATGGCGACCAGGCCATATTTTCTCCATTGAACAGGGAGCGGTGTGCAACCCAAGAAGGGCTGATTGGCATGCTACAAGTCTCGCCTGTAATGCTAAAATATGAATTGTTAATTAAACAAAGTTATACATTCCTACTTAATTAATAAGCGGATAATTTCACTGAAAATATAACACTTTAATGCGTTGAATGTTTTTAACCGTCATTCAATAAGTCCCGGAACATATTGAACGATATATTATTTTGGGATGTCCAAGGCATAATGTACATCGGCTACCTTGAAAAGGGAAAATCTATCAACCGGGAATATTACATTGAGTTATTGGTGCTTTTGAAGGGTGAAATCGCAATAAACGACAGCACATGAATAGGAAAAAAAAATCATCTTTCATCAAGATTATGCCACACGTCAATGAAAACAATGGCCAAATTGAACGAGTTGAGCTTCAGTCTGCTTCCCCACTATCCTCCATACTCTCCAGATCTACTGTCTCCCATCGCCTACTGGCTGTTTGCTGATGTCAAAAAGGCGCTCCAGGGAAAAAGATTTGGCTCGAATGAGGAAGTCATCGCTGAAGCAACTGAAGCTTATTTTGAGGACAAGGACAAATCGTTTTACAAGCGTTGTACGACAAGTTAAAAAAGGATTGGAATGATGGTATAGCCCTTGAAGGTGGTTCAATATTCATGAAAAAAATGAATTTTGTGTAACAAATGTTGTTTTCTCAGTTAAGAGTAAATGCAATTGACGTCCATTACCAAGTGTACTAAATATTACTATAAATTATTCAGAGGGATTTGGTGGATGGTGAAATGACCCCTCTTCTCCATCATTAAAACCCAGTGGGGGACACACTTCGCATTCTCACCCGGGAGCAAATGCCTATATCCCGCCGACGTCTACTTTCCAGAAGAAAGCGCACAAAAATGTTATGGAATTCCCAAAATCTAAAACGGATGAATTAAAAATAAGTGAACCTTTTTATCTTATTACCTATTCATCAATATTTAAGGTGATAGGTTACTAATGAGGTTTATTTTCTTTTTTACCGATAAGATTAACATTCAAATTCCGAAAGGTATAACTATGATTAATTTCAAGCGTAATTTATTTTCGTAAATATCACAGGTTCACTTCTGCCTGAAAATGGCGATAAGAAATGGTTTCCCCGTTGCCCTCTCTCTGGTTTCTCCCCTGAGTTTCCCTAAGGGTTTGCTTCCGATTGCTGCCAAAATTCCCTGAGAAAGATGCGCTTAGGTGCTCTCCTGCCACTGGCCCGTGGAATGTTGCTGAATGACACAACAATCCTTCCTCGAAATTTTTCGCCGTTCAATTCTAATTCCCTTCCCTGGCTAATATCATAAAGAAGGAAGGAATCTTTGAGTAGTGAGTTTATTCGCCCACTTCACCTAATATGGCCATGTTTTTTCATATAATAACACTCTTAACCCTCCCATGGACTACAAACTAGTCGTGGTGGAAGAGCTTGCGTGTTCCGATGACCTCTAGAGATGTGCTGGCGGGAGTAATAATAATTGCTCCTGGTAGGGTCACCCATGCCATATAGGTCGAAGGTTAGGAGCCAGACGAAAGGTAGTCCACGCAGCATCTGTTCCTCAGTGAGGCGGCTGCAAAGGCGTCTGATCCCAGTGGGGCGGCCATTAGGTGATGGTGTCACGTTAAAAACACTATTGAGGAAGGCAACGGGAAACTACCTAAATTATCATTCCCAATAAAGTAATGATGGGCAATATAGATAATATGAGTCCTGGCAACTACGGGACTCGGCCCAAGAGGCCGTGTGTCGTGCCCGGCAGCGGGAGAGGCAAGGCTTCCGCGGTCGTCATCCCACGAAACCCTTGCAGGGGAGATATAACAGCAGCAGGACAGAAGACGCAGAAGACGACGAAAATAGTTGGAATAGGAACATGGAACGTCCGGACAATGTTGAGGACATGAAAATTAGAGAATATTAAGCAAGAAATGGAAATAGGTAATATAGATGCTTTAGGCCTCTGCGAGGTGAGATGGATGGATAGCGGGGATTACTGGAGTGACAATTATAGAGTGATATAGAGCGGCGGGGATGAGAGCCAAAATGGGGTTGCCGTAATATTAAATAAAGGGGTAGGAAGAAGCGTAGTCAACATAGAGCAGGAAACTGATAGAATTCTGCTCGTAGAGATTAAAGCAGAGCCGACGAACTTGGTCATTGTTCAGGTATACATAACACCGAGCAACAACAAGGAGGAAGAAGTCCATAGGATGTATGATGAGTTAGAGGATATAATTTCGTGTGATCTTGCAGGGAAACATTTGATGGTGATGAGGGATTGGAATGCGACGGTAGGCGAAGGAAGAGAGGGTGGTGAGGTGGGGGACTATGGATTAGGCACGAGGAATGAACGCGGGGAGAAAGCGATTGAATTCTGCAGGAGACAGGGGTTAGTCATCACCAACACATGGTTTAGACACCACAAAAAAGGCGGAGGTATAAATGGAAAATGCCAGGTGACTCAGAAAGGTATCAGTTAGATTATATTATGGTTAGACACAGTTTTAGGAACGGTGTGATAAATTCGCACAATTTCCCAGGAGCGGAGGCGGACTCTGACCACAATTTAGTTGTTATGAAATGTAATGTTCGTTTCAAGAAGATAAGGCAAGGGCGGCGGGTGAGGAAATGGAATTTAGAAGCATTAAATGGATTGACGAGGAAGGAGTATCAACAGGCTGTGGAGAAAATGATGGATGACGGTAAAGAGCTGAGTACTATCGAAAAAAAATGAGAATGTTACAAGCAAGGGATATCGGAAGCAAAAGATGGATGGATGAGAGAAGAAAATGGAAGAATGTAAACACAGAATTAGGCAAAATGAAGTACAAAGAGTTAGGCAAAGCAAGAGTTAAGTCAAATGGTGGAAAACGCAATGCGACGAAATGAAAAGTTAACAGAAGAAGGGAGAAATTGGTGCTCTATACAGAAAGGTTAAGGTATTATCGGGAAGTAAGAAGGCACGATCTGTGCAAAAGTTAAAGATAAGTGGGGTAAGATAATAGTTGAACCAGGAAAAATCCAAAAGAGATGTAAGGAATATATAGAAACACTGTATGGTAAAGAACTTAGGCCGACAAGGTTAGACATAGAAAAGGAACATGCCGTAAAAGAAGATAGCTTAATGAAATGAACGTCACTGAAATGCTTATGGAGTTGGGATGGGAATCATTGGAAGAAAGACCACTCAATGCTAGGTTAAACTTGCTAAATTATTTCAGATCCGCATGTTTCATCACCGAGCTCTCGAAAATTATGCGCACTCCAATATACATTGGTCGCTTGGATCATATAGTATATACAAAATTCGGGAAATAGATGCTAGAACTAGGAGACTCAAGGACTCCTTCCTACGGATAATACGGGAAAAAACTATAGGGTCACACTTGGAGATAACGAAAATGCCACTTGTCACCTTCGGCGTCTAGGTAACAATTAGTTATACTCAACTGCATGCACTTTCACTAACCTCCTGTGTGTTGTGTCAAAACCCTTCCCGCATGCCCGCATTGGAATGCCATTAAGTAATGTGTTCCTGTGTACAGTATTGTTTGCTTGGCTTTGGGTACCCTAAATTTCCCCTTCCATACCTTGTCCCTCTCCGTGGGTGTTCCCTCCTCCTACCTGCAGCGTTGGGCCAGATTCCTCACCTTGGGTAGGAGAGAGTTTTATGTAGTACGTTTTTGTGGTGGTGGTATTTCGCCTAGCTACTTACTGAAATCTAGCTTGCACGTTCGTGATTAATTTCTTGCTGCATCCTGGGGTACAATTATTTGTTGTAGTTAAGCGTATGTACTTGCATGCTTTTGGAGTGAGGATAGGTAGATGTGTGGTAGCATGCGCGTCGAATGATGGGATGTTACGATGAATGTGTGCACTGCTGTGGATTGGGGTTTGCATGTGTGTGTTGGTTTTGAATGCGGTATTTCTTTTTTTCCTTTTGGGTGGTGACCTAACAACCCCCGCCACATGCCCTTGCGGCGGATTGATGGGTATTATGTAGATGTAGATAACTTAGGTCCTGGGATATTTGGCGATAAAATAGGAAGGGCATTAAAGGAGATGAAAACAAATAAGGCCACGGGGGTTGACAATATTCCTCTGGAACTATTGAAATGTTTAGGAAAATTTGGGAAGAATACTCTCTATGGACTGATTCGTAGTATCTATGAGAAATCAATCGGGCCGGAAGATCTTGTCAGATCACTGTTAGTTCCTATTTCGAAAAAGGTCAAGGCTACATCATGTGAGGATTACAGAACAATAAGTTTGATTTCCCACGCAGCTTAAGTTATTCTCAGGGTCATCAACAAAAGGATAGAGAGTAAGGCAAATGATTACTTAGGGAATGATCAGTTTGGGTTTAGGAAAGGAAGAGGTACGCGTGATGCCATTGCAGTAATGACATCACTAATCGAGAGGAATATAGAATCAAATCAGGACGTATTTGACTGTTTTGTAGATTTAGAAAAAGCGTTTGATAGAATAAATTAGGGAAAATTAATGCGTGTATTGCAGAAAATAGGAATGGATTGGAGGGACAGGAGACTGATCCGAAACCTACACGTCTCAGACTGCTCAGGTGCGAGTGGGGAACGGAGAATCCGGATGGGCAGTGTTAGGAAGAGTTGTAAGGCAGGGTTGCCCATTGTCACCTGTGCTGTTCAACGTTTATGTGGAGGAAATGATTAAAGAGGCATGGGAAGAATTGGAGGTGGGAGTGAAAGTCGGAGGGGAATTGGTAAAATCGGTTAGGTTGGCTGATGATCAAGCATTATTTGCTCAGTCAGCCGAGGGATTGCAAGCATTTATTAGTGAATTGGAGGTTCAGTACGATAGATTTTTTTTTTAGGTAATCTACCGGTTAAGGTAGGTTTTTGGATGGACCCAACTATCAAATAAACATTTTGTGACTCCCCACCTAGCAAATTAATCTATATCAGGTCCCTCTTCATCTCGGTGTACTTCTTTCCTCCCTTCATCTCGTCCAACATCCCTATCCTGTTCCTACCCTTACCTCGCTTGCCCAACATTCTTCCCTCTATTACCCTCTTCAACATTCCACTACCGCTCAATACGCCCTTCATCCATTTTTCCTGCCTCCATAGGATTTCTCTCAACAAACCCCTCTCCTCCCCCACCATTTCTAGTACTTCCTTATTTGTTTTCCTTTCGGTCCATTTCACCTTTTCCATTCTTCTCCACACCCACATTTCAAAAGCCTCCAATCTACGTCTATCCTCCTGCTTCAGCGACCACGTTTCCGCGCCGTACATAGCTACGCTCCATATCAGAGTTTTTACGAGTCTTGTCTTAACATCCCTACTCAACGTCCCCGTCATCAACTCCCTCCTCCTTGAGAAAGCCTCCTTGCCTAGCGCAATTCTTCTCCTTACGTCCCTACCACTTTGACCGTGTTGGTCCAAAACACTTCCGAGATATGTAAACTGTTCTACCTGCTCTATTTTTTCCCCCCCTATTTTAATATTTAGCTTAGCCTTTTTCTTTCTGGAAAATCGCATAACCTTTGTTTTATTAATATTGATTCTCATCCCATATTTATCGCACTGAACCTCTAATTCACTCAACAATGCTTGCAACCCCTTGGCTGACTGAGCAACTAATGCTTGGTCATCAGCAAACCTAACCGATTTTACGAATTCCCCTCCGACTTTCATTCCTACCTCCAGTTCTTCCCATGCCTCTTTAATCATTTCCTCTACATATAAGTTGAACAGTACCGGTGACAATGGGCAACCCTGCCTTACACCTCTTCCTAACACTGCCCATCCGGACTCTCCGTTTCCCACTCGCACCTGAGCAGTCTGAGACATGTATAGGTTGCGGATCAGTCTCCTGTCCCTCCAATCCATTCCTATTTTCTGCAATGCACGCATTAATTTTTCCCAATTCACTCTATTAAACGCTTTTTCGAAATCTACGAAACAGGCAAAAACGTCCTGATTGTATTCTATATTCCTCTCGACTAGTGATCTCATTACTGCAATGGCATCACGCGCACCTCTTCCTTTCCTGAACCCAAACAGATCATCCCCTAAGTAATCATTTGCCTTACTCTCTATCCTTTTGTTGATGATCCTGAGAATAACTTTAGCTGCGTGGGATATCAAACTTATTGTTCTGTAATCCTCACATGACGAAGCCTTTGCCTTTTTTGGAATAGGAACTAACACCGATCTCACAAAATCTTCCGGCCAGATTCCTTCCTCATAGATACTACGAATCAGTCCATATATGGCCTTCTTCCCACCTTTCCCTAACCATTTCAACATTTCTACAGGAATATTGTCCACCCCCACAGCCTTATTTGCTTTCATCTCCTTTAATGCCCTTTCTATTTCATCGTCGAGTATGCCTGGACCTAAGCTATCTTCTTCTACGTCATGTTCCTTTTCTATGTCTAACCTTGTCGGCCTAAGTTCTTTACCATACAGTGTTTCTATATATTCCTTCCATCTCTATTGGATTTTTCCTGGTTCAACTATTATCTTACCCCATTTATCTTTAACTGTTAGCACAGATCTTGCCTTCTTACTTCCCGATAATAACTTAACCTTGCTGTATAGAGCACCAATTTCACCCTTCTTCTGTAAACTTTCCATATCCTCGCATTGCGTTTTCCACCATTCTTCTTTTGCTTTATTTGTGGCCCTTCTCAATTTATTGTTTAACTCTTTGTACTTCATTTTGCCTAACTCTGTGTTTACATTTTTCCATCTTCTTCTCTCATCCATCTTTGCAATCATCTCATCCGTTACCCATGGTTTCCTTATCCTTTTCCCATTAACGGTTCCTATAGTGTCTTTAGCGGCTTCCAATATCCCTTTCTTGATACATTCCCATTTTTCTTCGATAGTACTCAGTTCTTTACCGTCATCCATCATTTTCTCTACAGCCTGCTGATACTCCTTCCTCGTTAATCCATTTACTGCTTCTAAATTCCATTTCCTAACCCGCCTCCCTTGCCTTATCTTCTTGAAACGAACATTACATTTCATAACAACTAAATTGTGGTCAGAGTCCGCATCCGCTCCTGGGAAACTGTGCGAATTTATCACACTGTTCCTAAACCTGTGCCTAACCATAATATAATCTAACTGATACCTTTCTGAGTCACCTGGCATTTTCCATGTATACCTACGCCTTTTGTGGTGTCTAAACCATGTGTTAGTGATGACTAACCCCTGTCTCCTGCAGAATTCAATTGCTTTCTCCCCGCGTTCATTCCTCGTGCCTAACCCATAATCCCCTACCTCACCACCATCTCTTCCTTCGCCTACCGTCGCATTCCAATCCCCCATCACTATCAAATGTTTCCCTGCGGGAACACTCGCGATGATATCCTCTAACTCATCATACATCCTATCGACTTCTTCCTCCTTGTGGTTGCTCGGTGGCATGTATACCTGAATAATGACCAAGTTCGTCGGCTCTGCTTTAATCTCTACGAGTAAAATTCTATCTGTCGCTTGCTCTATGTTGACTACGCTTCTTCCTACCCCTTTATTTAAAATTACGGCAACCCCTTGTTGGCTCTCGTCCCCGCCACTGTATATCACTCTATAATTGTCACTCCAGTAATCCCCGCTATCCTTCCATCTCACCTCGCAGAGGCCTAAAACATCTATGTTACCTCTTTCCATCTCTCGCTTAATATTTTCTAATTTGCCTCTCCTCAACATTGTCCTGACGTTCCAGGTTCCTATTCTAACTACTTTCGTCTTCTTCTGCATCTTCTGTCCTGCTGCTGTTATTTCTCCCCCGCAAGGATTTCGTGGGATGACGACCGCGGAAGCCTTGCCTCCCCCGCTGCCGGGCACGACACACGGCCCCTTGGGCCGAGTCCCGCAGTTGCCAGGACTCAATTTCTGTTTTGTGTCCATCATATTTTCTTGGGAATGATAATTGAGGTGGTTTCCCGTTGCCTTCCTCAATAGTGTTTTTAACGTGACACCATCACTTAATGGCCGCCCCACTGGGGTCAGACGCCATTGCAGCCGCCTCACTGAGGAACAGACGCTGCGCGGACTACCTTTCGTCTGGCTCCTAACCTTCGACCTATCTGGCATGGGTGACCCTTCCAGGAGTAATTATTATTACTCCCGCCAGCACAGCTCTAGGGGTCATCGGAACACACAAGCCCTTCCACCACGACAAGGTTGTAGTCCATGGGAGGGAGTACGATAGATATGGGATGAGAATTAATATTAATAAAACAAAGGTTATGCGATTTTCCAGAAAGAAAAGGCTATGCTAAATATTAAAATAGGTGGGGAAAAAATAGAGCAGGTAGAGCAGTTTGCATATCTCGGAAGTATTTTGGACCAAAACGGTCTAAGTGGTAGGGACGTAAGGAGAAGAATTGCGCTAGGCAAGGAGGCTTTCTCAAGGAGGAGGGAGTTGATGACGGGGACGTTGAGTAGGATTATTAAGACAAGACTCGTAAAAACTCTGATGGTGCGTCCCTCTGTACGGTGCGGAAACGTTGTCACTGAAGCAGGAGGATTGACGTAGACTGGAGGCTTTTGAAATGTGGGTGTGGAGAAGAATGGAAAAGGTGAAATGGACCGAAAGGAAAACAAATGAGGGAGTACTGGAGATGGTGGGTGAGGAGAGGGGTTTGTTGAGAGAAATCCTATGGAGGCAGGAATAATGGATGAAAGGCGTATTGAGCGGTAGTGGAATGTTGAAGAAGGTAATAGAGGGGAGAACGTTGGGCAAGCGAGGAAAGGGCAGGAACAGGATGGGGATGTTGGACGGGATGAAGGGAGGAAAGAAGTACACAGAGATTAAGAGGGGACCTGATGTTGATGAGGTTGCTGGATTGGGTTTTTTTTGGAAGTACAAAATGGTTAAAGGTAACAGTTTCAGGCTTAACTTTGTGGAATTCATTCATGGTGATGGTGAAAGAAAGAGAAAAGAAAACTTTGCACTTCCACACAGTTTTAATATAACTTGAGCATGGTTTCTCCGCAGTGGATGCGCCGCATCGAAACCATGGTCGTGTTATATTAAAAGTGTGTGGGAATGTCAAGTTTTCTTTTCTCTTTTTTTCACCCTCACTACAAAAATTTATTTGATAGTTGTCTCCATCCAAAAACTTACCTTAAGCGGTAGATTACCTAATAATAATAACTCTCTTAAGAGGGTTGGTCGGATGAATTGATAATACATAATGATGTATTATTTATTGCGTGTACAGAGGCCATGGGAAGCAGGCGAATCACACTCTGCAAACCAAATACGAGAGGTGGCACGTGATTTGTGCCGCCTCCCGGGGGGGGGAGGCGATTACTCTCAACTTTTATCCCTGTTGAATAATTCATGTGCTCAGTTTTATTCGGCGGATTATTTGCTCAACCCTCGCGGGCTTATTTGTCATAGAGTTCCTCCGCCATGCCCTCGGATCTCCGAAATTTCCATACGGTCGCATTCACCCTGATTATTAGAATCGCCTCCCGGCCAGGTTCACTAAGGCACGACTCAAGCACTTGGGGGGGGGGGGGGCACCGCGCACTGCTTATGCCGTGGGCCGCAGCGGTCGCTTTCTCATGCTCGGATTCCCTATTTTTCAACCATATGAATGATGGTACGAATGAAATTGAAGTTATGGAGTAGGGTCATAAGGAATTTTAAGAATTTTTTTAGTATGCCATTTTTGACTTTTCTGAGGGGAAAATGTGTGAAAATGACAGTTTTGACAATGAATGTTATATCAGTGAGAAAAAAATATTTTTATTCATTAAATGCATTAGTAGATTTTTTCGGGTTTAGAAGAATTAAAAAAATAAAATTGGTGAAAGCTCTAATGCTGAGTGAACTTTTGCATGACTTGGAAACTTGCAGGTTTAGGCGGAAATGTATGTGTAGGCTTTAGAAAAATTAAGTGAGGAGAAGGATAGAAGAAGTGAAATGGGTGGAAAGTAAAACGAAGGAAACAGTGCTAACGTGGTTTGGGGGAGAGAGATATCTGGTGGAAGACATTCCAAGAAGGATATGCGGATGCAAAGCATTGCGATTTGCAATGGATTACGGAAGAGAATTGTGGAGAAGGCAAGCAAGGGTGAGGGAGGAGAGAAATACAGTTGCTGGATGCTGGAAAGTGCGCTGAAATGTCTCTTGAAGGGCTGAAAATGATGCTGAGTTATTAAATGGTTTACTGTCGCGCTGGGTGTAACACAGGTCTAGTATCGTCTTCGTTTGGAGCTCAGAAATATAGCATTGATTAAGTCCATCGAAATATTGTTCTGGTGGGTAAAATACGTACATTTATTTTTTTACTCTCAGATATGCACATATGCCGTGAAACATTATTTTTCACATTTGACTTAATTTAATGGAAAATAACAAGCTTCTCCAAATGATAGTCGTCTTTTTACGTTGCCCCGTGGTGCTGGCGATTTAATAAATTGTTGACATCACTATTGGTCCAAGAGGCAAGTGAGCACTTCATTTTAATTGCAAAGGGAAAGATAATAAGCGGAATATAATTAAAATATAGAATTATTATTAGGTAATCTACCGGTTAATGTAGGTTTTTGGATGGACACAACTATCAAATAAACATTTTGTGACTCCCCACCTAGCAAACTAATCTATAATATTGAAGAAAATATAATTATAGATAGCAATTGAGATGATACTTCGTAAGTACCTTTTAGGTAAGCATTCGTGAAAACACTGCTGTTTTCATGTCTGAATATCAAATTATATTAAAATTGTGATTTGAAAGAAATTATTTAAGATTTTGAAGTACTTGTATTCCTTTTTTCATACTCAATATTAGCGAATTTTAATACCGCGATTGTCTTACTTTCTCTTCGAGAAAATTAAGTCGGCGTAATTACGAGCCAAACTAAGAAGAAGACCTACACACTAGGAAATGGTATGTTTCTGAGAGAGATTCTAAGATTGCAGAAGAAGTGAGCTGTAGGTGATATCGACTGGTGATGGAATTCAGAAGTCCGTGATTAGAGAGGAGGATATAGTTATACCGGGAGCTTCTTCGCACCGATTTCTTGATGTCATTCCGGACAACCAGCTAACTATCCAGCGGTACCTCTACTTCTGCCGTTAGAAGGCAATGGTCGCAAGGAGCCGCCTCGGCTGCCTTCCACCATGATTTCTCCCATGGGTTACGCCGACAGGATGTGACATTACAGGTTGATCATTCGCCCGGCGTTTCTGTACGCTTGCCACGTGTTTGCTATATGGAAAACGCTCTGCCGTCACCTGGAGCGCTACTCCAAGTGAGTAAATTCACCCGAATGGCTGACGTACGAGCGGCTCATACGATAAACTCCCGTCCTTAGCGGAGTATTCGCTCGAAAATCGCGTCATTTCAATCCCGCCTCGCACCGTCTGGAAATCTGCTGTTTCAAAACATCTGGGACAACAACCCCGGTATGTATATACTGCCTAAAGATATTACTCGTCGATGAGTCTTTTCTATGCCTTTTACTTTTCCTTCATTGCAATAAGCCGCCTCACGGACCGACAGTTCTCTTCCTCCGTTCTTTATTTTGTTTTGGTATCATTTTATCCGCTTCACAGTCTTGCTGCAATCCTCTTCCCTTTGCCCAAATGTAATTGTGGGAAATGGGCGCTCCTTGCCTCCGTTTCCTTTTTGTACCGTTCTATGCTCAGAGTGCGCCGGTGGGCAGTTAGTGTTGTTACTCGTACTTGTTGTAAAAAGCTCCTCCCTGTCGGATTTCCAATCTTGTTAGGTTAAGATTTCATATTTTATTCCTAGTTTTAAGTTTCTTCTTCTCCCAAACCACACTTCCACTTCAGCCACGTTTCTTTCTTTCATTGTTATGCGCTTCTTATGTAAAATGGACGGTAAAGGGTGAGACTTCACTCACCGGAACAGCATATACTTGCCCATTCGGGTAGTCAATCAACATTTCGGGAGGAGGGTAAACGAGGAAGGGGGAGTGAAAGAGGTGCCACAACGTTGGTGAGCCTGTAGAATGATACAGTGCAGGGAATGGGCATGATATTTAACAGTAATGTTGAGAAAATTTCTTAAGATATAGTGTACAATGCAATTTAACTTAAAGGATCCGCCTCTGTTTTAGAAAGTATTTTTGTTGGTAATTGTGATTACGCGCTATTATTTATACAAAATGAATAAACATTTAGACAAAAATTCTTTCCTCCAAGTCTTGAAACAAACTTGTTTTCGCCTGGTTTTGCTCCAAACGTGTTTGTTATGGACTCACGTTTGCAAGGTTTTTCTTGTTTTCTGAGAAAAACAGTCGGTCCCCGGAACGAATGCAATTTCTCATCAAAGCTTTCATTACAAAATGGCGTGTATTTTCGTGGAGTAAGTATATGAAGCACGCTCGCGTGTCTACACATGCATTGGCTCGCCTCTTCTTAGCCCTTCCTCCCCGCTCAGAGAATCCCTTTCATCCGGCGGAGTACTCTTCTTTCCAGATACAGCCGCCTCCTTCGCCTTACAAAGGTCCTCCTTCCTTCCTCCCACCCCACCCCCTGCTCTTTGTTTGGGCCCCAGAATGCCAATTTCGACCCTTCGCTTCACTGGGAGAAATATTCATGAGATCACTAATTAAAGAATTGGCTCAGTAGGTCGCGTTCCCCTGTTCTTCTCACCGTAAACGTAAAAAAAGAGCAAAACGTCCCATCCAGTTAGCTCCATGCGACTCGATCTATTTTTTTCCCCTGGCGTTGCCAAGCGACGACTTTTGCGATTCCAATCTTGAGTACAGCCTCATCGATTCCTTCCTTAGCATGCAACAAACCAAGGTGTCTTCTTTATGATTATGTTTTGCCGAATGATTTTTTACTCCCCTTGAGTCTTGAATAAAATATCGTCGGTGAGGGGTTCTTCACAGTTGTCCATATTGGGGCAGTGTTGATGAAGTAAATGGGTGCATGTTGGGAGATGAATCAGGTTGGCGAAAAATTTATTTTCAAGAAGAAATTTATGCCTGAAACACGTCGCAAAATATAATAAAAAGATTAACCAAGACTTTAAACTGAATAGAATCGCTGTATGGATCTGATATGTGACCATTAAGACAATGGGTAAGCGTAGGTTGTAGGGTGTCTAGATTTAGTGAAAGATTGAGAGAATGATTTGCACTGAGAGGAAGGTTGATGACGAAGATTTAAATATGGTGAGAGTCGAGAGGAATAAGCTAGGAACAATCAGAATAAGGCAGAAGAAGTTGGTGGGGAGGAAGTCGGATAAATGAAGAGGGAGAATGTTAGGCAAGCTGGAGAGAAGAAGGAAGAGATCTCCTCAAAACTACAGGCTGCCTTGTTAAACGGCATGAAGAAAGCTCGGAGAGCTTAAGGAGGAGACTGTAGAGGGCAACCGATATGTATATCACGGACTGGTGGAATAATGTAGTTAATAGGTACGTTCCAATAACAGTGAACTGAATTTACTCTGATTAAATGTCTTCTTTGGAAAATAAAAAAAATCCATCAGAAGCAGTGAAAAATTGTAAAGCTTGTCTCATGTGAGCGCACTTCTAAAATTAGACTTTTGCAACAAAGAGTTATTTTGTCCCAGTTCGACTTGCAGTGGAAGCTCTGAAGTGGAGTATTCCAATTTTAGAGGACGTTTGAGGGTTTTCATAATCCTATCAATCTCCTAGTCTGTGTACCATTTGGGCAATTTGTCATTTAGTTCTCCACAAGCTTCATACACGGCACTGTAATCGTTACCCTTTCAAGTTACGCGTGTTATAATTAGTATTATCCACTCCTCTGACGTTGAATCACTTTTTCAATGGATTTTGGTGATTCCGTGAAGGAAGCCGATGCTTTTCAGTAACGAAAGACGCAAGGAATAATTTCTAAGGTACTGTGTGACACTATTCCGTGGGAAATGAGCGATGGCGCAGCCCATTTTCATAGCTCTTTCTTCAAGGGCATATATCAGCGGAAAATATTTTACATTTATTTCTTATCGACAGTCGGTTGGATCTCAATTTAAGGGTAGTGGATGTGATTGAATACACTGAGGCATAGAGGGGACGAGGTCAGTCTAATGCAATTTTCGCCCCGTCATGGCTTCGATCGCCCGTGCCCACGTGTTAACTTATAAAATTGACATAAACAAGGATGCATTGCAGTACCATACTGCCGGTTGCGGCACCCTTCATCCGTTTTGAGGCATTTTCATGAGCATACCAAGTGAAAAACCGAAGTCTATCATTGACGCAAGCCCGCCTTCACTAACCTAAACAGTAATTTCAATATCCAAGCCACCATAACTTCTGAAGGGACTATGAAAAATAATATAAATATAAATAAATATAAAAGGGAAAAATAATGAAATAGAGAAAAAGCAGAAACAAACGCTGGCCCTCTAATCACGAAGAGAGAATTAGAGGATGCCCTTCAAAAACTAAATGGGGAATTTTATGAAACTGGGGAACTCGAAGACTTCGGAAAAAGCAAAACAAGCAAGCAAGCAGGGAAATCAATTGAATGCACGACTTACAGAACAATTGTTGTTCCGTCACATGCTTTAAGTCCTTTAACACACAGTTAGGAAGAGAATCAAGAGGAAAAGTGGAAGAAAATGTGGGAGAAAAACTATTTGGCTTCCGGGAAGGTAAAATAACGAAATAAGCTGCCTTTGGACTGCGCTTGATCCTAGGGAGAAGACTTTTTGCTTTACGGCAGAATAAATCCATGCTTCCATTAACATATAGGCTGTGAAGAGTAGACATAGATGGACCAAACAAAATGCATTGAAGTTACTCTAAAATCGGTACTATTATAAGGGGGAGAGGGTGGAAGATCGTTGCCTTCGTTAAAAAAACTCGTAGGTTCCATGGAATTAATGATTGTGAAACATTCAAGTGGATAAATCAAAGAGAGTATTCATTTTGCGCTGGGTAGGTTTCATCTTGATTAACATTCGAGCATTCCCATCCCTACAAAGAAGAAGTTGATTTCAATCGAGCGGAATTCGAAGAAGAGCTATTTATTTCGCGAAGAACCTTTATGAGCGAGCTGGATAGACTGCATTATCATGGGATAGCCTGGATTGGGAGCTACTGAAAGTACGTATTTCACAACGTTGACTTAAGAGCAGTCAGATAAATGCATAATCTCCGACTTTAATGACTAAAATACAACATTTCACAAGAGGTGAGACCAAAGCGAGAAATGAAGGGAAATAGACGAGCTCTTTCTTCATTTGGGAAAGTCTTTATCGTCACACCAGGTAACGTCACGTGCATCAATTTGAACTTCAAAAAAATAACACGAATACGGACTGCCGTTTGTGGACACAGAGGTACATGACAGTCAAATCTCTGTATCACAAGTGGAAATGAGAGCAGCGTTTAGTTGATAAATACATGATAAAAATTGTTAATGACAATGTGTTCACTATTTCACCTCTGTCAAGGAGAATGATTTTTACACTCTGAAATTGTTGCACTAATAGACTATTTTTAATGATCTAAAAGATACTCACACATAACTGCCAGAATAATAAATAATTGGCCCTTTTTCTAAATTAACTTGTTGTCTTTTGAGCTTATAAAATATGGCCTCTTTGGTGGGGAAAATGCTGCAACATTTGTTCGCAGATCACGTATTTAAAGCTATTATTGCGTCCAAAGGTAATGCGTATGAAAAAAAACAATTATTTATTGAAAAATATTCTATTTTTAGTCCGAGGATAGACTACGTTTTTACGTTCCTACATTTGCTCAGGAAAAAACACTATTTTGTCCCGGTGACTATTTGAATCAGTTACCTTCCAAGCGTTCGATTATTCTCTGGGGATGTGCTTACACATAGGCGACATCGTCAGGAAGTCGCTCTCCCTCTTTGACCTCTCATCCTTCAATCTCTCCTTTCATTTTGCACAGAATGATCAAATTTTGATACAAATTAGATATTTCTACAATCCACTCCAAAGAGCTGAAAATATTCCTAAGGAATCGCTAGTCCCTGGCCTCGAAAATATTGGGAAAGGTGGTCCAGTAATGAAAGTTTCCCAATTGTTCATTACATTCCACCACCGAAGAAAGGACAACTCGTTCTTGAGTATTCGCCCACACAAAGGTGGTCACCTATCCCGGGAAACGAGGCCTCAGCTGTGGTGAGAGAATTAAGATGCCTCCAGGCCTCAGTTTATCACGTGGTTCCAACAAACAGTCTCGCTTTTAGCCCTAGTCTTATCGCCATTAATTCTCTGATTTCGAAAAATGTAACATGTCATCATGCATATCGTTTTGCTTAAGAAATCATCCAATATGTGTATATTTTCTCCGTTCGACGTCGGTGCCAGTAACCAGACTTGCATTGAGCATAAGTAATCTTAAATAAAGTTTAATTTTTTCCTTGATATTACATTTACTCTCTAGCTAATTATTTTGTAGAACTTATAACACGCACGTGTATTTAAAAAAAACCTAGGTATGAAAGTTGACCCGTTAAAGGTTACATTTGAAATCAAAATGCTCTCGTCATTAGAATAATTTCACTTTGGCACAAATACTTTAATGCAAATACAAATCAATGATCGATTTTAATGTGACATATATTTTTATGCTTTTTAAGAGAAATATAATAACTGCTGGTCAACCACTTGAATGATTCCTTTTCTTTAAGCCATGTTCTCGTCTTTTGTACACCTAATTTTATGATAGTAAAAATACTTACTTTATCATAATACTTTGAATTGAAGTGATAGCATTTATTTAGATTTGTTTACTCCGATTGATCTCGTTTGGATTTTAATTTTGCCCTTTGTCAAAATTTAAGACATAATAAAATGTTTCGAAGCCAGAAGGACGGCTAGTGTAAAAAATAGTGCGTAAATTATAAATATTTTTTTCTGTTTACTTGGGTACCAGATGTATTCAGATTCGTCAGACGTTGCCTCTTTTAAAATTATAATAGACGAGGGCTGTCGATAGAGTAACCTACGCTTCGACCTAGCGTTGCGATTTGTAGGGCTAGCGCCACCATCCTGATGTCTAAACTTCCCTACACTCAGCACGCATCCTGCTGTGGCAGACTGCGGTTCTGCTATTTTGCTCACATTGCAAACTGTTACAATGTGCGCTAAAAATAGAATAATCCCGCCTGACTTTCCTCGAAGCCTATGTTAAAGATTGATTAACGCATTCCTAGATCGTGTCGTGACTGGGGATGAGACATAGGTATAGCATGTCAATTGTGAGAGAAAAAGGCAGTCTATAAAATGAGGACAGGCAAGCTCTCCCAGGAAAGCAACAAAATGTTTTCAAACATTGTCAGCCAGAAAAATCATGGCAACTGTTTTTTGGGGCGCTGAGGGTATGTAATTTCCTTAAACTTGGCTCAACAGTTAGCACGGATCGATAGTGCGATATATTGAAAAGACAGGCGGGCGATGCAAAATAAGCGTCGGGGAAAACTGAGCTAAAAATTTATGTTTCTTCACGGCAACACACGTTCATACGCGGCCAATTAGTCTGGTGTTTATTCACCACCTGCCACAAACACTAGCGGTAGCTTGCAGGGTACAAATAATATGAATAGTTGCATCCTAGGGTACTTGGATGGATTTGGTGGTGGGAGGCGTATGATCACCCACCGCACGGTCCGAATCTGGTGATGAGCGAATACCATCTCATTCCAGCGATGAAGACGTAGCTTGCTACACTGCGCTTTGATAGATACCCAGAATTGCATGCTGGTGCAGATAAGGGGTTAAAATTTAAGGCGGCATGACCTCAGAGACGGAATTGAAAACATTGTATATCGTAAGGGTTAAAGCCTCAATTTGAATAGCGTATGTGTAGAAAAATTAGAAAAGGATGTAAAATTCAAACTTATAAGTGAGCATTTTTTTTTGTTGCTAGGCTCATATTTAATTTCAAAACGTAATTTACCCTCTGGACATTAATAGTATTTTACAGATCTTGTTTCACTGAAGCATGTAAGTTCTCGTATACTGGTTGAAAACATCCAAGTGGTGGGAATTTTTGGGCGGTCAAATCCTTTTGGGGAATCGCATGGCGTCACAGAGAAAAGAATTTTGTTAACTAATTTCGTGTGGTGAACTCAGATGACCTAAATGCTACACAACACTGGTGCGACACATGACAAACAGAATTAAACATAAAGAAGTGCATCGTGATAATTTTTTGTAAAAAGAGTAATTCCCTCCCGAACGCCTTCCGTATCGGGAACACCGAAATGGAATATGTGTAGGCTCAATTAAACAACGAGGCGTTACCCTCACTCACCACCTCTCATAGGTGAAAGACGTATGGGGAATATGTGGACAGGCTAACAAAAAATAGAATTCATTACAAAAGCCCTGGATGAATGTGATGACAAGGACAATGGGAAATGTTTTCGCCTCATTTAAAATAGGCTGCAAGTATACGGGACGAGCGAAGTTGGATTGATTAACGAATTGGATCGCGTGCAGTGTAGAGGAGCTGGATTTGTAAATAGTGATGACTTTAAGGTTACTAAAATATCTATATAATGTTCTTAAGGTAATCTACCGGTTAAGGTAGGTTTTTGGATGGACAAACTATCAAATAAACATTTTGTAACTCCAAACTAAACCCAATCCAGCAACCTCATCTACATCAGGTCCCCTCTTCATCTCTGTGTACTTCATTCCTCCCTTCATCCCGTCCGACATCCCCATCCTGTTCCTGCCCTTTCCTCACTTGCCCAACGTTCTCCCCTCCATTACCTTCTTCAACATTCCACTACCGCTCAATACGCCTTTCATCCATTTTTCCTGCCTCCATAGGATTTCTCTCAACAAACCCCTCTCCTCACCCACCATCTCCAGTACTTCGTCATCTGTTTTCCTTTCGGTCCATTTTACCTTCTCCATTCTTCTCCATACCCGCATTTCAAAAGCCTCTAATCTACGTCTATCCTCCTGCTTCAGTGACCACGTTTCCGCGCCGTACATAGCTACGCTCCATATCAGACTTTTTACGAGTCTTGTCTTAACATCCCTACTCAACGTCCCCGTCATCAACTCCCTCCTCCTTGAGAAAGCCTCCTTGCCTAGCCCAATTTTTCTCCTTACGTCCCTACCACTTTGACCGTATTAGTCCAAAACACTTCCGAGATATGTAAACTGCTCTAACTGCTCAATTTTTTCCTCGCCTATTTTAATATTTAGCTTAGCCTTTTTCTATCTGGAAAATCACATAACCTTTGTTTTATTAATATTAATTCTCATCCCATATCTATCGTACTGAACCTCCATTTCACTAATAAATGCTTGCAATCCCTCGGCTGACTGAGCAAATAATGCTTGATCATCAGCAAACCCAACCGATTTTACGAATTCCCCTCCGACTTTAATTCCTACCTCCAGTTCTTCCAATACCTCTTTAATCATTTCCTCCAAATAAACGTTGAACAGCGCCGGTAACAATGGGCAACCCAGCCTTACACCTCTTCCAAACACTGCCCATCCGGACTCTCCGTTCCCCACTCGTACCTGAGCAGTCCGAGACATGTACAAATTGCGCATCAGTCTCTTGTCCCTCCAGTTCCTTTCTATTTTCTGCAATACACGCATTAATTTTTCCCAATTCACTCTATCAAACACTTTTTCGAAATCTACGAAACAGGCAAAAACATCCTGATTGTATTCTATATTCCTCTCGACTAGTGATCTCATTACTGCAATGGCATCACGCGCACCTCTTCCTTTCCTGAACCCAAACAGATCATCCCCTAAGTAATCATTTGCCTTACTCTCTATCCTTTTGTTGATGATCCTGAGAATAACTTTAGCTGCGTGGGTTATCAAACTTATTGTTCTGTAATCCTCACATGTTGTTTCCTTTGCATGTTTTGGAATAGGAACTAACACCGATCTCAACAAATCTTCTGGCCAGGATCCTTCCTCATAGATTCTACGAATCAGTCCATATAGAGTCTTCTTCCCACAATTTCCTAAACATTTCTACAGTTCTACAGGGATATTGTCCATCTCCACGGCCTTATTTGCTTTCATCTTCTTTAATGCCCTTTCTATTTCATCGTCGAGTATGCCTGGACCTAAGCTATCTTTTTCTACGTCATGTTCCTTTTCTATGTCTAGCCATGATGGCCCAAGTGCTTTGCCATACAGTGTTTCTATGCATTCCTTCCATCTCTCTTGGATTTTTCCTGGTTGAATAATTATCTTCCCCACTTATCTTTAACTGTTAGCACAGATCTTGCCTTCTTACTTCCCGATAATAACTTAACCTTGCTGTATAGAGCACCAATTTCACCCTTCTTCTGAAAACTTTCCATATGCTCAAATTGCATTTTCCACCATTATACTTTTGCTTTATTTGTGGCCTTTCTCAATTTATTGTTTAACTCTTTGTACTTCATTTTGCCTAGCTCTGTGCTTACATTTTTCCATCTTTTTCTCTCATCCATCTTTGCAATCATATCATCCGTTACCCATGGTTTCCTTATCCTTTTCCAGTTAACGGTTCCTTTAGTGTTTTTTGCGGCTTCCGATATCCCTTGCTTCAAACATTCCCATTTTTCTTCGATAGTACTCAGCTCTTTACCGTCATCCATGATTTCTTCTACAGCCTGCTGATACTCCTTCCTCATTAATCCATTTATTCCTTCTAAATTCCATTTCCTAACCCGCCGCCATTTCCTTATCTTCTTGAAACGGACGTTACATTTCATAACAACTAAATTGTGGTGAGAGTCCGCTTCTGCTCCTGGGAAACTGTGCGAATGTACCACACTGTTCCTAAACATGTTCCTAACCATAATATAATGTAACTGATACCTTTCTGAGTCACCTGGCATTTTCCATGTATACCTACGCCTTTTGTGGTGTCTAAACCATGTGTTAGTGATGACTAACCCCTGTCTCCTGCAGAATTCAATTGCTTTCTCCACGCGTTCATTCCGCGTGCCTAATCCATAGTCCCCCACCTCACCACCCTCTCTTCCTTCGCATACCGTCGCATTCCAATCCGCCATTACTATCAAATGTTTCCCTGCAGGAACACACGCAATTATATCCTATAACTCATCGTATCCTATCGACTCCTTCCTCCTTGTGGTTGCTCGTTGGCATGTATACCGGAACAATGATCAAGTTCGTCGACCCTCCTTTAATCTCTACGTGCATAATTCTTTCAGTTGCTTGCTCTATGTTGATTACGCTTCTTCCTACCCCTTTATTTAATATTATGGCAACCCCTCATTGGCTCTCGTCCCCGCCACTGTATATCACTCTATAATTGTCACTCCAGTAATCCCCGCTATCCTTCCATCTCACCTCGCAGAGGCCTAAAACATCTATGTTACCTCTTTCCATCTCTCGCTTAATATTTTCTAATTTGCCTCTCCTCAACATTGTCCTGACGTTCCAGGTTCCTATTCTAACTACTTTCGTCTTCTTCTGCATCTTCTGTCCTGCTGCTGTTATTTCTCCCCCGCAAGGATTTCGTGGGATGACGACCGCGGAAGCCTTGCCTCCCCCGCTGGCGGTCACGACACACGGCCGCTTGGGCCGAGTTCCGTAGTTACCAAGACTCATATTCTCTATAGTACCCATCATTACATTCTCGGGAATGATAATTGAAGTGGTTTCCCGTTGCCTTCCTCAAAAGTTTTTTTAACGTGACACCATCACTCAATGGCCGCCCCACTGTGTTCAGACGCCTTTGCAACCGCCTCACTGAGGAACAGACACTGCGTGGACTACCTTTCGTCTGGCTCCTAACCTTCGACGTATATGGCATGGGTGACCCTACAAGGAGCAATTATTATTGCTCCCGCCAGCACAACTCTAGGGCTCATCGGAACACACAAGCCCTTCCACCACGACAAGGTTGTAGTCCATGGGAGGAATATATATATTATCACCGAGGATAAGAAAACCGTGGAGTTAAACGGACGCGCTGTGGTTAGATGTTTGTTGATACTCATTTCGCCATATCTCTTAAACCCTAGTTGGGGCATCGGCAATATGCCACAAAATTGTCACCGTGTTTTGCGGATACGGTTTTTACGCCATGCCAGTTAAAATTGACGGCATATTATATTTATGAAATCCAAATACGATTTAAGTTAATGGAGAGATTGATTAGTGCAGAGGAATGAAAGAAGTCAAGATTCAAACTGACACAATTATGTAAGCGGTTGACCTAGTTTTAGTTAGCCAGCCTGTCAAAGTATTTCTCTCACTTTTGGAAGTTGAAGACGACCACTTAGAGGAAAACTGTGTAATTAAAAGTGACCATTACAAAAGAACACATAGATAATTTTGAGATTAATGAAAGCTAAGTTAAACGCTAAGACAAAAGCAAATAAATTACATCAGGATGGATATTTTGTGAAAATAAGTGCGCTCGTGCCTTTTGGTGTTCAAGAGATATATTTTATGGAGAGAGATCGACTCGGAATGAACCGATATTAAAATTTCTTCATTTTGTTTTCATCATCATAGGCCATCTGGCGTGGCTGGCAGGTCCGTGGAAGCCTCTTCTTCGCCATGTTTTCCTTTCCTTTGCCCTCACCTCACACACATCACCCAACCACTCCCACACAGTCATTTTGACCCTCCTCTTGGCTGGTCGTGCCTTGTAGCACCTCCTTCAAGAGGAGAGTCCCCCCTTAGCACGTGCCGATGCCAGATTCTTTTCCCTTTTCCGATTGTTTACAGCAATCAGCTACCTTATCCCGCTCTCCTCCTCAACGCTTCCTTGTTCCTCAACCCTTCCGCCCGTCTATTTAACACTGTTCAGCATTCTTGTCGATTTCCACATCCCAAACGCCTCCGGCCTTCTCAGCTCCCTTTTTAACGCAACCCATGTTTCAAAACCATAACACTACATAAAAATCGTTTGACTAGTCTCTTTCAGTGTCCAATATCCATTCTGATGCATAGTATTTTCCTTTTCCTAGTGAATGTTTCCTCAGCGATCGCCATCCTCATTTTAATTTCCTTTTCACTCCAGCTTTTCGTTTCCTCGGCACACTGACATTTGAGCCGCTGCCTTTTTTCCAACCTTTCTTCTTCCATGCTATATTTATTTCATCGTCTCCACCAACTTTGGTCCTGCTTCTTTTTATCATCCAATCATACTCCCTCTTTATGCCTTTTTTATGAATTGCTTCTCTACTGTACTTCTTCATTCACGGAGAATTATACTTTTGACGTGGTGTTAAAGAAAAAAGATTTCTACAAAAAACGTTGAGGCATTAATATCTTAGACGTACCTTCATATTTCTTCCTGTTTTTTCACCGTAACGCCATCGTCAACACGATTTCAAGGCTAACTTGCTTTTCTTCACTCCACACAGCATAAATAACTGTGTTCATTGTATCAAAACTGGATGTGCAAATTTGGTAACTCGTTTATGTTAAGTGGCATTACGTTCCCTTCTTCGCTTCTGCATGTTTGACTCCAGTTCGTCGGCGCACCCGTCGAGGATGAGGTTTCGGTCTTACGGATTAATCAGTCCATCTGAATTCAACGGCCTCCTTCTCGGGGGGCGACGGGCGTGGAAAGGAGGCCCGTTTTCATCACACCTTGATTGGTTTGAATTAATAAATGCGAAATACGCAAACGACGCATTTTGATAATTAAGTCCTTCGCATGCAGAGTGCGGAGAATCCACGGGTGAGCGCGAGGGGTTTGCCTTTAAGATTATACGTGCGAAAGGAAAGAGACATTTCGGAACATTTTTAATCCACCCGCCGAATCCTCGAAAGCTCACGCATTCATTTGGAAGGTGCGAATGGAATAAGAGAGTTGGGGATGAGATAATCGCGGGAAGGAAGAAGAAAGGGTTCTGGAGAGAGATAGAGGGATGTGGGGTAAATTGGAGGCCAAAGATCCGATCCTGGGGGTGAAATGGGGGAGCGGGGTCTCGTTTGAATTCGGCTAGGCGGGAAAATATTTGAATATTTGGTCGGAGGTGACGAGGAGAGGCTAAGGGAGGACAAGGACAAGATGAAATGAAAATGTAATTACGATAAAGTATATATATATATAATTATTAACAAAGTAATCAACTCGAAGGTCGGTTTAGTAGGTGATGGTAGAGCTCACCCATGTACTAAGCCCGACGACGTGTGAATATTCAAACATCAGGGTAGAGGGGCCAGTTCCTTTCCCTGTGCCGGTTATGGTTTCCCAGGAAGATCTGATACCCGAAAAATGAACTAGCTTGGGTGGAGCTGCAGGTGTCCAGAGTGCCTTGCCCGGGAATCGAACCCGGGACCCTCCGGTCAGTAGTCAAACGCTCTACCCACTGGACCACCGCGACCCACATACGCATATAAATATTTATAAAATCATATATATTTTTATTTATTTATTTATTTAAATGTATATACACACACACACACATTCAAACACGAAATCCCGCCATACGGCAAACACGCATTCATTCACATGGAAATAAATATAAGGAAAAGGGATACGAACACATTTAAACGATGAACACAGGGGAGATGAAGGGAGGCGGAATCAAGCAGACTACAAGTGTCAAAAATATTTTCTTGATCGGGACTTGAACACCGGGTTTTTCGACTTTCCGAGCCGATGCTCTAGAATTCGTGTTTGAATGTGTATGTGGCCAATGTCTCTTGTCTCTTCTTCTGGCTATACGTGCCACGAAACGCACTGTTCCTATTGATTGCTAACGTACTGTCCTTTCCTCTCGTGTGTTGTTTATTTCTCCTTTGATGGGTGAAACAGCTCCCTAACGCCATCTCTTGGCCAAAGAATCGGGACACATGGGCGCTTAAAAAGATTGCAGAGCTCAGTTTAAATTAGGTTCAATTAATAGCTCAAGTGCTAAGAGCATCGGACCGGCAAGTGGAAAAATACGGTGTTCAAGTTTCCACTCCCAATCCCACTTCCATCCTCTGCATCCTTTGGAGTTCTCTCAACGAGCCACTCTCCACCTCCACCATGCCTAGCACTTAATCCTTTTTCCATTGATTCCCTCCCCTTTACGTAAGCTTCATTGCCTGATTGTTCTTATTATGTTATTATTTCTTCCTGAGCATTTTGCCCACATTGGTCCAAAACACTTTCGACATAGATAGTTATTCCCCCTCTCGAAAACTGAATACATTTTTTTTCTCATATTTATTTCGTCCCATATCTATCACAATATGATCAGAAATGCTTGCAACTCCTTGGTTTCTGTGCTTTCGATTTCGCTTTGCCAGGATTTCGTGAGATGACGACCTCGGAGACGCTTCTCCACTTGCCGAAGACGACGCTCGGGGCTGACTCCCGTTGCTTGCCACTCACTCTCCATACGTATCTGCGTAATAATCATATCAGTGCCCATCGTTTCATGGGATAATTAGTTTAGGTGTTTTCCTGATTAATTACTCAAAGTGTTTTGACGTACCACCTCCACTCAAATGAGCACTTCACTGAGATCAGACGTTAAATATACAGTGTGCATTCTGGAAATCACACAATTGAATTTCCCGCGCCGTTCCTATTAAATGGGATGAGGCAGAACCACTTGCAGCAGGTGGAGAGGACGATAAACTTATCCAGGAGGCTATGTGCTCTTCAAGATGTGGAAGTGGCAGGACCTCTTGGTAAACCTCTTCGCGCCTACCTTAATCTTGAAAGAAATGGAACCGACGATCGAGCAACGTTACCAGATTACTAAGTTTTGAGCTTGACGGAAAAAATTTCTTGAGGAGACTAACAAAGTGATTCGATGAGACTTACTGGGCCTCTGCTCTGTCCTGCTCACAAGTTTCGATGCGGTTAAAGGCGTTTGAGAAGGGCCGGGAAGAGGTGAACGACGAACAACGCTCTGGGCGGCCGTCAACCAGCAAAACCGACAGCAATGTGGCTCATGTTGACAACTGTAAAACTCATAGCGTCGATTGAGCATCAAGATGGTTGCCAATGAACTGAAATTGTCGTCTACTGTTTTGTTTCGCATTGCTACCGAAGATTTAGCGATGAGAAAAGTGTGCGCCAAGCTCGTGCCCAAGGTGTTTGCCATAATGCGCTACGAGTCCGCGAGTTCCTGGCCAAACACCAGGTGCCAACGCTGCCTCACCTCCCTTTGGTCTTGATTTCGCCCCAGCAGACTTCCTCATGTTCCCTCGGATTAAGGCAGCCCTGAAAGGAACCCGTTTTTCGTACATAGAAGAGATCCAAACAGCAGGGACGAAGACCTTGCGAGAGGTCCCCGAAGACGCCTTCCTGGGAGCGTACGGGTCACGGCCGAGTCGCTGGAAAAAATGTATTGAGGCCCAAGGATAGTGCTTTGAAGAATTTTAAGAGTTTGTGCAAATATGTTCAACAATTACTTTAAAAAAATAATTGCATTACTTTCAGAACGCATCCTGTATGAGTAAAAAGTAAGATCTCTTTCAAATGCACGAAATAGATTTTGATCCGTTTTCTCATTTTGAAATAAACTGGCTTAACTCTGCATGAAAGGCAATCGAGGGTCTTGTTCAGCATTTGCATCAGCTTTCCAAAGGAACATTTGAAAATCATTTCTGTCCTAGGCATGCAGTTGAACGGAGATGTTTTGTTAGTATTTAATGAAAAATGCATTTCTTAAGGTTGTAGCGTTGTTCTTGGATTAGGAAATCGTCAAGCCTTGAGCATTCCTTTCTTGGCGGACATCTTCAAATGGTGCACGCATCATGTTTCATTATTTGGAACATAATTATTAACATATTACATTTTAAGCAGCATATTTTACTTTGGTAGTTATCCGAAGGGAAGTAAAAAAGGCTATTCCTAGATTTGGAACGAAGTGGGATTTAATATTAATATTATATAGTATTAATCAGACGGTTACATAGGTAAAATAGTTTTTTTTAACGTTTTCTGTCTATTACTTTTAGAAAAGTCAGATATGAAGCGAATCAATGCTATTACGTACGCATCTCATTTAACAGCCAATTGCCTTATACGCCCTTGTGGCTATGAATTGACCAAGGGAAAAAGGCTACCTTTGACCTCTATCTGAAACTCTGTCTCCATTAGCTTTTCCATGTAGCCTCCTTACAACGTATTCCGCCGCTTAAGTTGATTTTACGTTCTACGTTACATTCTACAGATCACTATTACCTATAATTTTATTCATGCATTTGATATTTGTGATTGTAGTGGCTAAACATCCAGGTTATCTAATGCTAATGTGTTGCTTTGTCTTTTTTCAAAAACTTCTACCTTTAAAATACCTTCAAGTCTTGTCATGAGAGCTTGCATTTTCTACGAATATTTTAATTAAAAATGACATCTGCTGTTATTAAATGTCAGTAATATTAAAGAAAGGGATTTTTGAAAGACTGCTAGAATTAAAATGGTGTTTACGAAGGCCTGCCGTTAAATTGCTTAAGGTTCTTATTCCTGTCGTTTCCCCCAGGGGTGTAGGAGGAGTAGGCGGATCTGGAAGAATATTTCAAAAATCTTATTATTTTCTTATTATTTCGGCTGTTATTCATTAAGAAAGAATTTTAATTACCCTTGTCCACTAAATAATGCTTTTTGCAAATGCACCCTAATAATTCCGTCGATTCAGAGCGATTTACACATCCTGACATTGGACTTCCTGACATTGCGACTTCCAAAATGTTTCTTTCATTTCCCTCTAAGTATTCTGATACTACAAAACGTAAA
This sequence comes from Hetaerina titia, assembly GCA_037158775.1. Lineage (NCBI taxonomy): Eukaryota > Metazoa > Arthropoda > Insecta > Odonata > Calopterygidae > Hetaerina > Hetaerina titia. The sequence continues at coordinate 3,034,098 of CM073776.1, read as the reverse complement.
GAATCGTGAATGATTAGTGGTAGTATTATATTTTTCAACCTCGTAATCGAAGGAACGAGTAGATAACCGTCATGAAAAATGGTTTCATCAAATCTTAATATGTATAACATATTTTTTAGAAAATGATGGATATTATGCCGTTTAGATATTTATGCATGTATGTACATATAATTGCCTACGTGATCTGATGTCGTACCTACGTGATACGTGGTCTGTGCAATAAATGCGCCAACTGATGCAAAATGGCTTCCATCACGCGGAATATAGTGAGGGCGCTGGAATGGTCCGGGAGAAGGTAAGGTAAAGGAGGGGGGGGAGATACCGTGCTACCGGCGGCGACTGGAGACGGAGGCGTGGAGTCCGTCGGCTTCCCTCTCGCAACAGCCCTCTCTTCGGGTTTTTCCCCGATATATATACCCGGGGGCCTTTTTGATTTGTCGATTGGGGCCCTCTTCAATTGGTCTTCTCAACCGGGGGAATCGGTTAGGGGGAGAAGCCGTGGAAACGGCTCATCCTCCCCCGCCGCCCCCCCTTCACACCGGCGGCGTAGTCTGCTTGTGTTGGGGGACCATCGAAACCGCAACTTCTCTTGCATCGGTCTTCCGCCATCCGGATGTCTCTCGACCTACCCTTCAGCTGCCGACACCATCGCCAGGACGGCCCCACTAGCCCACGCCACGCGAAGTTTTCTGTAGCTCACGGTAACTTGGAAAGGTGGGGAATGGATAGGTGGGGGGGGGGGGTTTCGCAACGCGAGGGGATTGGGAGACATGCGGTCCTCTCGGTCGAAACTCGCATGGGTTTTAACATCGTTATCGTCTTCAGCACATACACAATTCACTAATCTCATCAGCCAATACAATATAGAGACATAAGGTAACAGTAACACTTGTGTCTTCACGAATTGTCCAGTTGAAAAAAAAATGTACCGTTTTTTTTCAGAAGTTTCTCCTTAAACGACACTCGGCGAAGATGAACAGATATCGTTTAAATTTCCACCTTCAAAACACAACGTGCATGTTCATGATCACACATCCTTTTACCTTAAACTCTATTTCCACCTTTCGTATGGCGTCGTGGTGAGTTAGTTGAACCACCCAATACAAATGAGAAGTATTTGTCCATACGATATTTCAAGAACACATAATAAACACAAAATTCATACAATATGCAATAAAATAATTAAGCTCTACATAATACTGATTATTCAAGAATGACATTTCCGTCCTGCAACCTGGCAGTTTTCAACACCGCTTACGGTGAAAAGAACAAAAGACTGAACAGAACAATATCCCAGATTTGGTTTTGCTGCCAAAATTCCACAGCGATCTATACAAGAACATCCACAAGGCGCCGTTTCAAAGCCCTTACTCATGTTCAAATTTAAGATTTTAACCGAAAATAAGCGTTATTTTTACACTGAAATTTGAATAGGAGGAATAAATGAAACCCACTTACACGCTAGATTAGCGTGTTATCGCTAAACTTGTCAGCGCTGTTGTTGATTCACAAAAAGAAAGACGAAGCCATTTCAAAAGAAAAGCAACAGAAGTGATTTTATCAAAACTCATAGTACACAGCTTCAAATTTGGATTACCACATTCTCATTCCGTCACCTTATTGGGAATCACTAGTAACCTCGTAACCCGTGGTCCCAAGGGGACCTCTGGGAAACCTCGGACTCGATCCCGCCGCTCGCTCCGCCGCCCGGTCACACGGAAGGGAGTGGGTATAGTACCCACTTCTACAGATAATATGCAGAAGTGGGGGGGGGAGGAGTGGTATATTTTTGGTTATACCGTGCTCGATAAACCGTCCCCGCCGTCCTCCCTGTCGCGGAACAGTTTAATTTGTGATACGTGACATTTTCTGACGAACCTGCCCTCGCGTCCCTCAGCTAATTCCACCGTTACTGGACTAGTAAAGCTTGTAATGACGCAAGGCCTTGACCACCGCGGGAGGAGCTTCCCCGTCGCCTGATCCGGAGCGGAGCTAATAGGGTGTAGACGGTAGGCGACCCTGTCCCCTACCTTAAATCCTTGGGCTTTCCGACCACGGTTATATCTAACCGCCACGTTTTCGTTGGCCCGCTTTAGATTTCTAAGGGCTTCTTCCCATTTTTGCTCGAGGTCTTTTTCTGTGGTGGATCCTGCCAGATTTTCGTCGATGTCCCACTTGATCGAAAGAGGATGGTTCAACTCCCGTCCAAAAAATAAACTCGCCGGGGAACATTTAATACTCTCGTGATGAGCCGAGTTGAAAGCCACCATCAAAGCTCCCAGGTCCTCGTCCCACCGGTCCTGGCTACGGTGGTGGAATATGGTTAGCGCGATTTTAAGGTTCCGATTCACTCTTTCCACTTGGGATGCTTGAGGGTAATATGGTGTCGTCGTGATGTGTTTAATACCCCACTTGAAGCACATCCCTTTAAAGATTTCTGATGTGAATTAGGCCGCGTTGTCTGACATAATGAATTTCGGAAACCCGCAGAACGCGAAAGCCCGATCGGTTAAATTCCTTATTGTAGTGCGGGCTGTCATGTCTCGCGTAGGGATCAAGATCGAGAACTTCGTGAAGCCGTCCACTACGGCCATTTGACATTTATTCCCGTTCCTAGTCCGCGTTAGCGGTCCCATATAGTCTACATATATCTTCTCCCACGGTTCCTTGCATACCTGCGCTGCATGCAGTCCCACTCGACTATTTAGGACGGGTTTCGCTCTTTGACAGTCGGGACACGAAATTACATAACGGCGTATCTCCCCGTACATTTTCGGCCAGTAAAAATCTCGTTGTATTTTTCGCCGCGTTTTTAAAAAGCCTAAATGCCCCCCAACTACCGAGTTATGGAAGTACTGCATGATCATTTGCCGAGCTATCTTTGGGACGACCACCCTATTACGCTTGGCACTAACCGGGCGGTACATCAATAGTTCGCGAACTATTCTGAATTTATTTATTTTTTCTCCATTGTTGAGTCTATTCTTTAAATTGACGCATTCAAGATCGTTTTCTTGATGTTGTTGAATGGATAAAAAGGACGATGGGATCTGCTCCAGAACACCTATAGAATTCTCCGCTTCATTCACATCCACCGCCCCCGGGTCTCCGAACATTCTAGATAGGCAGTCCGCTACTACATTATCGCAACCCCGTAGGTGGTTCAGCTTAAAGCGAAAAGGAGAGAGTCTTAAAACCCACCGTCCGATTCGTCCTAACTGTTTGGGGTGCTTGCGGAGCCATGAAAGTGCCTCGTTGTCCGTATATAATTCAAATTCTCGCCCTAACAAATACTTCTCAAATTTTTCAACCCCGAAAATTATTGCTAAGCATTCTATTTCGTAAGCAGAATATTTTTTTTCCGCGTCGGTCAATGTCCGACTAGCGAAAGCTACCGGTGCCATTCGCCCTTCGACTTTCTGAGATATTACGGCTGCGACTGCGTTTCCCGACGCATCGGTATGCAAAATGAACTCCTTCCCGAAATCGGGGATTTGCAATACTGGAGGCGAGGAAAGTTTAACCTTAAGCGCCTCAAAGGCTTCTTGCTGCTCTTTACCCCACCGGAACCTTGAATTTTTCTTTTTTAGCGCGTTTAATGGGACCGATAACTCCGAGAAAGAAGGAATGAATTTGCAGTAATAGCTGCACATTCCCAGGAACCGTCTCACTCCCTTAAGGTCTTTTGGTGGCGGGAATTCTCGTATCACCCTCGCTCTTTCGGGGTCTACTCTAATCCCACCGGCAGATAAAATATGCCCCAAGAATCCTATCTCTCCCGGGGCAATCGACATTTTCTGAGGGTTGACTGTTAATTTCGCCTTCCTCAACCGCCTGAGAACTTCCTCGACGTGCTCAATATGTTCTTCGAACGTCTCGCTGTATATCAGTAAATCATCCAAATAATTAAACAAAAAGCGAAATTTGATATCCCCCAGTATTTTATCTAGTAACCGGGACAGAATTTGGCCTCCCGTACATAACCCAAACGGCAGTTTCTCGTATTCAAACAACCCGAACGGTGTAATGAAAGCCGTCGCCCGTTTACTTTCTTCCGCGAGGGGAATTTGATGATACGCGGAATTCAGATCGAGTATCGTGAAAAACTTCGCTTTTTTGAAATGGAAGAAAGCAGTTTCTACGGTCGGTAACGGGAATGCGTCAAACCTTATTTTTTTGTTTAGCTTGCGATAATCCACTACCAACCTCGAAGAACCCCCTTTTTTGGGAATCAGGAACGCCGGACTTGCGTAGTCCGAGCTGGACTCACGAATAATCCCTTTTTCTAGCAAATATCGTACATGCTCCCTCATCTTATCCAAATTCGGGGGGGTGCACTGAAATGGTGGGGACCGCACTGGTTCCCGATCGATTAAAGGGAGTCGGTACTCCATTATTTCAGTTTCTCCCAACTTGCTGGTTATCACGTCCCCAAATTCCTTAAATACCTTCATTAATGAAGTCCTCCTCTCATGGGTAAGATGCCCTAGGTCAAAATTCCCCTTTCCTTCTGGCCAGGGAGTCCGCTCGTTTTCAGTACCTATGAGGGAGCAAATAACCGTCGGTTGAAAATGAAACGAGAAAGTTCCCTTAACGAAATCCAACACCATGCCGGTTTTCAGCATAAAGTCGGCCCCCAAGATTACCGTGACTGGGCTGGACTCTATGATTAGGAACTCATGGTCCCAAGTGCAATTTCCTATTTTTACACGCAGCGTCACCGCTTGGGACACCAGTACCCGACTGGCGTTGAAGGCGCTACACTGCATGTTGACTTCTCGTATTTTATTCTGCGAAACAACCAAACTTTGAAAAAAACCGCGAAATGCAAGACTGAAACGCCCCGGAGTCGAGCAAGGCTTGGGCCGACTGGCCGTTCACTGCCACTATACTCCTCGGCGTGACGCACTTTGGCCTTCTCGGGAGGTTTCTTAACGTGAGAATAATCCCGCGACGGCGATTTGCCCTCATCGCCTCGCGGGGTATTCGTTTCCCTGGCCTCGTTGCCTTGCGGGTTTACGGCACTGGACGGCTAGGTGACCTATTCGACCGCAGCGCCAACATTTGGCTGCTCCTGACCTCTGGAATCCTTGGTTTGGAAGCCGATAACCCGGGTCTCCATTGAACCTAATATTAGAGGTACGATCTTCGCCTCTGTAGCGGAAGTCTACATCTACCATTTCTACGACGGGTACTTCATATGACTCCGCAAGTTCCCGCCTACCTTCGTGGCCTCGCCCCCACTCGACCAATTCGGTTAAACTCCGCGGAGTGTCCGTTAGCCCCAATAAATAGTCGGGGTGGAGATTCGCACACACTACATCGCGCAATTCGTCCTCTCCCAATGCGTTTCTGAGCCTTCCATTCATCCTCATCATCAGAGAGACGTACTCCGCGACGCTTTCACGGGGTCCTTGCTTCCTGTTGAACACGTCCCGCTTCATGCGGACCTCGTAACTCGGAGCGCAATAGGTTCACTTAAACTCTCTCTCGAAGTCCTTAAATCTAGTGAAATTATTTCCCCAAACCCATTCGCGCGCCTTTCCTTTTAATATTTCGGGAAGTATTTTCATGCTTAGGCACTCGGAGAGCTCAAGGTGGCCCCTGAATCGGTTAAGCGACTCCATGAACCCCATCGCACTTTCCGTTCGTTCTCCGCTGAATTTTAGCTCCCACCTGGTCGCTGCCGCGATTACCCTCTCTATATCGCCTAGAGAGCGGTCAGTATGCTCCCTCGTACTTGTGACGTCGGGGTGTCCACTTCCTCGCTGTGCAAACCCCGAACGTTTTCGCGGAGTCCGGCGCGAATATCGTCTGGAGTGCCTTCCCCACTAATACCAAATCTAAGGCACGTATCGGTTGCCTCTTTTTTGGATAACTCATTTATCCAAGCGGTCCCCCGCGGTAATCCTACCGGTTCCATGCTGCCCAAAAAAAATATATAAACCACGCTCTGCTACCAGTTGAGGGCGCTGGAATGGTCCGGGAGAAGGTAAGGTAAAGGAGGGGGGGGAGATACCGTGCTACCGGCGGCGACTGGAGACGGAGGCGTGGAGTCCGTCGGCTTCCCTCTCGCAACAGCCCTCTCTTCGGGTTTTTCCCCGATATATATACCCGGGGGCCTTTTTGATTTGTCGATTGGGGCCCTCTTCAATTGGCCTTCTCAACCGGGGGAATCGGTTAGGGGGAGAAGCCGTGGAAACGGCTCAATAGCTCCGCCCACTAGCGATGGTAGTTGCCTGAGACCCAATGAGCCGTCTGTTCTTGGCGGATCGTCGAGCAGTACGTATGGAGCCAGTTATGTTAGTTTCTTTTGTCTTTGTTTTTACTCTTTGTCGAAATTTGAAATCAACAACAATGTTTTGGTTAAAAGAGATAAAACTTATCAAGAAACTGCTGCAATGTTGACGGCTGTTTACGGTGAGAATTCTCTAAAGAAAGCATTCATTTTCATGTGAATTAAGCGTTTTAAGGTTGGGCGACGAGACGCCACGGATGATGGGAGGGGAATTAAAGATGGTGGTTAAGGGTGGAAATTTTAAAGGATCTTAAGGCTAGTATATATGCGGATTCGCGAGTTCTCAGCTCTATGTTGGTGGCTGAATCGCGTGGGGATTCTAGGAGGGTTAGAGAGAAACAGTGGTCGTGTGAAAGATTGTGGGAAATCACGCGTGAAGGGATGGGAAGGGAAGAGATCGAGGCAGAATTACCGGAGTAGCGGTGATTATTCTTTCGAATGGATACGGAGATAATTCATTCGCCAATGTAAAATGAAGTGCATTGTTTTCATGACAAAAGATAGATGCTGTTTTCCGAGAGGCAATAGCGTGGGAGCGGGGTGAAGGAAAAGTTAGGGGATGGAGGGAGAGGGGAGAATATCTGATCAGCAGGCATGTTTTACGTTGGGGGCGGTTACACGTAGGGGGATCGTTGGTTAAAAAGTTTCTGAGATACGTGGGTCGTCTGTAAGAGAGAAAGAGGGAGGGGTAGTAAGAGTTGGGGTAGTAAGAATGAGGTCGCGTCATTGACGTCCAGAATAGGAAACAGTTCATAAAGGAAGGTTTTCAGTCTTTGGGATCCGGGGAAATAGGGGCATGGTTTTGCATCCGACATAGAAGATATACTAATTCAGTTCGCACCCTCTTGGTCAGGAGAGATATGTATCACCAAATATGAAAGGTAAGCCTCTGAACGGAGAAATTGAAGCATTTGTCCTTCTCGTGCGCCATTTACGACAAACACTCGAGGGGGAAACTAAGAAGGAAAGATGGCGTCCTGAATCGCCCCTCTCGCGCCCCATTGGCTGGGTGGCCCGGCTTCAAGTGCATACATTTTTAAATGTACTCAATTCATTTGGGTAGTGTGCAATTTTTTCTGCTGCTTCTAAAACCAAGCGGAATTTATGGCATACTTATATAAAAAAGCAAAGCCAGTATATGGGTTTCACAACTAACTAAATATCTTAACAGGTTTTAATGTTTACAATTTTATATATTCTATTATTAGGTAATCTACCGGTTAAGGTAGGTTTTTGAATGAACACCACTATCAAATAAATATCTTGTTACTACAAACAAAACACAATTCAGCTACTTACTCTACATCAGATCCCTCTTCATCTCTGTGTACTTCTTTCCTGCCTTCATCCCGTCCAACATCCCCATCCTGTTCCTGCCCTTTCCTCGCTTGCCCAACATTCTCCCCTCTATTACCTTCTTCAATATTCCACTACCACTCAATACGCCTTTCATCCATTTTTCATACCTCCATAGGATTTCTCTCAACAAACCCCTCTCCTCACCCACCATCTCCAGTACTTCGTCATCTGTTTTCCTTTCGGTCCATTTTACCTTCTCCATTCTCCTACTCACCCACATTTCAAAAGCCTCCAATCTAGGTCTATCCTCCTGCTTCAGCGACCACGTTTCCGCGCCGTACATAGCTACGCTCCATATCAGAGTTTTTACGAGTCTTGTCTTAACGTCTCTACTCAACGTCCCCGTCATCAACTCCCTCCTTCTTGAGAAAGCCTCCTTGCCTAGCGCAATTCTTCTCCTTACGTCCCTAACACTTTGACCGAGTTGATCCAAAAAACTTCCGAAATACGTAAACTCTTCTACCTGCTCTCTTTTTTCCCCTCCTATTTTAATATTTAGCTTAGCCTTTTTCTTTCTCGAAAATCGCATAACCTTTGTCTAATTAATATTGATTCTCATCCCATATCTATTGCACTGAATTTCCAATGCAATCAGCAATGCTTTCAACCCCTTGGCCGAATGACAAACCAAAGCCTGGTCATAAACACCCCTAACTGCTTGTACGAACTCTCCTCCGACTTTCACTCCCACCTCCAGCTCTTCCCAAGCCTCCTTAATCATTTCCTTCACTTCCTGCCCAGCCGGACTCTCCGTTCACCACTCGCACCTGAGCAGACTGAGACATGTACAGGTTGCGGATCATCTTTCTGTCCCTCAAATACATTCATATTTTCTGCAATGTACGCATTAGTTTTCCCAATTCAAACGCTTTTTCTAAATCTACGAAACAGGCAAATACGTCCTGATTGTATTCTATATTCTTCTCAATTAGTGATCTCATCACTGCAATGGTATCATGTGCACCTCTCCCCTTCCTAAACCCCAACTGATCATCCCCTAAGTAATCATTTTCCCTACTCTCTTTCCTTTTATAATAAGAAATGGAAGGGAAGGAATCCAGGGAACTGTCAAGGATTAAATTCGAAAAAAAATATTGAAAATGTGGATGCAAGGAGCAATGATGCACTCAATATGCTAGAGGCCTAGCATGGGACTGTTTAAACATGTGTTACGAACCAGAATATAACAATTGACTACGAGGATGACTGGGATATTGAAGACGTACAGAGAAGCGAGTGCCGATTGAGTGATACTAGAGGGAGAAAAGAATAATACGAGACAGTACGGATTTTGAATGGAATGAGGGGAGGCAGGAAGTATGCTGAGTCAAAAAGTGGTTTCTGCATTGTATTTAGTGAGTATTTATTTAGTGTCATGTTGGACAGGGTAGAGATTTTTGGCAGTACTTGGTTCCTGATCCCGTTAGCAGCCAATCTGAGCCGGTTGGCTACCCTTAATGATAAATCCCCGGCTTCTTCATACGCATAAATGCCTCCGAGATATGTACTTACGCGGGTAAGTGTGTGAGTGTGAATTGCCGGTGTAGAGTTCAATGGTCGACGGTAACCAGACCGACGCCGACCTCTCCGCAGGTGGGAAGGGGAGGAACGGTACAAGAAAGGCGCATTGTTGCGCTGATTCCACGGGGCACTCTCCGCGCCGATGTTACGGATTCCGACCGCTAGGAGGCGTGGTGGTTGGGTGGGGAGGGGACGACCGTTCTCACCCCCTGCCTCCCCTGGAATAAATGATCGCCCATTGCGGCTCGAGGGGCCGTAATTATTTTCGCGGCTTCGGCCTCCCTTCCTGGCGAGGACGCCTTGCCTCTTTCAGCTGGGCCTGCGTTGATAAAATAATAGGCCGAGATACCTTTATCACCCTGGGAAGGAAAAATGACCGACATACTATATAAAAGCAATGTGGCTTCCTGAATGAGGTCTCCCCCTCGGGCCGGGCCAACTTTTTCCGGCCGCGCTGTAGCGATAAGCTCCTGTTGCTCTTCGTTCTTTTGTTAATTGCATATTTATCTGGATCGTGCGGAACTACAATCTTCCTTTTTTCTCTGAATTGGGGGAAATGGAAGCAAAGAGAAGATACAATCAGTTGGGTGAAGTTTGTGATAGTAATGAAATTAGATAGCAACGCATATGATTAACGCGAGTAAAAAATTGAGCATTAAATCATATTAATTGTTGAATGTAACTAAGTGCCGATTAAGAGTGAAAAGTTTGGCGAATGTCTCATACTGTGTAATGAAAAAATATTTTTTACGTCTATGATAAGTGAAATAGATTCACTGTTTTGATTGAATAAACTCGCTTCTAAACTTAGAGCAACAAAGAAAACATTGTTCAACATTACAACTCATTGACAATATCAGCTCCTTATTATATAAATATGGTCATTTATGAAAAAATTAGTTATTTTTAGTACATTCAATATAGGCTAATATATTCGCTGATGCAAAGATTTATGTTAAATCGGAGTGATGATTAGTCTTGTAGCATTTATGTTCACCTGATAAAAAAATTAACGATAACGCGTATTTTCTAGCGTAAGAGAAAGAATCTTAGACATCTCTATGACTGCGTTGGAATGTCAGGTAAGAGGAATGAGTTTCAAGGAAAATAATCTCATGGTTTTCCGCACATGAGTGAAACTATCACTAGATCGTTTAGTGTTGCATCTCGATGTGAAATATTAGCTTCTCCCCGACAAGACGAGGATTGCGAGTTGTGAGGAATACCTGCCTGCCATTTCCCTCGCGATTACTCTGGCTGGAGATTAAATGGAGTCCTCGTGAGTGGAATAATGTGCTGCTCTAGTGAAAGATCTCAACGAATAGATATTTTCGTCATAAAGATGCTAACCATTAGAAAATTGATATTCCTCCGACCTTATACATTTTTCACGCATCACTTTGTGGAATGTGTTCACGACCGCAGAAGTAAAGAAACTCTTGATGTTATCATAAACAAAATCTCATGCTAAACACATGTTTTTCAAGCTTATAAATTTATTTTCTAGTTTAGGAAAAAATATTTGGAAAAAGGGAGAATTAGAAATATTAGGAAAAGGAGAAGGAAGGAAAAATTGGAAAGAAATAAATTTCTGGCAATGGAAAATGGATTGGCCTGTATAAGTAGTCGCATTATGGCCGATTTTACGTCTATGGTGAGGGTGATCGTTCTACACGAATCCATGGAGTGCTGGAATACTGGAATTGCGCTTGACTTAGTGAAGTATTACAATCCGGCCGAGCACTTAATTGAAAAGAATCAATGAAATTATATCATCCACTAATTGCACACTAAGTGAAAGAAGGAAACCAGACTATTGAGAATGAGTGTTATAAGTCATATTGCAAGGAAACAGCAAAAATTATAGAATGTTAGAAAGGTGTTGTGTTCTTCTCCCCTTTCTAAGCCCATGCCGGGTGGTACCCTGACACCCCCCGCCACTCGCTCTTGCGGCGACCTGCGAGGTATTAAGTAGGTATAGATGCCTTTTCTTCCCAATGGCTGTACCCCGTAGATATTGGATGGTTTGTAACTACAATCATTATGCACTACGTATATCGAGAATATTCCCAAGTATGCCCTGTAATATTTACCTTCTTTCACGTGTACGTCCTACCTGTCTGCAGGCAGGGAACATCAATAAAACCGATTCCCTTCCTTCCTCTTGCCCATTTACCTAACGTGTTCCTTTTTTTTACAGCCTCTATGATCCCTATACCTCTAAATATAACCTCGAGCCAATCTTCAGCCATCATTGGGTTTCTCCCCGCGACCTGCTCCCTTCAATAACTCTATTTAAGAGTTATTTCTTAATCTCCAACCTTTCTTAATCGCCTCCATTCTCACACCTCCAAATATCTAAAACTAAAGGTTTCCACCTGCTAAACATATTCGTTTTAGAAATTCCAAGAAACTGTGGGAGATACCACAAGGGTAACTTTTAACGGAGTTCTCTGATGTATGTGTGCACAATGCTACAATTTCAGGTTGTAAAATCATTCGCCTTGTCTGGTATCCAACTCCAGGCGAGTGATAATGTTGGACTCGTTTTATTGTTCTCCACCTTTATGGTGATTAAACCGTTAATAGGACTAAGTTTTGATTAATACGCCAAAATGTCAGTTGCACTCTATGATGCAACGCATGGGAAAAAATGGTAGAATAGGTACGAATCGTTCAAATTATACCAGAATTAATTATCTGTACTAAAGCGTCTTTTAAAAAAATATCTTAAATTGTTGGACTCCTTTTAGGTTTAAATTTATGCTTGTCATTTTATTATGCTCCGCTTTAGAGTACTTGCTAATTCTATTCATGCGGTCGTGCTAAGCGTATGCGTTATCCATTCTTCAATCCCTGCAACATGTTCTCCTGGCAACGTCCTCTTCTCAAACACGCGTCTCTTCACTTTAATTTCTCTTAGGCTATTGAAATGATTTTATAAGCTATCGAAATTTTTATTAACAAATAATATTTTTATAGGTTCTACAAAGATTTAATAGATTCTTCAAAGTGTTTTTATGAGTCAATCTTTAAATGAACCGTATTTTTTTAATCAATTCTAGCAGGTAATGCAACAATTTCAGAGAGTAAAAATCATTCGCCTTGCCCGGGATTCGAACCCGGATCCCTCGATATCCGGCCGAGAGCTTTAACCAATTAAGCTACCGAGACGTCCTCTTACACTCTGAAATTTTGGGGGCTTTGAAGGAACAAGATCCGGGTTCGAATCCCGGTCAAGGCAAATGATTTTTACTCTCTGAAATTGTTGCATTATAATGCACACATAGCGGGTGACTCCGTTAAAGTTACTGTTACAGTTTCTTGAAATTCTAGCAGGGTTACAGCGAAAAGAGAAATCGTGAATCTATTTTTTTAATATTAAACGATCGCGTTTTTTATGAAAATAATTTCTAATTCGAAGAATTATTTAAAGATGCGTTCTGTGAAGTCTTTACACAACGAAAATTTGGTGAACCTTATTTACACGTATTTCCTTCGAAGCAATACGCTTAGTTCTAAACATAATCGACCGTGTATGAAGACACATGGCGGGGATGACATCATATCACCACGCTTCCATTATTGACGACGCATGACTCCAAGTGTGAACATACGAAAGTGTGTGTGTGTGTGCCTGCGGAGCCTTGATACATTAGATAAATCCTTACAATTCGTCACACAGCAACAAGGGAAAGAACATCCCGTATCCGTGGCAACGGGGTCACGGGAAACAAATGGTTGAGGGCCATATTTTTTCGTTTTAGATTGAATTTGCGACTAGATAATCGGCAAGCGGAGGAATACAAGGCCTTGTGTAAGGTATCAGCTCCAATGGCACGTGAGGGCTGAGGTAATCTAGTAAGGGAGATGCGAGGGAGGCTCATTTATTGCTGCGAAACAGAAGCTTGAGAACATTAGAAAGGAGGAATTTTAAATGAATAAGGTGTATAATTTTGGATGAGTTTTTGAGAAGTGGGCGTGAATACATTAAAGGTGGTATTTTAACCCCTTTTTTCAGATTTGTCCAAAACCCATTAAATACAGTGTTATGGCAGCTTGAAGAAATTAAACGAAAATATTTGTGTGTAGCCAAGAAATATCTTCACTTTTTCATAAGTAATGAATAAGGGTAAAAACATTTTATTCCCCTGTATTTATTCTCAATCTTTTGTAAAATACATGTACTCTTTGCTGTACATGATACACAACTTTGAGATCCTGACATTATTCGAAATGCCTTAAATCAAAAATACGTATTTCAACAAATATATTTAAACTTCAGAGATACAGTAGCGTACATCCGATTAAATTAATGAGAAAAATAAGTTCGACGCATATATTACTTTCATTGTTCGTCCTCCATTGTGGCAGGAGAGGTGAAAGTGAATTTCATATTTTTTCTTACTAGCTACAACAAAATGTTTTAGTGTTTCATGAGTTTCCAGCTCTTTAATTCCCTCAGCAAGAATTCTAGACAGTTTCAGTGAAGATGGTTTAGAGGGATTTTTGGATAGTTGTGTGATAATGGGCAGAGCAAAATGGACAGTGAAATGAAATATACATGTACGAAATGGATTTTTATGAAAAAAATCGATTATTGTTCTTTTTCTAAGGGTATACGAAAAAAATCAATTCATATATGCAATATATTTTTCCAGTTTTTACGAGGAATATTCATAAAGTAAATGCCGTTTGATCATACGAGTTATAGGTGAAGAGACAATTAGACTTGTTGGAGGAAGAGTGTAATTGAAATACTCAAATAACTATTCCTGGCGAAAACAATTCACGAAATGTTAAAATCGTAAAATGGAGTAAAAAGCGATAATATTTCAGGGAAAAAGAAAATTAAAAATTGTTGACATCATTAAAGAAATCATATGACAGTAGAGGCCTCATTTATGGAGCACAATGGATTTGCATTTTGATTGAATAAATAAAGGCGTGGTGGTCAAGGTGGTAAACCGACGGATTACTTAGCGTTGACGATAGCCCGGGAATCGAACCCGGGACCCGGGTATATATATTATATATATATATATATATATATATATATATATATATATATATATACTATATATAATATGGCTGAATCGGCCACCAACATAGAGGTGAGAACTCGCGAATCCGCATGCATCCTATATTTCCGATCATTTAAAATTCCCACCCTTGACCGCCATCTTTAATTCCCTTCGCAGCAGTCCCGTTACCTTCCACCCCCCTTCTTCCCTTCCCAGACACTCTCCTCTCAAGAGCTCTTTGTCTGACCTGAAGAAGGCCTCGGGGTAAGCCGATAGCTCAAATAATCTACAATGTGAGTGTTCTTTTACGTGTTTTCTGTTTTATTCTGTGTTTTATATACAGGGCCCAACCAAAACTGGTAGGACTGATTTTTTTACAAGAATTTTATTGACGATATACTAACATCGACTTCTCAAAGTGTGCTCCTTGAGTTGCTACACGCTTAGTATAACGTTGCTCCCATTCTCCGTAGCCCGCTGAAAATTTTCTTTGGGGATGCCGTTGATGACCCTCGTCGAAGGCTCTTGAACGGCCTTTATCAAGTTAAAACGTCGTCCATTTAGCTGTCTTTTCATCAGAGGGAAGAAAAAGAACCAGTGTGGCCAGATCGGGAGAATGAGGCGGGTGTGGTAACGTGGCAACGACGTATGTGGCCAGGAGCTGTCTAACGACGAGCGCGCCATGGCACGAATTTTCGGCACCATCATGGCACACACCTTGCGCATGGCCAAATCCTGTGAAATAATACGTTGGACGTTGGATGCAGACAGACCCAACTGGTCTGCAATTTCTTTACTGGTTAAGCGTCGGTCTGTGTTCAGCAGTGTCCTCACTCTGCCCACATTCGTGTCGGTTCTTGCCGTCGACGCCCGTCCGGAGCGATGGTCGTTTTCAACGAGCTCCCTACCCTCTTTAAACAACTTGTGCCACTGTGGAACGGCTTAAGGCAGTGTCCCCATAAGCCTCCTTGATCATATCGAGGGTCTCAGTTGCCGTCTTCCCGAGTTTTGCACAAAACTTCACGGAATAACGTTGCTCTTAATTCAGATTCATTTTGTTTTTCGACGCGGACAAAAACCTTGCTTCACTAAAAACGGTATCCTTACTCAACGACAGCCCGAAGGCGACTGAAGTTGGTGTCGGTCTGTTGCTAAGAGCCCCCTCCACCTTATCCTCTTAGGCAGACCCCCCTTCAATGCTCCGTTCGCTCTAGAGAAAATAAGCTTTACCACTTTAGGGTGCAACCCTGTATGTATATAAGAAAGCGGGGATTACTGGAATGAAAATTATAGAATAATATGGAGCGGCGGTAACGACAGCCAATGATGGGTTGCAGTAATTATAAATAAAGAGCAAGGAAGAAGTGTAGTTCACACAGAGCAAGCAACGGATAGAATAATACTCGTATAGATTAAAGCAGAACCTGGTCGTTGTTCAGGTGTACGTGCCACCGGGCAACCACAATGAGGAAGAAGTCGATAGAATATATGATGAGTTAGAGGATATAGTCACGTGTGTTCCTGCAGGGAAACATTTGATAGCGATGGAAGATTGGAATGCGACAGTAGGCGACGGAAGATATGGCGATGAGGTTGGGGTCTACGGTTTAGGCTCAAGGAATGAGCCCGGGGAGAAAATAATTGAGTACTGCAGGAGACGGGTTAGTTATCACCAACATATGGTTTAGGCACTTGGCCTTGCCACTTGGTTAGACGCTTCATTTAGAAGATGGGAGAATGTAAACACAGAATAAGGTAAAATGATGTAAAAAGAGTTTAACGATAAATTGCGATGGACCACAAATAAAGGAAAAGAAGAATGGTGGAAAACGCAATGCGAGGATATGAAAAGTCTATGATGGATGAAAGTGTTGCGCTCTATAGCAAGGTTAAGTTTTAGCGGGAAGTAAGAAGGCAAGATCTGTGCTAACAGTTAAAGATAAGTGGGGTAAGATAATAGTTGAACCAAAAAAAGTCTAAGAGATATGGAAGGAATATATATAGAAGCACGGTATGGTAAAGAAATCATTTCACCAATGAATATCATTTCCCTGAATATTGCTGGCTTCTACAGCGCCTTAAAAATTGCAGTCCTCCAACGTTTTCTCCGCGATTTCAGGGCTAATGTAATCCTCTTTCAAGAGGTAAAGGAGGACATAGTCTGGGGTGCGAACACCTTTCAGACCAACGGCATTTCGCCGACTGTCATTCTGGCACCACCACCCTAGTCCGAAATGGCATTCCGTTCTCTCATGTTCGCCGCCTCGCCTCGTGCCGAATAACGTCCCTAATCGTGAATGGCATCCGCACCACCATTTTTACGCGTCCTCCGGTGAGCAGGCGTGGGCAGAGCACGAAACTTATTTTGATGAACTTCTCCTCCCCTACCTGTATTCCTTCTCGGGGAAGGCCATCTTGGGTGGGGATTTTAATCCCATCTACCGCCGAGAGGATAGTGCCTCGAACAGGGATAGAATGTCATACCATCATAGGAGGGCACTCCATTTTTTTATTTATTTAAGAATTTATCGTGGCAATTAGGCAATTGTCCTGGTGGCCACGGTCAGGTCTGGTCAGCTGTCACTCATATCATGTTTACCGCCGAGAGAATAGTTCTGGGATAGGATGATATACGATCCAAGCCGGGGACTCACACTGAAGCTCGAATCTATTGGAGCAATTGACGCAGTGCGTTCTTTTTGCGCCGGCCGCACTCCCGTCACGCGATCAGGGCTTAACTCTCAGGCGCGGATTGGCTACCTTTTCCTCTCGGCATCCCTTAAAAATAATGTCCAGAGAGTGGAGTCCTTCCCAGTGTCCTTCTCTGATCACTGCGCCCTGATGATGAGTGTTACGCGCCCGGTTACAACCCCGGCTGTGCGCGCCCACCGCTGCGGCACCGTGTGGCGCATGGACCTCCGCGTGCTGGAGAGCGCAACTCGCCGCGATTTCATCCTCACCCAGGTGTGCGAACTGATCGCGGCATTCCGTCCCGGTGCAGACCCCGCGGTATGGTCGGACGACATTTTCAAACCTCGAATTGTCACCCACATCAAAAGGCAAACTTTGAGTGTCATATAGAAAAATATTACACCATCTCTTTCTACCGCCGGGCGCTGGAGGAGCTCCTGCGTAAGGATGTTGCGCAGGAAGATTTCTACGCCCAGGTGTCGTACCTTAAAAAAATTTACTCGACAACGCAATCCAAAGATATGCTCCCGAAAAATGGCAAAAAGAATTGGACACGGATATAGGACCCCTAACGCTATCCGACCTTCGGCGCTCGATGAAATCCAGCTGCGGCTCCGTCACAGACAGAATCTCCGTCAGAGAGTCTGCCACCGACAACACCGACCTTCTTAGGAAAGAGGCCCGGCACTTTCAAAAGACTTTTAACAGGTATCCCACGTGGAAGAAGGCAGACACACCCCCTCTCTCTATGCTGTTCTCTTCCCAAAAAGACGATTTAGGTCGAGGCATAAGTTCAAACGAACTGGACTGCATCTTCGCCATGCTCCCAAAGGGCAAAGCACCCGGCTTGGACGGCCTACCCTTTGATTTATATTTCTCGTACAGGAAGTTTTTGAACCTATTTTAACCAACCTTTTAAATTGAGTTTTTAATTAGTGGCTATCTGACTGCAACTTGAATCAAAGATGACGCGCCCCGATTCAACTACTTCCGCCCAATCGCCCTTTTAAATGCCATTTATAAAATATTGGCACACATCTTGCGATATAGAATATCTCACGTGTTGAGTATCCCAACGGCTGTTGCCGACATCGTCCTCTCTCCATCCCAGTACGCCGTGTCGAAAATGCCAAACATTTTCGATGCCACACTTCTAATTCGCAACGTTATATTTTT
Organism: Hetaerina titia; assembly: GCA_037158775.1. Classification (NCBI taxonomy): domain Eukaryota; kingdom Metazoa; phylum Arthropoda; class Insecta; order Odonata; family Calopterygidae; genus Hetaerina; species Hetaerina titia. The sequence goes on along the minus strand of CM073776.1, from coordinate 3,016,029 downwards.
CTCACCCTCGTATGGCGATAGATTTCTAGCAGTGCTTACCATTGACCTTGCGAAAGCATTTGATCTGGTCCGGATCGAATGGATCCTTGCCGTGCTCAAGACGATGGCCTTCCCCGAGCACTTCATGAGTACCGTCTCAACGATGCACACCGGTACATCTTCTAGAATTAGAATAATGAATGCCACCTCACCACCCATTCCCGTCAGTAACTCCGTCCGGCAGAGCTGTCAATGCTGCTGTTTGCCTTTGCCATAGACCCACTACTAAGACGACTTCAGAGCAGCGGAATCGGGATACGCCGTCACGGCGCCGTCTGTCTGGGCGTCGCATACGCTGATGACATAACCCTTTTTATATACGACCCGTCCCACATGGCTCTCGCCCACGACATCTTATAGTCATATGAACAGGGATGTCATACTTCCTGAACAACCGAGAAAGCTAGTTTATACTGCTGAAGGGAAACCGACCCCCGACCTCCATCGATTGGTCAGAAGCGCCCTCCTTCAAAATCTGAGGGTTTTGGTGAGAGAAGGAGTTGACTCCCACGATTGAGCGGAACTGGGGAATTAGACCACCACATAAAATGGAATGTTGGGAAACTTTCACTCCCTTCCCTCCCGATCGTGACCCGCGTCCGCCTCCTCAACTATTATGTCATCTCGAGGCTATGGTATGTTGCCCATTTATGGCCCTTACCCCCTAAATAAAATGCATGCTTTATTAGAGCGACCAACCAATTGATCTGGAACGGTTACGTAAAGAAAGTGTCCCGCAACCATCTCTATGGCCCGCTGGGTGGTCTCATTTTAACGGTTACAGCTCTAAAGGCAAAGATCTACGCAAAGCTTGGCCTGTGCATCCTTGGGAGTGACGACGCGTGGCGAAAGGCACTCCTCAGGGACGCGTGGCAGGCTCTCGAGCTCGACGAAAAAGATCGCCTCACTCCTGCGAGATGGAGAAACAATTAGGGTCAAGACCCTGTTTCTCAGAGCGCCCGCCGAGCCAGGAAAAAATACATTGAAAGGAAATCATCTTGGAAAAACTGGGCGACCAGCAGAGGGAACGATGAGGTACGTAGTCAAATGTTTAGCCTAATCGCGAACATGGTCATGACGGAAGAAGTGAGGCACCACCTACGGTTGGCTGACTCGCCCCTTGTCCGTCATGCGGTCGAATAGACAACGTCGCGCATCTGATTCTTGGCTGCGACGAAAAATTCAAAGAATGGGAAGCCCTGAGAAAGGTAGACAAAACCTGGGTCGTGTTCGGTGGTGATGCCATTAAAGACATAAATCTGATCACCCTGAATTTCGGCTCTTTCCGATCTTCAAAACTTTAATAGTGACCAATTTAATCGTAGAGTTCATACACTTAGGAACAGCGAATAAAAATTGAGCTAAAGTTATGCAAGCATTGGTGAAATGTATGTGGCTACCCCCGGTGCCGGACACACTTCGCCAGTGGTTGAAGAGTTGCTTCACAGAATGTGATTCAAACTAATCGATGACCCTCACCATATATAATGTATATCTTGTGAACCTTGCCTTATTATTTCCTTCAACAGTATTGCACATGGTCACAATTGTATATGCGGATATATGCATGTATGTCTATGTATATATGTGCATTTCTATGTTTAATTGTATACATTTGTATAAATATATTTATATTGGAAAACAGTATGCTCTACCAAAAATCTATAGGCTGCTATTATGTATACTGTAAACACTTGTTGTGTAACGTATGTACTAGACCGAATAAAAATTAATTGAATCATGGCCCATTTGATTAGAGCGTCCGCCCAAGTGGAAAGATCCGGTGTTCAAGCCCCGGTGAATATATATGTGTGTGTGTATATGTGTATTCTGTTGAGATAACTCGCAGCATCAGACTGATAAAGTTTCTTTTCCTTTCCATGCTCCTTCCCAGCATCCTGTACGCGGATATAGTGAACTTCACGCCTCTGTCGGAGCAGCTGAGCGCGTCCGACCTCGTCAAGACTCTCAACGAACTCTTCGGGAGGTTCGACCAGATCGCACAGGTGAGGAGAAGCGCGTACGTAGTCGCGTTGGTGAGATAACTGACATAAGGAAGGGCTACGGCATAAAAACTTCAAATGAAGTGGCGATGGAAAAAATCCCTGTTCGTCATATCCCCACCTTATTTCAGTTCTCTCCGCCTGTTCCGCTTCCCTAAAATGTCATCGGTCGATCCACACGTCTGTATCTTGTGTTATGCGATCACATAAAATTTAGAAGACAGTAAAGATGAGAGCGATTTGTTGTTTGAAGCCTCTCTTTCCGTCCCCCTCGTCTCGCCTCGCCTGCGCGAGGGGCGGAGACCTGGAGTTGCGTGTCCGTGTGATTGGAGGAGTTTCCCTTTATGTTTCGGTTCTGCGTTACCTGTCTTGTTACTTTGGTGGTTTGTCATATGAAAGATTTTGGTCCATTTTTATTCCCTTTTTTGCACAACAAGTAACCAGTTTGTTTTGTGAATTAACCCTTGTTTTGAATTGGGTCTTCCTCCAGCATGCATATATGTTTGTAAGTCATATAATGACGAATATTATTCCCTTTTACCTCCAATTCCTATCTTCCCTTATCACTCTTACCTGGTGCGTGCACCCCTGCCAAACACCTTTTTGGCGGACCGCGGGGTATTTACGAATGTTGATGTAAAAGATAATTTCATGGATATAAAAATGGTTAAATACGTGAATATTATTCCAAGAACCTTACTCCGTCATATATGTGCTCTTTCCTTCCGTCACTTTCCGAGTATGTGCGTAGCGGGTGTATTGCCTTCACTTGTACTAGCACACCTTCATTCCTCAGGTACGACGTCCTTAATTTATTAGCTCTAGGGCGACCGTTATTCTGTCTATTCGAGGCACCCCGTGGCCATTAAAACGTCTTTTTACAGCGGTCTAAGTCGAGGCACTCAACCTCTCGATGCCCTAGGGCCGTTTGCCACTCATCACGGACCCCTGGGGCCGTGTAGATTACGTATGCGACCATCGCATGGATAAGCTGGGGGAGAAACTTGCACCCACGGTGGAAAGTAGGTCAACGTTCAGTCCAGTCCATGTTCCCCGACACACTACACCTTTATGCTATAGTAAATCATAAACGGCGGCGTGATGCACTCATTATGCACGTAGTGAAGTGGGTGTGGCGAGGCTATGAGCTCGTCTATTTTCTTCCCACGGCCCGCCAGCCCCCGGGTGCGGGTCCCTCGTCCGGAGGGCGCTTGCCTCCACTCCACACCATCATGGGCTCAACCTGCCTACATCTACACCTACACTATGCCCCACGGGCCGCCGCGAGGGCGTGTGGCGGGGGGACATCACACACGAAATGCAATGCAGCAACATGCAAAATAAAATATGCTAATGCACACGACTATATTAATACGAAGCATAATTTAACTTTCGCACATCATGCGAAAGTACATATACAAGCAACTTATACACAAAAGCACATACATCTACAAATATACTACTTGCCTACGCGGCATTTTATCTTGTTCTCGGGTGTAATTGAATTTTTATTACTATATTTGGTTTTTGAATCTATTATTATTTCGATTTTTTACCATTAAATCATTATCACAGGTCATTTTTTTACCATTTTACCATTACCATCAACCATAAGGTCGATTTGGTAGGCGATGATAGATTCACCAAGTACCAAACCCTATACGGCATTATGAGAAATTAACACATCAGGGTAAGGGGGCCAGTTCCTTTCCCTGTACCAGTTATGGTTTCCCAGGAAGATCTGGTACCCAAAAAATCACACATCTTTAGTTTAGCTGAGAGTGCCCATAGAGGCTTGCCTAGGATTCGAACCTGGGGCCTCAAAAACTGGTCGAAAATACTCTCACAAGGGCACTGGCGCCATAGCAACTCCCTCGCTAGAGAGTCATCCATTGGTTCCCCCACACTCACACATAGCACGCACACCCACGCACACAGTATCGCCACAACAAGGTCATCCAGCCTCGCAATTAACGAGATGCATTCGCCCCGACCCCACCAAACGACACGGCGAGAACACACCACAGAAAACAAGACCTCGTCATCCCATTACTCTTCTTCTTTTTCTCTCCCTCCCTTCCCCTCCGAAAGCCCTTCTCCCCTAGATTAAGTCCTAAGAGAGGTCACGGGCCAACTCCCTTTTGCTCTCGTCATGCCGCGAAATACCTCCGATGACCCAATTTAATGGTTGCCGAGAGAACACTGCCCTGGTCACATAAAAATGAAATTGACCGCCGATTCTTTTGAGGCCGGCATTTTTCGTAAGGCACTCAGAAAAGGTTTTTAAATTAAGGGCCTTGCGAATTAGTTATCGGCCAATTGAGGCCTTTCGTATAAATGGTTGTGGTTAATTTTTATTTCCTTTTCCGCATAGCAAATTAATAGTTTATTAGGTGAAGTATATGCAAATATGAACACATGTATACGAGGGTCATCCGGAAAGTAGTACCCGTTCGTGCCGCATGAAGTGCTGACGACGCGAGTAGCCGCTGGACGAGGTCAGATAGCTTCAGTGGCTTGTCTGCCTTCTCTGAGCCAAGTTGCGTGACGCTAGCATTGCCTGTGTTGTTTCTGTGATTGTTTACAATGTTTAAAAAATTGAGAACGCCGCCAGTTGTGAAGTGAGGGCAGTGATTAAATTCCTCAATGCAAGAAACGTTCGCCCATGTGATATTCATCGCCAATTAAAGGAGATGTATGGAGACAATGTAATGGACGAGTCGTCTGTTCGGCGGTGGTGTCGCAACTTCAACATGGGGAGGGGGAACACACACGACGATGAGCGTTCGGGGAGACCGTCTGTCATTACAGACCAACTGGTGAGCTCAGTTGACGAATTCGTGAGGAACGATCGGCGCGTCACAATTGATGACATCTGTGAGCATTTTCCCAATGTTTCTCGAACAATTGTTCATGAAATTGTTAAACACCATCTGCATTATGCAAAAATTTGTGCAAGATTGGTCCCTCGCATGCTTACAGATGAGCACAAAACCAAGCGTATGGCTGCAGCACTGACGTTTTTGGGACGTTATTCTGATGAAGGAGACTCTTTCTTGACTCGCATAATTACTGGTGACGAAACATGGGTTTGTTATGCATCACCTGAGAGTAAACGACAGTCAATGGAGTGGCATCATGCTCATTCACCAAACAAACCAAAAAAATTCAAGACAGTTCTGTCCACCAGGAAACTCATGGCAACCATTTTCTGGGATCGACGAGGTGTATTGCTTATTGATTTTATGGCCCGTGGAGACACTATTAATGCCAATGCGTATTGTGAAACATTAAAGAAATTACGGCGGGCAATACAAAATCGGCGGCGAGGTCTATTGTCTACTGGTGTCATGCTCGTTCATGACAATGCCAGGCCTCATGCAGCTGGGATAACACAAAAACTTTTGCAGCAATTCAAATGGGAAACTTTCGACCATCCACCGTATAGCCCGGACTTGGCCCCTTCAGATTTTCATCTCTTTACAAAGCTTAAAGACTTTTTGGCAGGAAAAAGATTTGACAGCGATGAAGAACTTAAAGAAGGAGTGACCCTGTATCTCAATGAGCTGGCGGCGAAGGACTATGCAGCAGGAATACAGAAACTTGTCACACGTTATGACAAATGCCTTAATTTGCTTGGAGATTATGTTGAGAAGTAGTTTAAAGTATCCTCTTTCAAATAAAATTTTTTATGTTTGTTAATATTTACTTTTGTGTCTTTATTTCACGAACGGGTACTACTTTCCGGATGACCCTCGTACATGTTTCCACCCTGACAGAAAATTTCTCCCAATTCATTGCGATCTTGTTTATGTCGGCCAGGTTTAATTTATGTTTTATATTCCCAAGTGGAGCCTTTTCAAATTCCTGTTAAAATTGAAAAGATTCGCATCCATTTTCCAGCCACTCCCCCCCCGATAAGACTAAGTCATGTGTGAATACACCTAATTTAGTCCAGCACGAGTGGGCTCTTTTGGACCGTGCAGATAAAAAATAATGAATTTGAAGCAATCGAGATGTGCTGACAGTAATGAACTCTAAAATGTTGCATTAAATTCACATGAGGGAAATGGATTCCTAAGTATACGGATCCTTCATGTACGTATCCAAAAACAGGCGTTATCCGCGCGGTTTTCCATTCACTTGAAACTTTGCCTGCCGGATGAGGAATTTGTTAAATATTTCTTCAAGATAACCGAATGACATCAACCGAAAGGTTGCTTTGATAGTTAAAAATTGAGATTAACAAGCACCAAGTTCAGCGATATGTGAAAATCCCCAATCAGATTAATATGGGGGCCAGATCCTTTCCCTGTGCCTCCTGTGGTTTCTCAGGGAGGTTCGAGAAATTCACATAACTCGGGTGAAGCTGAGGGTGCCCAGAGAGGCGTGCTCGGGAATCGAATGCAGGCTCTCCTGTCCGTAGTCCTACGCTCTACTCACTGGACTAGAGGTCACCGCGTCAAACTTCAAGATATTAGAAGATAATTGTTGTGACACCCTAGCCGTTAAATTTTCGGGACCTGGGTATTTGTTGGGTTTTGTCATTTTTTGGTCATATATTAATCTCTTATTGAATTCTGCAGGAGACAGGGGTTAGTCATCACTAACACATTGTTTAGACACCACAAAAGGCGTAGGTATACATGGAAAATGCCAGGTGACTCAGAAAGGTATCAGTTAGATTATATTATGGTTAGGCACAGGTTTAGGAACAGTGTGATAAATTCGCACAGTTTCCCAGGAGCGGATGCGGACTCTACCCTAATTTAGTTGTTATGAAATGTAATGTTCGTTTCAAGAAGATAAGGCAAGGGCGGCGGGTTAAAAAATGGAATTTAGAAGCAGTAAATGAATTAACGAGGAAGGAGTATCAGGAGGCTGTAGAGAAAATGATGGACGACGGTAAAGAACTGAGTGCTATCGAAGAAAAATGGGAATGTATCAAGAAAGGGATATTGGAAGCCGCTAAAGACACTATAGGAACCGTTAACGGGAAAAGAATAAGGAAACCATGGGTAACGGATGAGATGATTGCGAAGATGGATGAAAGAAGGAGATGGAAAAATGTAAACACAGAGTTAGGCAAAATGAAGTACAAAGAGTTAAACAATAAATTGAGAAGGGCCACAAATAAAGCCAAAGAAGAATGGTGGAAAACGCAATGCGAGGATATGGAAAGTTTACAGAAGAAGGGTGAAATTGGTGCTCTATACAGCAAGGTTAAGTTATTATCCGGAAGTAAGAAGGCAAGAGCTGTGCTAACAGTTAAAGATAAATGGGGTAAGATGATAGTTGAACCAGGAAAAATCCAAGAGAGATGGAAGGAATATATAGAAACACTGTATGGTAAAGAACTTAGGCCGACAAGGTTAGACATAGAAAAGGAACATGACGTAGAAGAAGATAGCTTAGGTCCAGGCATACTCGACGATGAAATAGAAAGGGCATTAAAGGAGATGAAAGCAAATAAGGCTGTGGGGGTGGACAATATTCCTGTAGAAATGTTGAAATGGTTAGGGAAAGGTGGGAAAAAGGCCATATATGGACTGATTCGTAGTATCTATGAGGAAGGAATCTGGCCGGAAGATTTTGTGAGATCGGTGTTAGTTCCTATTCCAAAAAAGGCAAAGGCTTCGTCATGTGAGGATTACAGAACAATAAGTTTGATATCCCACGCAGCTAAAGTTATTCTCAGGATCATCAACAAAAGGATAGAGAGTAAGGCAAATGATTACTTAGGGGATGATCAGTTTGGGTTCAGGAAAGGAAGAGGTACGCGTGATGCCATTGCAGTAATGAGATCACTAATCGAGAGGAATATAGAATACAATCAGGACGTTTTTGCCTGTTTTGTAGATTTCGAAAAAGCGTTTGATAGAGTGAATTGGGAAAAATTAATTCGTGTATTGCAGAAAATAGGAATGGATTGGAGGGACAGGAGACTGATCCGCAACCTGTACATGTCTCAGACTGCTCAGGTGCGAGTGGGGAACGGAGAGTCTGGATGGGCAGTGTTAGGAAGAGGTGTAAGGCAGGGTTGCCCATTGTCACCGGTACTGTTCAACGTATATGTAGAGGAAATGATTAAAGAGGCATGGGAAGAACTGGAGGTAGGAATGAAAGTCGGAGGGGAATTCGTAAAATCGGTTAGGTTTGCTGATGACCAAGCATTAGTTGCTCAGTCAGCCAAGGGGTTGCAAGCATTGTTGAGTGAATTGGAGGTTCAGTGCGATAAATATGGGATGAGAATCAATATTAATAAAACAAAGGTTATGCGATTTTCCAGAAAGAAAAAGGCTAAGCTAAATATTAAAATAGGCGGGGAAAGAATAGAGCAGGTAGAGCAGTTTACATATCTCGGAAGTGTTTTGGACCAATACGGTCAAAGTGGTAGGGACGTAAGGAGAAGAATTGCGCTAGGCAAGGAGGCTTTCTCAAGGAGGAGGGAGTTGATGACGGGGACGTTGAGTAGGGATGTTAAGACAAGACTCGTAAAAACTCTGATATGGAGCGTAGCTATGTACGGCGCGGAAACGTGGTCGCTGAAGCAGGAGGATAGACGTAGATTGGAGGCTTTTGAAATGTGGGTGTGGAGAAGAATGGAGAAGGTGAAATGGACCGAAAGGAAAACAAATGAGGAAGTACTGGAAATGGTGGGTGAGGAGAGGGGTTTGTTGAGAGAAATCCTATGGAGGCAGGAAAAATGGATGAAAGGCGTATTGAGCGGTAGTGGAATGTTGAAGAGGGTAATAGAGGGGAGAATGTTGGGCAAGCGAGGTAAGGGTAGGAACAGGATAGGGATGTTGGACGGGATGAAGGGAGGAAAGAAGTACACCGAGATGAAGAGGGACCTGATATAGATTAGTTTGCTAGGTGGGGAGTCACAAAATGTTTATTTGATAGTTGTGTCCATCCAAAAACCTACCTTAACCGGTAGATTACCTAATAATAATAATAATTAATCTCTTGTCTCATCCCTTTGTGGCATTAGCCAATTTTTCGGGATGTGGGAAATCTGAGATGTCCTTGATGGCACCATCGCGGCTGGAAACGCTTTAGAAAAATTTATTCATAGTTAACTTTTCCCTCGCTATCTGCGTGAACGACGTCCTTTCAAACCATTAAGCAAGCCACGTACCACTTACGCGTACGTACGTTCCACTCACTTCCTTGACATTTGACGAGAACGCTTTAGGGTTACGGTCCAACTACTCACACAGTACTTAACGTTTAAAGTCCCGTAGAGCGCTGTGTGCTTTTACTTTCGTTTCAATTTTAGAGGACCCATTCTCATCCAATAACTGCCAATGCTCCAACAAATATGAGTTCCACTCGTTTTCCTTATCCTCGGGTTTATCCTTCTCTGCTTTCGAAGCACTTTCCCATCGTGCCTCCTGGACTCGCAGTGTACGTATCTAGTCTATCGCGCTGGGAACCGATGATGTCAACTGAGGAACAGTGCAGTCCTTCATATCAACAGACAGTCAACTTTCTGTATCCATGACAATGATATCATACTTACTCCTTACTCTGGAGTGTATTCATCTACATCTACATAAGTACCCTGCGAGCCACCAAAAAGGTGTGTGGCAGGGGGGTATTCTCGATGACCGCTCTCTTACTTTTGGGGTTTTACTTGCAGGTTTATAATACACGGATATATTTATCTCTTATGCCCTGCATGTTTGGATACACTCCCTAGCACGCAGTTTTCCATTAGCTTGCAGAGTATTATGTGGATTTGGATAGATTACTTATAATCTGAATGGGACCCATAATTCTGCCTGTCGTTATTGTATTAGGTATTTTTGGACTAGTATCAGTAGTCAATTGCTTATCACTGTTAATGATTTTTGCTTCCAGTTTCCCTTTTCTGATAAGTATTAGTTTAACTGCGCCTCCCCTACCTACAAGGTTTTTAAATTGTGTACATTGTTCTTTTATTCCTGAAACTGGTAAATTCGAGTGGCCGGACACCTCAATGTCGAAAATTTACCACCAATTCCCACGTAGAGTAGTCCGATGCTCTAACCAGCCATCTCGAGTGAAACCACGGACGTGTTCTTGTACCGCGCGCCCACTCGGATGTCTCGGCCACGTATAATGGAGGCCCGAGCGATCGGCGAGGCGTTTTGGAGTTGGGGCTCACAACACATGGAACGGAATATCCTTGTTAATGGGATAAGTGTAGTGATGAGTTGGGGGTGTTTGTCGATCCCTTAGTTCCCAAAGGTGTAGTTACGTGGTTTCCCGTCGACGTTCCGGGTGAGTCCTGAAACCTCGTATCTTTTCCTTAATTTGCTTTCGTCTGCCGTTAGAGGGCAGGGTTGGACGCGAGGACTGGAATGGGAAGGACTCTTTTCTCTGGCAGCCAGGCGTCTCTAGGGCCGACCGGCCAACTTGGTTAGTTCGGATTGCCGGTCCAGGCCCATTGCTAACTGCAGCGAAACAGTCCACGGCATTCCGATTGTGGTGGCCCCAAGGGGAGATCCTAAGGAGGAATCCACCACAGACCGAAAGTTGGCAAAAGTTTTCCCCCTTCTCTCTCTCTCTCTCCATATGCATGCCTACTTGAAGTGGTTCCACACACATGTGTGCGAGTGTGTATTTCACGGCCCACTTCCCTTTCCCTCCATTCTCTCCCTCATTCTGCGAAACTTCCATTCCGTCTGGCCCAGGGGGCGTTCAATCACCCCCCACCCTCCTCAGCGGGCCCTTTTTCGCCTCCTCGTCCCTTTGTCGAACGGTCCGAGGGGAAGAGCGCCTTTGTCTCCCTTTTTGCCACCTTACCTTCAAGGAACAAAGCAGCAACCTGCTCCCGCGCTTTGCTCTTCAAATGGCGGCGTTGAGTTAAAGAGAATACAATATAACCCATCGTTCAATTAGTCCCTGTACTAACTAAAAAAACAACATTCGTTTCGCAAAATCCATTTTTATTCATCAATATGATCACCTTCAAGACCTATACCATCATTCCAACGCTTTTCTAACTTTCCGATACCATGCTTGTAAAACGATTTGTCCTTGTCCTCGAAATAAGCTTCAGTTGCTTCAGGGATGACTTCCTCATTCGAGCCAAGTCTTTTTCCCTGGAGCATCTTTTTGATATCAGCAAACAGACAGTAGTCGCTGTGGGTCTGGAGAGTACACATGGTGGGTGGTGGGGAAATAGATTGAAGCCCAACTCGTTCAATTTGGCCATTGTTTTCATTGACTTGTGGCTCTGTGGTGCATTGTCTTGACGAAAGATGATTTTTTTTCTTCATCTGCTGTCTTTTTTTGCGATTTCGTCCTTCAATTGCACCAAAAACTCAATTTTGTAGTCGCTATTGATACATTTTCCATTTTCAAGGTAGTCGATGTAAATTATACTTTGCGTATCCCAAAAATAATAATCTGTCCAATAAGTCCCGTGAATTGATGATGGGTGGGATGGGATGAAATGATTGATGGGTTATTTTGCGATATTTCCAAATGGTGTTCTCGTTAATCATAATCATCTGGATTAATAATGTTCGACGTATTGGAAAAATATTAAAATAGATGAAGTACAACAAACACTTTCAATTAGATTCAAGGGGCGTTAAATTTTTCAACATTTCCACTTTACAGGAAAATAAAATATGAAATCATTAACATTTAATATAAAAACAGCAGTAAAATTTCTGATAGATATATATTTAAAATAACAAACAAAAGTAGTATTAGGACCTAGCTTATTCCTATTTCCAAGGGGATCGGGACGGAGGGGTTGCTTACGTGCTTGCTTCCCACCAAGAGGAGCCCGGGTTCAAATCTCTCGGCGGCAGATATTTTTCAGAGTTATCCCAAACCCTACTTGAGGTGCTATGTGGAGAGCAATTTGAGTGAGTCCTCCGTCCGTCGGATGGGACGTTAAAATTGTGTGTGAGCCCCTGGCGTCCTGCGTTTGATGAGTAGGCTAATGCCCAAGCCGGATTTCCCTCCACCCATCCTCCTTTCCTGTCCATCCCAAATGACGTCAACTTTCGTTCGCCTCCTCTAAATACTACTACTCCTATTTGCAACCTTATTGTATTAGTAGAAACAGCCATTTTATTTCAAACCCTCAGGGACCAGGGATAGATCCAGGCTCTCTCAACGCCGGCATAGAAAGAACATTTAGACGAGTGTAATGAAATAAGGTCATGAGGGTTCATGAAATTCCCGCGGAACTATTGAAGGGGAAACGTGGGTAGTAGAGATTCTAAGGGCTTATTCGTGACACATACGAGGGAGAAGTCGGTCTGAAGGCTTTGCCAGATCAGTGTTAGGTCTAATTCCAAAAAGAGAGAAGGCACCCATATGTGAGGGCAATGTAACAATTAGTATGACTTTGCAAAGAGGCAGAATGATTCTCAGGATCATCAACAAAAGGATGGAGAGCAGGGCAAATGATTACTTAGGGGATGATCATTTTGGGTTCAGGAAGGTATTTCCGGATTTATTATATTTCTTGTGCCCTTCTTATGTTTTCTCTACTAATTATATATTCCCTGAATATCCTATTCCTACCCAACACACCTACCTACCCCTAAGGGCGCAGATGGTTCGGGTTCTGTCGCCAACCCTAATGACCCCTGGGTCTGCAAATCCGCATCACTAATGAGCAGCTCAAGCGCCCGCCAGCCGAAAATATTGGCTCAGTTTGGACGGTTCTCTGTCGAATAAGAAAGTTGGAGCAATCGAGATAGACATTAATTTTAGTCCAAAAAATTCCAGTCTCAAATGAGGAAGTACTGGAGATGGTGGGTGAGGAGAGGGGCTTGTTGGGAGAAATCCTATGGAGGCAGGAAAAATGGATGAAAGGCGTATTGTTTGGCAGTGAGATATTGGAGACAGTGATAGAGGGGAGATTGTTGGGCAAACGAGGGAGAGGCAGGAACAGGATAGGGATGTTGGACGGGATGAAGGGAGGAAGGAAGTACACAGAGATGAAGAGGGACTTGCTGTAGATTAAGTTGCTGGATTGGGTTTTGTTTGGAGTTACAAAATGTTTATTTGATAGTTGTGTCCATCCAAAAACTTACAACAACCGGTAGATTACCTTATGATAAATAATAAAATTCCTGTCTAATGATCAGTGAGTGTTATTTGCACGAGCGATACAATTGCTCCACGGTATCCCAAGAGAACGTTGAGGTAAGTGAAGAGAGTGGTAGCGAATTAATGAACAGGAAGTATTTCACGGACCCCCAAATACTCTTGCAATACGTCGTGTAAAACGCAGCATTTTGAACCGCAGCTTATTATTACACACTGCTCATCTCTCAGGCTCAACATACTTCCTCCCTCATCTGGCAAATCTACCGCCATTCTTCTCCACACGACTAGAGAAGTGTTGTCATGCGGCGGACTTCCCCACGGCGAATGAACGGAAGGCCGAGCGACGCTCACCGAGCGTCGTTTGTTTCACGCACTGCACCTCGCATTATCCCATGGCTAGGCGTCCGGTGGCCGGCAGATGTGGTTCGTGGAGGCGGGGGGTCATTCTGTTGGAGGACGCCAGGTCGTCGCCGGAGGTCGAGTGAAAGGGAAAGGGGGCGGCGTGCACCCCCTCTCCCACCACCCACAAATTAGCGGGAGATTATTCTCGCCGTCCGCGTGACGTGCCCGCGTATGTCCGTCGCCCGCAAAACCCACGCAGATCGGTCACCAGCTGATTCATCGGAATCCCTCGAACGCGATTGGCAGCGGTAATTGGGTCGCTGAGCTTAATTGCTTCTTAACCTCGAAATTCGTTTCTCCTCATCCCGCCCGGGGTCGCTCTGAAAAGGCTGTTCTCTCCATATATCGCGGCGTTTTTTTAGGTTGAGGACACACCTTCCCTCACCCTAAAGTGCTGATTATCGTTCCGTAAAGCGCATGAAATGTACACCGGAATCCCATCCCATTTCGCTCTTTTTGAATTCATTGTCCACGTTTATATTTTGTTTTTGATCCACTTATCGATGTTAAAGAAACTTGTACGTTTTGATTCTCAGGCATTCCTATTGGTAGTATGACCTCCAATCAAATTCGAGTTGATTCCTACCACACATTATCTCTCGCTAAGCTTCAATCTTCCCTGAAAATCTTCAAATTCAAATTTTAATTAATCATGATATTCCGCCCTATCACGCCTGAAACGTCTCTTTTTACTCATATTCAAAATTATGCGGTCCCATTTGGAAAAATCATGTGGAGTTTACGACCATAGCAACCCATAAAATAGTCACTTGTCTCCAATGTAACTTATTTTTCGGTGGTTATATTGAACTTTTTGTATATTTCACGTAAAAATATTGGACGCATACTTCAATGTCATGTTTGCTAACTAAGATTTAATGTAGTTTTTGATACATGAGTTGGAGAGTTTCGAGCAATTTAGAGGCCGTCAAATAATGAAATCACGACGAGGAGCAAGATCTGAAACTTTCATGCGAGGCGTTTTCAATGAGTGTTAATATATTTTTATTTGTATTATTATCATGCAAAATTTTATTTTATGTGACATCACGGTCTCCAGCATCCTATTTCCAGCCTCGGCTCTTGCTCCCTGCCTCCTTTGCATTTCTCCCAACGGAATGAAGGAAGGGAGGGAGTGGGCGGAGTTGACGGAGGGGGGGATGTAGGCGTCGGACGTCCTGTTCTGTTTTGCTAGGAGAGGCTAAGAAATGTATCGTTTAATAATTGTAGAAAAGTAGTACGAAAGAATCTCGTGGCCCATCAACTTATTTTTTTATTAATTAGTTTTAACGCATAGCTCATCGTTGTCTTACAATTGTCTTAAGAGTTCCACGAGTTGCTAGCAATTTCATCATTTAATTGACCGCTTATACTTTTATTTTTAAAATGTTGTTTTAGATAATTTTTTTCAAATGAAAAATTTTTCTCTTTGTTATTTTCAATGGGTGCGAGATTCTTAAAATGTATTTTTAATTCTTGGTTTGAATATGATTTGTTGAAACTGAACCAATTATTTATTTACAATTGCACCTCAGCTGCATTTAGAGCAAGGAATTAGGTGAATTTGGGTCGGAAAATGCGGGATTCATTCTGAGGACTGAAACTTCCCTCGGAGGACGAAATAATGGGGAAGTTGAAACAGAATGTGAGAACCTTAAATGAGAGAGAGATATGGTTAAAAACACCGGATTCCCAAGGGTAGCTTGGAACAGAATCCTGGTTAATTTGATGATATCGTAATAGTCCGTACGAGAAAATACCGGTGGCACAGAAATCAAGATTTGCATGGGAAAGGATTTGTCATAATCAACACCTTGCTTATCGCCACCACAGGGGTAATGGAGTGCGGGAAAACGGCAAGCAACGAAACCAATAATATTATTAAATGCTTAAACGTAGGTTTATGAATAGCGTTATCAATTTCTAAAGCTTTTCCAAATTTAAAGTTGGATTGTAAATTAATGTTTATGGAGAGTAAATAGAGAGTTAAGGGGATTATGAGAGAAAGCAAGGTCCGAATGAGGATTTTTGGAGCTAAAATGATAAAAAAAACAAGAAAAAAAACAAGAAATCCGCATGTTTTAATGGAAATGCAGAAAATGGGAGAAAAACAAAGAAGAAATGCGTCTTAGGATCTTAAATGTGTCGATGTGAGAACAAAAAATGCAATGTGAAATTCTAAAGGAGTCAGGACTCTCACAATGATACGCGAGAGATGATCGGAGGGATGAGAGGAATTAGCGGGGAAAGGTGCGTAGGTAAGCTGAACAAAATATGAAAGTTGGGGTGATAATTTATTATTTAAAGTGAAAATATTAAAGGGCGGCGCAGATATCATATCTGAATATTAAGTTTATTTTAAGTTATTAGTTATTTTAAGTTATGAGGCCATTATTGTAGTGTGTACTAAAAGAATTCGTCGTCGAATCAGTTGACTTATGTTAAGGACGACGGCGAGGGGAATGAAAAGAAACAATGTACAACAAGGGCAAAAAAGGATAAATACTCTTTTCCCAGAATTATTAGCAGAGGGTAAAACAGTTAATTCATTTATCTCGCTACATCGATTGAGAAAATGGAAAATAAACATGATGACCAAAAGCTAAGAGATTCCTTCCTGAAGAGAAATTAAGAAACTGAAAATTGATAGGCTTTGGTGCATGTATGATTATTTGTGTGTGGACCGAAATTCTAATAAACAGAATCCAACCAAGAAAAGCCTTTCTATTCCAGTGAAATATGTACTCCACCGTTGGTAAGTGGATTCAGTGGGCAAAACAGTTCTCAGTGGAATGGGAACTATCAAGAAGACTCCCTCTAATGGAGAGTGTCGTCATGTTCGACTTTATGTAATAGGTCAGTTTTGAGGAAAACTGCAATTTTCTTAGGAAAAGAGTGGAAGGCAGAAAGCCTAAAGATATTCCTGAAAGTGCTATGACGGAATGGTGAGATTCAAAAAGAGACGGCCAGTATTAGAAGGAGAGAGAGGTGGAAAAGGGTGTCCCTGAGCACCGACGCCCATCACACTCTGAAATAGGTTTATATAGATTTGCTGAAGTGTTTCGGGAAAAAAAAATCAAAGAGCTAAATTTTTTGGCTATGCTGTGAGAAATTCGCCTGGAAATTGACGAGAAACCCGAGTTATGTCAGCTGGCTCGATGCTTTGCGAATTTGTGGCAATTATGCGCGAAAATTGGGGAAAATCTTCAAATGTTAATGTTCTTAAGCAGCAAACCGCGACTAGGGGCAAGAGGAGAACGACTGACACCCTAAACCAAAGGAAATTCATAGGAAATTATGCAAAACAAGATCGGTATATCATCTAGCTAGGGTGATTTGGGGAAAGTAAGAAGGCATTTTGCTCATTAGGAAAGACGAATTTGGTAAGAACCACACCACAAATAGTGCTCTAGAGGTGTAGGGGTCGTCTTTTCAATTTTTGAAAGAATAATACCAAAGAGGTAAGGATAATTATCAATTTGGAAAAAATGCAAAATACAATGCTCATTCATTTTTCTTAACGCTCTTATTAAGGATCTTTCATGTTTTTCCCAATTGTTTCTTCATATTGTAAATATTTTGCTTATATTATCATTTCCATGTGTTAAATTTCCAAGTATTCCAACGGCACCCGCTGGTCCTATACCGTTGTTCCTGTTTTTCCATCCATTCATTGCGTCACGACGTTCCAAATATCTTCCTAATTTCAAGAAACTGTCACAGTAACTTTAACGGAGTCACCCGCTATGTGTGCATTATAATGCAACAATTTCTGAGAGTAAAAATCATTCGCCTTGACCGGGATTCGAACCCGGATCCCTCGATATCCGGCCGAGTGCTCTAACCAATTAAGCTACCGAGACGCCCTCTTACACTCTGAAATTTTGGGGGCTTTAAAGGAACAAGATGTTATGACGAAATGCCGTACATACAATGTCACAGGCATTCGTAGTCGTGCGCGACGCGCCACAGTCCACGATGTTAATAAAGCCAATTTCAAACACTTAGGCTGTTCATACCTTAGACACATTTTAGAGAAACTGTAACAGTAACTTCAGCTATGGGTGCATTATAATGCAACAAAATTTCAGAGTGTAAGAGGACGTCTCGGTAGCTTAATTTGTTAAAGCACTCGGCCGGATATCGAGGGATCCGGGTTCAAATCCAGGTCAAGGCGAATGATTTTTACTCTCTGAAATTGTTGTTCCTAATTTCTGTAATAATTTTTTTGTTTCATAGTACTCTTAAAAGTGCCATTTTTTGTTGAGCTCTCCGTTTACTATTCCTTTGGTACATCTTCCATTATGTCTAACCACACTTTCAAAGTACTTAAATGAGGATACTCGTTAGTTTCCGGGGAAAATTTTCGGCAATATCTCCATTTGGTATTTTGAACACTTTTGTGAAAAAAACACTAAATTACTATCCTAAATGTTTTTCCTCTCTTTTTCTGTAAGTGAAAGATGTAATCTATACTAAGCTTTGGATTTTGGTGAATTTTTTGATTAATCATTTAACCGTATCGTAGCAATATTCTTTTTCTTTCATTTTTTAAATATTTCTTACCTTTGTATTTTTATTACGCAATCTGTAATTTGAGTTTAATTAATTTTTCTCTTTATTTATCTTGTGGATACCAATTATCCTTTTGTTTCTTTTCTTATTTATCATGCATTGATTTTTGTATTTAATTTTTGATTTAGTAATTGATGACATTAGTATTATCTATCTCTAGTTTTTCGAAGGTTTTGCACACTCCCCTTCATGAGTGGGGGTGGTTCCATGCAGTGGGTTTTCTCGTCTAGACTAAAAGCCTTATTCCTTATATTTTTCCCACAATTTTACATATCTCTGTACACTCTTTGTACTCATGCATATTCATTGTCATTATTTACCCCTTTTAGTATCATTTCGCGTTTAAATATAATTATATTTTTATTGAATGTATTTGACGATGGGTTGCATGGAATAAGGGACTGCCACGGTATCAATCTTGCCCGAATAAAGCCTATTCATTGTTATTATTAATTAAACAAACATGGATGCAGGTAAAGTAAAGGGATGGACAGTGGTGTATAGGAAAGACAGAAGGAGAAGTTCTATAGGTATCGCCAGTGCTCTTGAAAGTCTAAGCGAAATTCAGTTGCAGAAAGAAGTGTGGTAAGGGTTCTGCGTAGTTTGGAATGAAAATGGGTGGCGAGCTGATTCAGTCAGATTAGCGGATCAGTAAGCTTCATTCGGCTAGTCGGCCAATGGATTGCACTCTTCCTAAACTGCATTAGAGGATCGATGCATAAGCTGTTGGTGCGTCCACCGCATGATAAAACCAAGAGACCGAAATGTGGTACTGCGGGGGTGGTCGATTAACAGAGTCACTTAAAGGAACAAACTGGTCATCTTGGGCGTCCACGATTGAGGGTGGTCAGATCAGCAATTGTGACGTCTAGGAGGTAAAACACGTTATTTAAAGTCTTTCCATTTTGACTGAAACAAAAACCCACATCAGGAAACCGTATGGAGATTTTCAAATCGCTGCCTTAAATTCGCCTACTGTTGGAATTGTTTGAAAAACTTAATTTCTCTATTATATCGTGCTATTTTAAAATACCTGACGTCTTTCCTTTGTAACATTACATTCGTGATACGATTCTTAAAGAAACAATTTGTAATAAATTAAGTCAGTGATACTTAATTCAAGATTCTAAAACGCTCTCCCTTAAATGCGGTTTCGAGTGAAATAATTGTTCCATTTAAGGGTCTTATTTTAAAAATAACTCTATGGATTTCAAATAACTCGTCTTTTAATACATGTCTAACAGCTAATTAAAAAAGGGACAGGATTATAGTTTGATATACTTTCAGCCACATTCCCTTTTCACTTTTTCCTAGCATTAATTCCATCAGCTTTTTCATTGGACTCTTATATCACCACCGAAATTTTATTTCTTCACTCATCAACCTAACCTTCAGTTTTTCTCTGACTAATTCCAATTTCACCTTATCTTTAATGCCATATAAATCCTATTTCGACAAAGGTTTTGAAGATTGAACGGAGAAAGAACACGATTCTGCAGTTATGGAAATAAACGGAAATCTTGAAATTTTCATTGATTTTTAAACGAATTCATATTCTAATTAAATGATTATGAATGATCGGATATTTCATTACGAGCAATTAAACCTCTCTCCTAGCAAATTACTACTATTTTTTCCACGTTCTGATTTCTTATTTCGAGCAGCAATTTTTTATCTCTCGTCCAAATTCGATTCTTACAAGAAAGCATTTTGCGAAAAGTAACAACTGATAACACATCAAAAGTAGGTGGTATTTGAGATAAATATTC
Source organism: Hetaerina titia (assembly GCA_037158775.1). Taxonomy (NCBI): domain Eukaryota; kingdom Metazoa; phylum Arthropoda; class Insecta; order Odonata; family Calopterygidae; genus Hetaerina; species Hetaerina titia. The sequence continues at coordinate 2,996,174 of CM073776.1, read as the reverse complement.
AGTGATAAACTCAAAATATTTGTTTAGAATTATATATATTATATATATATATATATATAAATATATATATACATATGTATAACATATAGTCATAGAGGACAAATTGGAGTCGCAAATTAATTATGTGATAGTTGTGTCCATCCAAAAACCTACCTTCACCGGTAGATTACCTTATAATAATAAAACATAGAAATAATATCGATGGTAAGATTCCATGTGATTCATAAAATAATTATGAGTAATTGACTTTTTAGAGAAGGCTCGTTTTGTAGACGAATGTAAAGTTCATCACTACTAAGAGCTCTACTGGAATTGCAAAATTCACGCATTAGCATGGTGCTCATTTCCCTATGTCTTCTGTTGTCACTATAGACTATGATCACTGAAAAATAGCACAGCTTGGATAACGCTCCTGAAGTCAAGGTATTTATCTCCAGATAGTTAGGTTTATGCATGATCGGTCCTAAAAAATAAGTAGAACAAATCGGGACAAAAAATTATCGCAGATCGAAGTACAAATTACTAAAGCTCTTCAAAACAGCATCCTTGTGTATCAACACACTCATGTCAGCGCCTCTGCACGCTCCTGGTTCGCTTCCTGGAAGGCTTCAACGAGAATCTCGTTCGGGCACCTCGTCATGACCACTCTGAAATAGTCCAGTGGTCCAAAGCGATACTCAAAGGGGTTGCACTTGGGTCGTACTCAAAGACCTATGCCTCGTCACTACCTACGTATTCTAAGACTTTCGGGTCACTTTCACAGTGGTCCAAGAGATCCAAAGCAAGATTGTCACACAAGCAGTCTTCCAGCAGCACCTTGGGGACCATTTTGGCACACCTTCCTCATGGTTAAATCTCTCTCTACATCTCATCTCTGCACTCTTGTGCTAATATCCAGACACTTGGGGGTCAATCAGAATTGAGCATGTGTCTCACTTTTTGCACATTTTCGTCACCCTGTGTCGCTGATGGATGTCACGGGCATTCCTCATCGTCAACCTCCTCTCTACCCTCCCGGGACATCCTGTTCAAGCAGAAAACCATCACTTGGGACATTCCTTCATTTCCTTCAGCATCCTTAACCATGGTCATGGCCTCCGAACCCGATTTCCTGAGTTTTACGCAAAATTTTATCGCATTTAATTGCTCCATAGTGAGTGGCATAGTGAATTTGTGACGTGACTCTCGAATAGGGGTTCAATCTAACAGCAATCCGCTGGTCGTAACGACCCGCAGAGAACTTATGCGAGTTTTGTTACTTTCCCAAGATCTCTCACCATTTTTCCCGCCATAAATCGTCCTACTCCAGTCTGCTTTGCCAGGAAAAATCGTTTTATTTATTTTTTGGGGCAGACCCTGTGTCTTTAAACACTCGGAGAGGAACCTAAGTTCATTTTTTCCACCATGGAGGCTCAATCGAGCATCTTCACACTCATTGAAATTCCAGCAAGTAACACCGAGATCCAGTATGACAGTGTGGTAACACTCTTTTATATTTAAAATTTTTTAGCGACTAATTTCATTTAAGGATGGATAATTAAAACAATTCATACTCCATATTACAGAAATATAACAATATCAACTTTGGAATTTGCTTTTATGTATTATAGGGTTTGCTGTTTACACGATCATGGCAAATCTGCGCGGGTTTTCCAGCGAGTCAGACTTTCGGATGCCGATTGGTACAATTGGCAAACGTCTTGAGGAGTTTGCTATTGTAACATTGGCAAGCGAAAACCTGAACCGAAGGGAATCCCGCGAAGGCAGCCTCGATTGACTCTTGTTTCCTGTGCTCTTAACGCGTGTTTCTTTCTGTTTCCGTTTCCAGGAAAACCAGTGCATGAGGATCAAAATCCTGGGTGACTGTTACTACTGTGTGTCCGGGCTTCCGGTGTCGCGGCCCAACCACGCCTACAACTGCGTCAACATGGGATTGGAGATGATCGAGGCCATCCGGTGAGTTTGAGTGGCCGTTGCTCACTGAAACCCAATGCATGCATGCATCGATCCCAAAATATTAGGCTTGATACGGTGCCATAAAAATCAAGTGCTTTGCGGCCAATAGTATTATATGGGAATCGGACAGTCATGAGTGAACATATTAATCTATCTTATGAACGTGGCTCAGTTTATTCCCCCGAGATAATTTCTTTTTCCTTTAAAGGAGTCGAGGCGGGAAAGATTTTGGGCGACCTTTCTACATTGGTCGACATGGTACCCCGCACGCCCTCGCTATAGTGTGTGGCAGAGGGTGATTCAACCACAAACATGCAGCATCAAAACAAGTTTTTCTTAATTTTTAGTTAACGATCAATATTTCAAATTATTCAAACAATTTATGTAGTTCCAACTACATGTAAGGTATCGAAGTTCAAAATATCTCTCCGTGCATGCGAGAGGACCTTCCAGTAACAAGAAGAGCAAAAAATTAAAGATGAGATGGAATAATAATATCATGCTAGGCTAATTAAAATGAAAAAATAAACATTTTCCCTTAGTGTGGTCGTTTTCGGTTATTCTGATCCCTTAAGACTGCGGTGACAAAGACATCTTACCTCTGTCGCGTCTACTCTTGGTCTCTCAAATATTACTATCATAATCTCTTTTACCGTAGAATAATGATGCCAATTAAGCACATAAATCTTTATTGGCGAAGGGACTTGCTTCCATTTTACATAATCTCTAATAGATCCTTGGCTCCGTTAATGATTCCCAACATTACTCTACTATTTATCTATAATATATATTTATATAATAACTATCAACATAGTTTTGATACGCTATTCTGTTTGTCATAAATACGCTTCACAAATCAAAAATAATTCTGTTGTTTGGGGAATGTTCATTACTCACCTCACACATCTGGGCCCTCGATTTAATGTACCGTGCAACACCTCTGCCGCCCCTCATAATGTACTAATGTTATTACGTAGTTAGTTACTCATTTTAATGCGCGCTCCAATCCTAATTGTTTCCATCTCGTATCCCTCCTCGTAGACGGTGTGTGCTTTGTGCCTGCGACCGGCGCTCAAATCGAAGGTTAACGCTATCGCGAAATTGTTTACTAATGATCATATTGGAGTCTGATGGACAAAGAAATGAAGTTCAAAATAATTTTCATTTTTCCCCTGTTTGAGTAAAGCGATATTGCTCAATGTTTGTATATCATACATTTTTCATGTCCTGAAATGAGCAGAAGTCGTGTGTTTTTTTTCTAATGGGAGTTCTGGTTTTCAGATATATTGGATCTGCACGTTTGGCACCATCATATATTGTTAATTTTGTTATGAACTCAATTTAATTCAAAACTTAGACTGCGTTGGAAGGGAAAACACTCTGCTATTCCACACAAATATAAGTTAACTGCGAACGGTTTCGAAAGAGTGATTTATTACCTGACCACTTCCCATGGTGTACCGTCCCCTCGCCTGCTTTCTGCTACTAAACCTGCCCAAAATATTTCAGCATTTCCTTCATATTTAAGTCTAATAAATCTCATCCATCATAATGACTACAACCAATGTAATCCTCCTGGAATGATAAATAATAAGCTTTACTTACTCAATACCCCGCAAACCGCCGCGGGGCGTGTGGCGGGGGATGTTAGGGCACCACCCGTAATTGAGAAAGAAAAAAACCACATGCAGAAGCCACAAATTTATACAATCCACAAAAAAATCATGGCATACATTCATTCAAAAACCCTTACACCCCACACAAATGCAGACACTCAAACTACCAACTAACTAACATTCGTACGCATCTACAAACTTGCCTAATATCTTTGCAAAGTTTAATTTTGTTCCGACTTGTAAATTCAATGTTTTTAATGTTTCTAAAATTATAATGAATGGTTTCTTACTATTATTATTCCTGATTGTTCGGTGGAAGAGTGAGTGTGTGTATCTATCTGTACTGGGATCTATATCCCTTATTTTATCTTTGCGGTCTGAGCTACCCAAATAGTGTGGGGCCATAATAATTCCTTTAGTGTCATCGTTAAACTCGTTTGCTCTAAATCTTTGTAAAAGTCTCAGTCTCGCTTGTTCTCTTCGTATCTTAAGCCTAAATCCCCTAAGGCTAGCAGAATTGCCTAAATTCATTAGGTGATGAATTCTCACTGCATCACTCTTCCTGTTTTTAATCACCCACCCTCAAAATGAAATTATTAGATAAATTATTTATGGACCAATTTACAGTGGCAACTCATTTTCGGGAGCGCATTACATAATATGTATGGTTTTCGTTTTATTTTACTCTCCAGAAATTTGATCAGTGGCAGCGCGTACATCCCATAAGAGGCGTATGCTTAAAACTTGCCCAAAGTTATAAGTATATTCCGCCATCCTCACACTCATTTTTGTCTCAAATTGAATGCCAATCTCAAGACGTAGGAGATGAGCTATAATTTTTAGACCCATATGCGAACAATAAACTCAATTCTTCGTCGGGAAATATGGAAAAGTTTTCTTGACGGACGAATTTTGGAGTTCACGGACGCTAAACTTATTCGTTTCCTACTTTCATCCCTCTTTTATATGTATATTGGATTCCCTTCTCAGGCGACAAAAATATATCCTTTCCTATTTTTATTTGAAATATTTCAAGCTTTCATTATTTTGATAAGTCAACATCTTTGGCAAAGGGAAGACCGAGCAAGGTTATTAGCCAGGATCAGGAGGAAATTGATGGACAGAAGAAATTCAAGTTACCAATCGGTGAAGTGTTGATTATTCCTGTTAAAGGAAAATAAACTTTATTGAATCATGATAGCTTATCAAATATTTTCAAGTTTTTTATTCGATTAACGAGCAACTCCGATGAGAAGTGTTGCTTGGATGACTTCCATGGGGAAAGACCACTTGAATTTCCTTTGGCAGCAGCTGAAATTGTGGAAAAGGCACGCAGGAATAGAAAATAAGGCAATCGGATGACATGTCCTCATGTCAAAGAAGAGTGACTGATTTTGAGTTGATCCTTCGACCCCTTGATCCGATTTGAGGAGTGGGACGTCGAAGTCTGCCCAATTACTTACTTCTCAAAAATGAAGCCTTAAATCATTATCTTCTGGAACCCTTGTCGTATTTCCACTCCATAATAGGCAATCGTGCGTCTATTGTGCGAGAGGGAGACGAGGAAAGAGCTTCCCTCTTCGTCATTTCCGGGAAATAACTTTGCAGGAAGAAGCTGATCGTTGCGATTGAAAAGGCGCGTAGTTTGGTTAATAAGTAAACAAATGTGTACGGCACTATTTTTAAAACTCTTCTTAAATAATTTTATAGCTATAATAGTTAAGTTAGACCCATACCAGAGAATATTGTCAACAAAACGACGTTTTCTGTTCACTTATGAGATCACTGATGAGATTTTTTTACGGGTGTTGGTCGTTTACCGAGAACAGTAATCAGCTTGTGATTCCATCTTTTTCTTAAAATTATGCCATAAAAATTATAATCCTGTTTTCCAAATCTATATTTGTTTTAGTTCTTCCACCAGAATAAGTATTACAATAATATCAGAAAACTTGACATCTCCAACGTATTTTAGATGTGCCGAATTGAATGCTCAAAGTACACAAATGTTAGATTCTAATTATTTTTACTACGATCTAAATCATGGGATTTTGCTCATAGTATCCATGAAACGATGAAATAATAATAGTACTTTTCGATAGTTCAAATAATAATGGAAAACAAATTAAAAATGAACAATTCATAAATATCACCGTCGAACACGGTTTGACCGGTCGAGTTCCAAACGCCCGTTTACCACGCGGCACAATTCACGATTCAGGACAATATTGTGCATAAACAAATGTATACCATTCTCTCTTTACCTGCACTTTCCCACACTTATATTTTCCTTTTTCTCCATTTTCTTATGGATGATCCTGGGAAACACTTGAGCTGGGTCTGAAATCAAAGTTATTGTTCTGTAGTCCTCACAAATGGCTACCTTACCCATTTTTAGAATAGGAACTAAAACTCATCTGACGAAACTAAACCTTTTAAGTAGTTCCGCATGAATGTCATGGCCTGCCCTCTTTGGAATGTGCTGCGCAATTTTCCCTCATCAGTACCTATTCATTTACTTTACAAAGCTCCTTCGTTCATGGCGTAAATGACTGCTGTCATAAGAAGCATTTCGTCTTATTTTTCAGATTCGATTTTTGACCATCGGACCATATGTAACCGGCGATGGATTTTTTCTCAGAAAAAAGTCTCGTAGAAAAGTAGTAGCCATATGCAATAACATAACTAACTAACACGAAAACTGGGATATTTCTTTGAAATTTTAGCAATAAGATATTTTAAGTGAAAATATCGTTTTATAGTCCACGAAATCCAAATCATCCGAAGTATATTTCAGTTAATACGTTGGTGGTGCAAGGTTGAGAGAAAAAGAATCACGTATATTGTAGGAAGTAAGAATGGGGATTTCATTGAAGTACGTCAATTGGGAGAAAGGAGAGTAATAGCGATATGGAACAGGGAGGAGAGTGGGGAGAGAACATGCGATTAAAAGAGCAGCAGTTACTCAGGAAAAGGGCGGGGCAGGGGACAAGTTCAAGGCTGTAGATACTCCAGGGAAATATGCGCCGTATGAAATCACTGGGGGTGGGAGGGGCTGTGAAGTAAACACGAACCTTCGGCAGTCTTACATTTTTTTCCTTGCAAGCAGAAGCTCTCATTCTTTAAAAAAATAAATTTCTTGAACGTGCCAAGAGCACCACAGTGGTGCTATCGATGCGGCCATCTGAAGGACCGTCCGGGCCAAACGTTGCCTAATGTCGGTGGTGTAAGGTGAACCAGTGTTTCCGCGCGGCACTCGCCGTCTTAAGGAGAGTTTCTCCTGCGAAAATAGAACCAGGGTTGGTTAACAAAATTCTAGGTAGACTTGCATTTGTATTTAAAATGTAAAAATATGTTCCACAATGTGACGTCAGGATATTTTCAAAAAAATTCTTTAATAATAATAGATCCACTGTGAAAATGAAATTAGAATAATTAAATTAGCAGCAGAAAAATATGCCTGGGAGTATTTCAAATGTGTGTTGAGGGACAATTATTGAGAATAAAAGACTGCATAAAGTGGATCCATGTTGAATGGGAGGAAATGGAAGCAGTCTGATGAAAACGCTGAAGACTTTTTTTGTGAATTTGGAAGTGAACTTTTCCACCTGCGGAATAGAGTTACTCCTTAAAAACATCGACCCCAGTAAATCTCCGGGACCATATGAGATACCGACGAAAATTCTGAAAAGTCTGAAATTGCCCCTTATCTTGATATAATATTTAGGAAATCATTAGCAGAAGAAAGCGTGCCAAAACGCTGGAAGGTAGCTTCTGTAACACCCATATTTAAGGGCGGACACAGTGAGGACCCCAGTAGTTAAAGGACGATATCGCTTGCCTCCATCTCCTGTAAGATTCTTGAAAACATCATTGTTAGTTCCATAATGAGGTACCTCGATAGCCAAGATTCATTGATTAATAACCAACACGGCTTCCGTAAGGGTAGATCCTGCGAAACTCAACTCGCAATTTTTGTACATGATATATTGAACTCCGGTGCAAGTGGCAAGAATTCCAGTTGATGTGATATTCCTGGATTTTAGGAAAGCTTTCGATAAATTCTCTCATTGCAAATTACTCGCTAAATTTGAAAATTACGGAATACACGAGAGTATTATTAACTGGATTAATCAATTCTGTGAAAAAAGTGATCGTGTCCAAATAGTCGTCCTGGACGGTGTATCATCCAATACTGTCAAGGTCACGTCGGGTGTACCACAAGGAAGTGTCATAGGCCCCCTCCTATTCCATATTTACATAAATGACATCAGTACCGTAGTTAATAGCAAGCTCCGTCTTTTCGCCGATGATGCAGTAATTTATGGGGACATCCGAAGTCACGAAGACAGAGTCGTGTTAGGCAACGACCTAGATGCAATTCAAAATTGGTGTAACACATGACAAACTACGTGTAATAACTGACGGCAAGTGATGACGTACTGCTGTGAAATATCATCGTATTATTCCGGCGAACTCGTAAAAACTTTGATATGGAACGTAAAGCGTATGGCGCGGAGACGTGGTCACTGAAGCAGGAGGATAGACGCAGATTGGAGGATTTGGAAATGTGGGTGTGGAGAGGGTTGGAGAAGGTGGAATGGACCGAAAGGAAAACAAATGAGGAAGTACTGGAGATGGTGGGTGAGGAGAGGGGTCTGTTGAGAGAAATCCTACAGAGTCAGGAAAAAATGGATGAAAGGCGTATTGAGCGGAAGTGGGATGTTGAAGAAGGTAATAGAGGGGAGAATGTTGGGCAAACGAGGGAGGGGCAGGAACAGGATAGGGATGTTGGACGGGATGAAGGGAGGAAAGAAGTACACAGAGATGAAGAGGGACCTGATGTAGAGTAGGTTACTCGATTGTGTTTCGTTTGGAGTCGTAAGTTAATTATGAGACAGTTGTGTCCATCCAAAAACCTACCTTAACCGGTAGATTACCTTATAATGATAAATATTCCGGCGATTCACAATCCATATATCAATGCGTAGATGCATTCTATATCTTCTAGCCGCTCAGAATGATTTTTTTAGTTCCCATATAAAAAGCTAAATTATTAGCACTGTTGAAAATTTCGTTATGAAGGGTATACATAGTCTGTCCCAAAAATACTTAGAATAAATCTAAGGGAAAAAGTTCTTCATAAGAGCACCCTTGTTTATCGACACACCAATATCAGTGCTTCCGTCAGTAGTGGTATGCTTCCTGTGAGACATCAACAGGACCCTCCTTCAGGTACCTCGCCATGGTCTCTTTGGCATGATTCAATGGGACAAAGTGGTACTGAGTGGTGGTTATACTTGGGTCCTACTCAAGGACCCATGTCCTCTCACCAGTTACCATATATTCTGAAACATTCGGGTCACTTTCACTGTTGTGCTAAGGTTAGATCGTCACACCAGCAGTCTTCCGACAGCACCTTGGAGACCATCTTGGCAGACCTTTTTCTTGACTAAATCTTCTGTAAGAATGCATTGCACTGTGGTTTCATGAATATTGCACTCTTATGTTAACAGCCTGACACTTAGAGGCATATCAGAATTGAGCGAGTGTCTCACCTTTTGCACATTTTAATTACCTTTCGTTACTGATGGATATCAAGGGCATTCCTCATCGTCAACCTCCTCGTTGCCCTCCCAGAACATCCGGTGCAAGCAGAAAACCATCACTTGGGACATTTATCCTTCTCTATAAGCATCTTCAACCATGATCATGGTCTCCAAACCCAATTTTCCTAGCTTAATGAACGATTTTATCTCATATCATTTCTCCATGAGAAGTGGCATCGTGAATTCGTGAAGTGACTGTCGAACAGAGGTCCAGTCTATCAGCAATCTGTGCACTGTTAATGCCCACAGTCAACTAACCGGGATCGCGTTGCTTTCTCAAGATCTCCCATTATCTTTCCCACCTCTAATCACCCCACAAGAGCATTCTACTTTTTATAAGATAAACCTTGTGTATGTTTTTCATTCAATAGAAATTGTTGTTTTCTATTGAAAGAGTTTTATGACGATGTTCTATCACAAACTAGACGACTTTTTACCGAATCAACTCCACCAAGGGAGTCACATTCGAGAAAATATATTCTTTAACCAATATTGTCTGGAATCAAGGAATAAATTCCAAAAACCGAGAAATGTTTGTACAAACTTTCGCGAAGGAGAACATCGTGCCTATGCACACTCGCTTCAGTATCTTATGATGGAATTTCTTTTTCAGGCTTCCTCACATTAATTCGGCTGGCGTCCAAAATTTGCATGAAGACTCTCTAATTGAACTCTAAAGTCCCTCTCTCCTTAGCTCGCGCCCACGTTCGTTATCGTACAGAAAGTCGTTCAACTTTCAATATTTTTTTCAAAGTTGTAAAGTTTCAGTTTTATTAGAGCTACTGAGAAGAAAGCAAGACGAGAGTTTTTACAGGGGTTCTTTGAAGTTGATTATTTATGGCAGAGTGGAACGCAGACCCAGAATACTCATAAGCAATCTTACCAAAGCATGAAAGGATGCGATGTTACTAATGAACAAGGTACGTTTAATGACGATATACGAAGGAGCTACACATTTTCGTAGAGACATATGGACGGAAAACTCAAGTATTTGATCTACTTAATCAAAGAAAAGGAAATAATTTCTTTCATCTGACCAACAGGTGATAGTGAAAATAAAAGACATATTTATCACACATTGGTAGGTACTGTTCACGCCATTCCCTTCCTTAAAAGTGGAGTGGATAAAGTTTTAAAAAAGTCTATTTTGAGGTTATTTATCAAAGATTACGCCTTATCATGATTTTTATTCTATGCTCTCCTGCCCTTGGTGAAAATAATTTTTTCCGATTGTCCAATGATTTTTCATCTCTCTCTCTCTACCATTTTCGTTAACACTTCAGAATTTTCTTCCACGCTAATTTTTCTTTATGCCAGAGTGAACACATCAAAGTGTTCCATTTCTTTTGTGTGTTTTTGCCATTGTTCAAGCCATTTGATATTATTTCATAAGTGACCTTTTAATCACCCCGTATCTTATTTTTGTGAACCATAGACTCTCTTGAGGTACGCCACAACATTCATTTGATATTGTGGCTATCCCGACACACCCACCATATTTTGATTCCATATGTTGTAATGTGCGGGAGAGAACAATTAGATGCGCAACTATATTTGCGAGAAGTCCAAAGGAGGCAGGAAAGATGGATTAACGCAGTTCGTTTTGATTGGCAGTAGGATGTTCGACACTGCGGTATAGCAAACGAGGAGTGGAGGGGCAAAATATAGTTGGACGTTATGCAAGGAAGTGTGCGGAACACAAGAGGGACTTACTGTAATGTTGGATGCCAGGGTGTTTCGTAAGGATAGACGAGGGAATGCATCGTTATATCGCTGTATTGGCTGTGTCTTCACTAGCGTTTTCAAAAATTACTTTACTATAATATGTTATATTATTACATTAGTTTAGAAATTATTTTGTTATTATAATTTTTTTCATGATCTTCACAGCAAAGATAAAAGTAACCATGTAATATGGACAATGCGTGTCGTGCGTCGACCCATTATGGCTTTGTATTTTAGTTTTCAAAACTAACTCCGTTTCGATGTTTCAACCAACAATTTAAAAATAAGAACATAAAGAGTAGCATGGTGCGCATTATCAATTTATCTATAGGCTACCTAATATGTGTATTTGATTGCCAAGGAAAAGGCTTGCCATTTATTTAAATTTAAAGAAAATCGGTACATGCACGATTCTTGGCATATTATTTTATCTTCCGTCATAAAACTTATGTTGGAAGGTCATCCAAATGTTGTACGTAAATAGTTCGAGAAGCAGCAAATGAATGCAGACTATCTTCACGCAACTACCGGGTTTTTCCGAGGTTCATCTATCGTAAATAATAAACTTTAAAGAGAGTCCTCGTAAAAAAACTCCTGTCAAGCTCTAAGTGAAACTAATAAAACTCGGATTTTATGCCTCCGAAAAAAATATTGATCGGTTGGAACGTGTTTTGGTCAGATAACAAGAATGTACGTGAGAACGAATAGCACAACTTTTCCCATAAAAGTGGAATTTACATCTCTTAATTATGTGGAAGATACAAACCCAAAGGAAAAGAGATATTTTTAACGTCCAATCAAAAAACGGCATGTTTGTGTTACTTTTGGGCAAATTGCGATGATATTAACGTGAAGGAGACGGTAAACAAATTGCAAAAGGAATAACTGCCTCCGCCTATTCATTATATTTGCGGAAATATGTCCATGTTGTTTGTTCACGGGAAAAGTTTATGTTGATTTCACCTTTCGAAAGAAGAATTTTCAAAATTACATTTTTTTCAAGGTTGGTTCAATTCTGATTGGAAGATGATCCAGTCAGTTTATATAAAAATATCATCACGGCATTCTTAAAAACGGTGGATTTTGAATGAGGTATATTCGTTTCCTGATGATATTTTAAATCATTTGATATCTATCTCAATCTAGAGTAATTTTTTAATCCATGAAAATGAAAAAATATAATGAAACCTATGACTTCGGGCATCGACGCATCAGATCTTGAATATCTTATTAAATTGATTGATCTCTAGTTGGGTCTGGTCCCTCTGGGCTAAGAGATTAAATTAGGAATTAACAGATGGACTGCCTTACATAAATTAGGAGTCAGTCCCTTTTCAAGGGATGCTGTTGAAAATGTGCATTATTGGTCGAATAGTATAGGCGAAAAGGGAATGTTTCCGCGCCGTAGATAACTACGCTCCATAACAACGTTTTATTAGCTTCCCTACTTAATGTCCCTGTCATCAATTCCCTCCTTGTGAACGCTCCTTTGCCTAATGCAATTGTCTGCTTATAACATTACTCCTTTGGCATTTTAGTTCCAAAACACATTATATTTCGATGAATAATTAAACTTAGTATTTTTTCACAAAAACTCTATCACAGTACTACTGGTTTCGACGCATATATTTCAGTCAATAAGGGGATCGGGATGATGCGATGGCTAAAGTATAGGCTTCCCACCGCGAAGGCCCGGGTTCAAATCCTGGAGAAAACATACTCCTTTCCCACCCATCCCTAATGACGCAAATGACCTTAGCTGTCGGTCGCCTCCCCAACAAAACCGGCCATTTCGATCATTTTTTATCAAAAGTTTTATTACTGAGTGATCGTGAATTTTCACGAAGTAAAGCCTGAAACCATCAAATTCATTCTATTTCCTTTTTGTCTTCTATCCATCTTTATTGAATTTTCCAGGATCAATTAACAATTATCGTGATGTACCCTTGGTATTTTGTCATGGAAATCTCTTCTTGCCTCTTGATATATCTGTAAGCTTTCTGCAGAGTCCACCAAATTCCCATGTTAACATTCCATATACTCGAACTGCGTCTTCCGCCAGGCTTCTTTCCTTTTGTTTTTTCCATTCTCTTCTCTCGTCTATCTTTCCAATAATCCCTTCCGTAACCCACACTTTCCCTACCATTTTCATATTCACGGATCTTATTGTTCCGTTTAAGTTTTTCGGCATCCCTCGTTCAAAATTTTCTTTTTATTTTTCCTGTCTCCCTTTTCTCGCTCATTATTTCCTCTACATCCTGCTGGTGTTTTTGCCTTTTCATTCCGATTAATTCTTTCCTTATTGACTCTGCAATTTATGAAGCTTTTAAGTGTTTTGATAAGAATAAATCTCCCCGCATAAGTTGTATCACGGTGGAACTTTAAACTTGGGCCTTGGATATACCCACCCCATTTCTCCTTCCTTTGACCGATTGATACTGTCAAAGAATGTTGTCATTGTGGCCCTCAACCAAACGCAAAGCGTACTTTTTCGAAGACACAGATGCTGATGTTATTGAGAATTGGCTCCCGTTTTAACCACCACACACTAATCACGAGATAATTGCCAAAGTCATCGCTAATATACTGTGCAAGGTCAGTTGTGTTGGAGAGCGATCTTTGACAGTGTCAGTGATGCACGATACGAAGACACACGATACGGTCTCCAGCATCCGAAAAGTGAATAATTGTTGTAAAGATGGTGACGCCCCGATTACAGCAGCTTCCCTGGACCCACAGAAGGCCCTCAATGGAGTCATCCGCTGCTCTATGCCTAGAAAGACTCTCGTATATCAAGTCTAGGCGCATATGTGACGTGAACATACATTTGTAGGCGTGATTAAAACATATTACTCAATGAAACCGTAAGGATGTCAGGTTCCCTGATAGCCCTTTCCAAAGAGATGTTCGTTCTTCAAAGTTACCCATTATCACAAATACTAACGCCACTAGCCTTTGAACCAGTGCTCAGTAAGTTCAAGATGCCGCATGCCGGAATCTGTCTTCCAGGGGGTGGCCAATTGGTTGTCAGTGGTTATACTGATGACTTCAGTGTCTTCATCGGTGGTGAGGTTGACTTCGGAAAACATACCTCTCTTCTTGAAGTGCTCGAATATTTGTGGAGCCAAACTCAAGTTTTACCAAGAGCTCATTGGTTGGCTCTTGGAGGGGAAAATAGGTCCCTTGATGTGCGGTGGGCTTTCGAACGAGAAAAAAACATGGTTTGGATAACATGTATCGGGAAAAGCTTCGGAAAAATAGATTTAGCATTTCAGATATTGCTACAATGCCTCGATATTCTTCAAAGTACATCCCTTATGAGCGTCGACACACATTTTTTCCCAACGGTTTTTTCACGGCTCGAAGGCTCCCCGGTAGGTGGATTCCGGAAGGTCCTTAAGGGTACACGTGCAAGATTTTTTAACGTCTTGACTTAGGGTCCCAGGGTGGTGGTGTCCTTTGAGAAAGGCAGGATTTCACTTTTATAGGGAATAGGAAATAATATGCTGTGTCCGTCAGCCGGGACTGTAAGGCGGTTGAGGAATCGTCCCTAGGCCGTCACATAGTCTTCTTGACTCAGCTCTGCTCTTGGTCGTCCGTCAAGACTTTCGAGACGACGTAATCCTAGCACGGGAACGCTAGGTAAAAAAACACCACAGACCGGTTTAAATCTCGCGGCAAAAAGAAACTGCTTACGTTTAAGACCCCCTTCTTGGTCGATTTTCCCGGACATTTCAAACTTTTAGCCAATATTATTTAGCTCCCTTGATTTTTGATCAAAAGAATAAAAAAATGAGCCCTCATGGAACCCTCAAAGTCATACTGGGCCCGAAATACGGGCCCTTGAAAGTTGGGTGTTTTTTCACCCCGCGATTCCGGAATAGGTAAAAAAATAGCGATACCTTTCTAGCGTTAAGCGTAGATATGTTGCATCGCCAAGTCTTCAGTGATTATGGTGTGTTCACTGTCATCTTATCAATGTTAATATGCAATCATGCGCACACTTAACCGACGGTCTAATTCAGCATTTCACGCACAAGTCAGGAAAAATTGTTACCAATACTTTTTATACAAACCTTGCATGTGATTGAATTAGAATTTTTGCGCAGGTTACAGTTGGCTATTTTAACTAAGATAACTCCCTATGCTTCTTAAATGCTCAGGAGATGGAGAAAATGGAATCAGTTAACTCACAAATGCGAAGAACATTCACAAATGAAATTCGAGATTGTTTGGCGGTGTTTCGCTCCACATTAGATTGTCCTAACGTCATTCTCGCAGTCGTCCACTCCTGTAGAGTTGTGTTGATATTCATGACGACGTCCAGACGCACTATCTCTTCCCCTCTTTCGTGGAAATAACTTCTGGTTTCATCTTTCCTTTTTGCCTTATTGAATCCCCTGGGGGTTTTTCTATTTTTGTCTCCCTCATCCGACCAGATCCTCCCCAAAAACTCCCATCGCAAGGCAATCAAGAGTCTTTCGACGTTTTTCATTAGGAATTTACAGAGCTAACCGTAGCGTCCGATTCTTCTAATATCCGTAGAATTCGGCACCCCAAGTTCTCACGCTCGATGGAAACTCATCCAAATTAAATCTGGACGAACGAAACAAACCGCCGCTCCGATTCCTAATGATGGATAGGATGGGAAATCCGAGGTAAGGTCTGAAAGGTAGCCTTCATAGAGTAAGCAACCGAACTGAGAAATATTATTGCATGAAGCTTTGATTAAAAATTTGTATTATCAAATATAAACGTAAAATGGAATACATCTCCTATTTAACTCGAGTGGATAATCGTTTTGATTAAGTGGTGTCTTTCATTTTGGTCCATCTGTGTCAAAATTCTACGAAAAATATTTCTGCATCAAATTCTTGCGAAATACTTGTATGCGTTTATGTGCGTTGATGGATTTTAATATGAAAAATTGAAAATTACCTATTTCTTTGCATGAAAGAGAAATTTTATTGAATTATCAATCATGCCAGAATGAACTGTGTTAGGAATGAGAATATTTAGAGTGTTTCGGTAGGAAAACCAAAATCAAAAATTCCGCATCAATACTCACTCAATGAAAATTCTGTTTCAATTGATATACACGCTCAAGGAGAAGTTAGAAATCTGCTAAGCTAACTAAGACTAAGAAGTCAGCTAAGGGTCGCCACGTGCGTGTGTTTAGAATCCACCAATCAGAAATCATCGAGGAATACCTTATATGATGCATTGGCCCTCGAGACGCCTCCGCCGGTATACTATGAAATCCTCTTTCATTAAGCAAATTGAAATGTTCGGCGCATTTCAGCTCATTAAAATTTACTGTGATTTAAACAATGTTAGATAGGAAATATCTTTGGATGAAGCAGAGTATCATTTTATTTATTTGCTAAATCTTTCCACATTTATTATGGAGTTCCACTTGTCCACGTGTTTTCTGAAATTTTTTTCACATCAAAAGAGGTTTTGATTTCCGTCTTGTTTACGAAATTTCATCAGTTTCTGGAAATTTGCTTCATTTTGTTTCCTTCTATCACTCGCTTGTTACCAACCCGTGAATGAAACATATTTTTGGTAACGAATTGCAAAAAAACGGTTGTAAGGTTTGTAAACGCTTCAGGTACTCTAAATAGTTTTGTAGATATATTTCTGTAAAATTCTCTTGAGAAGAAAGCAGAAGAAATAATAGCAATTTTTAAATTTTAAATATTGCCGTAGAACTGGTATGAAAGGACTTCCTACAGATGTTTTTCGCTGAAATTACTCCGTTACCATTTGGTAATGAAGTCCGTAGAGTTCGGTCTTTGAGATTTCGCAACGCCTTGCCTGTACCGGCGAATAACTTCTTTTGTTGCCTTCGGAGAATGCCCGCGTCTAAATCAATTTCAGCATATTTAAAAGAGTTAATCATGGAAAAATATTTTGCATTTTTAGTTGGAAAAAAATGTCCACCGGAAGAAAGGCATTCACACTCCACCATATTTTTTGTCTTGTAGGGCCTGCTTCTGATTTAGTCTTGATGAAAGCAAGGCCGCCCCTGGGTTGTTAGGGAGTAACATGTGAGGACGCTGGCGCTGCAATGGGAGGGTATAACTTCAAAAGGAAACAAACGGGGGATGGCATTTTGTTTTTATATTTCGTACCTTTTGGAAGGGGAGGGTTCCACTTTTTCTTTATCCCGCTAACATTGACCTCATCCCCCCCACCCTCGCCCCCACGGCACCTGACCTCTTCCTCGTAGAAAGCTGACCTTTCCCTGCTCCAAGCCCCCAGACCCAGTGTGTTTTATACGCCTATATTAAATTACCCGCCATAGTATTATGCTTCAACACATTATTAGATGATGCCTTTGCAAAGGTCACAAAAACTGACGAAACCATTAACAGCGGTATTGATAAAAACAGGATAAACAAACAAAGGCTGCATCTTAAAAGGCACAATAGCAGAAAGTGTCGCAGCCTTTGCAGATCATTGGCTGAACTAAGCCAGGAATATCTCAGGGCGCGAATATTTAATAAAAATTAAAATCACACATATATTTGGAAAACAGGTTCTCCTTTTGGGCTAAATTAAATCAAAATATCATTTTAATGAATGAGGAAATTATCCTGTGGTTTTCATTTTATCATACGATCCCACAACAGCATTAAAATATCCCATTGTAATTATTTTATCATTGTCTTTTGTCACCCTAATCAACGCATCATTATCCTCGTACGTTCTCACAATCCAATCACCTTCTGAACTTGATGTTGGGAAGTATGCTTGTAAAATCACAAAGTCAGTAGGTATGCTGTTTGTATTAATCATCATTAGTCCATCATATCCCGTGTATGAGCTAGATATTTGTTATTCCTACTTATTGGAATTTAGAATTAGGGTTACCCCATTCTTTCCACTCTTCTCTTCTCTACCATATATTACTTTGAAAACATAACTCCTGAATTCTCCATTTTCTATTCACCTGGTTTCAGATATCCCCAGAATATCTCTAGCGTTGCCTTGTATTACTTTCTTTACTTCTTCTAATTTACATGCATTCAGTAATGTTCTCACAATCCAGGACCTAAACCTCCTTTCTTACTCTTTTCGTCAGAGGGATTTCGCTGAATGACGACATGAGGAGCCCTGTTCCTTCTCCTACCGGATCTTTGGTTCCAAAGCCCTTAATCAGTAATATCTCTTTGCATACGACACAATCCCTCATCCATGGCTGCACAAACATGAGGTATCCACGAGGTTCCTCAATGGAGTGGCCTTTACTTGCATCCTCTGCCGTTGGCCATCTTCCTACGCCTTCAGGGGCTGTTTCTAGTGCCTGGGAAAAGAGGCTGCCCCTTCTCCATCGAAGAATGGAGCAGAAGGTTTATGCCGACCTTCATTTGGTCTCTAGTGCCACCCTTAGTTGCCCATCCCTCACCCTAGGGTGGTGGGCTTGGATGTTTCCCTTCATTGAGGAATGAAACCTGAACGGCATTTCTCAACACTTAATCAAAACTCAAAGAAGAAAATATGTTACACGTAATATTTTACCTCGATCGGAGTGAGGGAAAAAGAGATTGGAAGGAACAATTGTGGAACCAGCCACTTAAAATGTCCTCCCTCCCACGAGCGAAATTAGATTAAAATTGCTGCTAACGGCGGCGCTAGCTTTGTCCTGTAAATTTTAATTATGTCTTTTCAAACGTATATTCCTGGTATAAAATGGAAATATTATCAGTCGTATTATCCCTCTCATTTGATAAGGTACTTTCCAATTTCAAGACAAAAGCATCAATCATCTTTTCATTGATAAAAACAAATAAATTAGACACAGTTCAGACGTTTTAATATTCCATAAACAATTTCGGTATCACCATTGCAATCATAAAATTTTATTAAGCGTTTTCCGAGGGGTACACAGGGAACTGAAAGAGCAAACAATACGCTGCAATTCGCGTAGCAAAAGAGAAATCACATGTTATTCCCATATCTATTTAATTAATCAAATTTAATTATGTATATTTCGTGGAAAGCGTTCTACAGGCTCTCCGTCTCATTCGCTTGCACAAAATTGATTTAAAAGAAAATGCTGGTTTCCACGAAAATGAGGTCGATTTCACGCTGATCATGTAAATGGAAATTTCGAGTGATGACTAATTAACGGGAAGGTATTGAGTTTATGAGTATAAGCGAGGAGCATGCAAAAAATAATCCTGTGGAAACAATCTGCCTATACAAGATCTGTTCAAAGAGTATCGCGACTTTTGTGTTTTTTCAAAATTTATTTATTCATTCATGAATGTCTATTTTGTCCCGTTCAAAGTAATCCCCATTAGATATTTTGCACTTGTGCCAGCATTTTTTCCAACCCTCGAAGCACTTTAAAAAATCATTTTTTTGTGATCTTGTTCAGCTTCTCTTTCGATGCAGTCTTTATCTCGTCAATCGGAGCGTAGCGTCGTCCTTTCGTGCGCCTCTTCAGTTTCGGGAACAAGAAAAAATCACTGGGGAATGCGGTGGCTGTGGAATCATTAGTGTGTTGTTTTTGGCTAAAAATTTGCGCACAAGTAACGATGTGTGAGCAGGGGCGTTGTGCCCTCTTTTATTATACAGTGCCTTTGGTGACCCCCGGATTGAATGAAGCTTTGCAATTTTTAATCGAGCCATCAATTTGCTAATGCTTCATCCATTCTTCATTCTTTCCGCGCGGGTAATCCAATAAAGTTTGCTGTTTCACAAAACATGTATTTTGAAATTCTTATATTCTGAGCGTGAGTGAGCTATCCTAGTGTGTAGAGCATGGGGCTATTATTGAAAGGATCCAAGTTCGATTTCCGGTGGCGTCTCCGAACACCCTCAGCTACACCCAAGCTGAGGGATTATTTCGAGAAAGTGATTTTCCTGGGTAACTATACGTGGCACAGAGATTACAGCCCCCCCTCTCCACCCTAATGTATGAATTTCACACGACGTTGGGCCTAATATTGACAGAACTCTACCCTCACCTATCAAAACAACCTTCAAGTTAATAACTGCAGTTCCATATTGTTAACCATATAATTACCTAAACATTGGAAAAATACTTTTCTTCCATCTCCACTTTGGTTTCTTTAAAATAAATTATCATACTCGTATAAAAAATCTCGAAAAGGTAATGTTAGAAATGCTTTAAATGATGCTCTACCCTATAATTAATATTTTAACAAACTAAAAATAATTTAATCTTAATAAAACAATAGAGCTATACAATAAACTCAAAAAAATAAGAGGAGAAGCTGAAAACTAATCCATGCATTGACGTTTATTTTAAATCAAACCACTTTGCTTTTCCACATAAACTTTTTAATTTTCACGACCCAGGTTTCGTTATAGCATAACATCATCAGGTAAAAATACAAGTCAAGCACATTATATATCTCTGGACGGAGAGGAAGAGGAGGCAAGAAAGAAGGATTGGTTGAGCTAGGAAGAGGGGGCTAAAAGTCTATGGTTTGAGGCGGTTCAAAACGAAGGCGTTGGTCAAAACATCTCCCCCGTAATTCGTTGTCCCCGTAATGTTTTGACCAATGATTTTCTTTACCCTTCACATTCCCCGTTATTATTTGTTCCCTCACCCCCTGCCAACTCACCTAAAACCAAGTAAAACTTTTTCAACAATTTAGCGACTTCTCCCAGCCCGCTACTGAGTCACCTGGCTAATTACTAAGTGCCGATCTCCCCGTTCGCAATAATCATTCCCCTAATCCTCTGCCAACTAATCCGATGTCAGGTAGGCTTTTTGCAATATTTTATTGACCCTCTCCTTCCAGCCTGCAAATTATCTAATTGGTTTTTATTTAATCTAATTATCCAAGTTTTACTAATTTGTCATCATAAGCAATCCTCCTTCTCCGCCTCAAACCATAGACTTTTAGCCCCCCTTTTCCTAGCTCAACCAATCCTTTCTTTCCTACCTCCTCTTCCCCTCCGCCAAGAGATATGTATGCTTGACTTGTATTTTTACCTGAGAACCTTTATCCTATGAATTAAGACCTGAACGCGTACCTCTAAACCCTTCCCGTTACTCCAGTTCGCCAGCCTACTCGTCAAAAAGCGCTGTGAATAACATTCCTCCAATAACCACTCAAGACCTTAACCCGCCTGCTACCTACCTAACCCTAATTCCTACAAACAAGCGCTCTGCTCCTGCTGACGAGCCCTACCATACTGTCTCTACCAAACGAAAGGCCAAAAACCAACCAGCCCAACTGATCTCTCCAATTCCTACAACTAACCGCTTTACCTGCCTCTCCCCTACCCTCAAGGATGACCAAAGTAAGGAAACCCCTGGCCAAGATGCAGATGTTGAAGCTCAGCCCACTCCACCTCCTAAAACCCGTATCCCTCCTATTTTTCTCCGCGACCTCACCAACTGGCAAATTAAATACAGTGAAGTCCTGCAAGTCTGCACGATCCCTCCTGTGGCCAACCTCTTCTATAATTAGATTTGAGTTCAATGCCAAACCATTGCCGAATTTAGAGCTATCACTAAAAGGCTCACCTCCAAAAACTACGCCTACTACACGTACCAACTCCAAGCCGATAAAAAGCCTCATTTTGTTCTACGAGGAATACCTGCAAACACACCTAAAGAAGCCATAGAAGAAGCTCTGGCGGATATCGGTTTTCCTGCGGAGAAGTTCTCTCAGCTGTGCTCTACCAGACCAAACCAATATCAGAGAGCAGAAAGGGAAGCCATCCGGAGTGCCAACCCTAATGCAGAACTCCCACGTATTGATCCCTAGCCACTACCGCTCTACGAAGTCCGACTCCAGGACTCCTCCCGTTCTAAAGACTTTTTAGAACTAAAATCTGTACTTCACCTCAAGACCTCCGTAGAACCGTACAGACCTCCACCTGGATCCCCACAATGTCTGAGTTGCCAACGCTATGGGCACACCTACAAAGTGTGCGGCCTCCCTCCTCGGTGCGTTAAATGCGCTGGCAACCACCATTACAGAGAATGCCAGAAACCCAAAACCTCTCCAGCCAAATGCGTCAACTGTGGTGGACCACAGACCGCAAACTATCGCAGATGTATTGCTCACCGTGAACTTCTCCTCAAATTACGCAACAAAAGAGAAACCTTGCAGCTACAGCCCACGCGCAAACCCTCGCATCAACCGAACTTAAATATTAATTCGCAATCGTTTCCCCCTCTCCAAAACCCTTGGCAAAACCATCTAACCGAAACCGTTGAGACCAATCATCAGCCACAAATATAAGAGCTGCTCTATTGAGCATAATCACGAAGCTTCTCTCTCCTCCCGACACTAAAACCCTTATTAGCATCATCACCAATGACCTTATACCAGCCCTTCTGCAGCTCGTTAATGGCACCTAATTCACAAATAACCACCCATGTGCTTAAAGTTCTACAATGGAACATAAACGGCATTAATAATAAAAAAACATGAGATAAACCTCCTAATAACCAATCATAATCCAGACATCATCCTCCTTCAAGAAATCAAACTCAAGAACAGCCAAACTGTCAACTGTCCAAATTACCGTATAATCAGATAAGATAGGGCCAATGGTGCTGGGTGAGGGGTTATGTTCCTATCCAAAACTAGCCTGCTCTCCACAGAACTACAACCCCCATCCACCCAAAAACTGGAACTCGCTAGAATAACAATTAAAGGAACAACTGGGACCCTACACATCTGGTCAGCCTACTTCCCACCTTCAACCTCTAAGTCAGACTCCCCTGACTTATCAGCACTCTCATCCCTACTGCACCAAAAGCTTATAATAGGTGGCGATTTAAATGCCAAGCATGCTGCCTGGGGTTGCAAAACCACCACCACACGAGGACGTGCCCTTCTTAAGTTTCTATTCACCAAAAATCTTGCTATTCACTCACCACCTTTCCCCACCCACTTTCATCACCACCCCCATTGCTCCGATATCCTGGATGTAGTTCTCTCATCCGCAAATATATAATTTCAAATCATTAACCTTGACAACTCTGCCTCCGACCACTGCCCCATATTTTACTGCGTTCCTACCCTTTCCTACCTACAACCAGAATCCATAAGAAGAATTAACTGGAAACATTTTAAAGAAAACTGCTTGGCCATCAATCTCGTTGCTCCTATCACTAATACTCCAGACAACATAGAAAAAGCATCTCAAGATTTCACAAGTACCCTAACCAACGTAATCCATCGTTCCTGCTACCCTCCTTCTCCGGTCTCCATTGCAGGTCCGACGCTACCTTGGGATATGCTGCGCCTAATTTTGCTCAGAAACAAGGCTAGAACCCTATGGCAACGCACTTATCTCCGCCAAGATAAAAGCCGCTTCTGTGTATTCCGAAACCTGGTAACATCTCAAATTAGAACACAGAGAAAAAACTTGGCATGACAAAATAAGCTCACTCTCACATGAGGACCACTCGGTATGGATTCTAGCCCGCAGCCTACGCAGGAGCAAGCTACCAACCCCGTCAATACTACATAATGAGAGAGCACTATACGATGACAGTGACAAAGCATATGCCTTTGTCGACTCCCTTGAATGCATTTTTAAAAACGATAAAACGTCATTGTTGGACTCAGAAGCTTCGAACAGCGTTTTTAACCTTTCCATTTGCCCCCTCCCCCCATACCCGGAAATTACACCTCAAGAACTCACCTGACCCCGATCAAATCTGCTACAATCACCTTAAAAACCTTCCTAAATCTTTCAGTCAATATCTGCTTTCATCCTTAACGCCTACCTTACCCAATCGTACTTCCCAAAGGCATGGAAAACGGCCAAAATTATCCTCTTTCCAAAACCTGATAAAAACCCTTCTGATATCCTTAACTACAGACCCATTAGCCTGCTCCCCTGCATGGGAAAACTCCTAGAAAAATGTGTTTTAAACAGGCTGTAAGAAGAAATCTCGGCCTTAGACCTGATCAGACCTGAGCAAACTGGTTTCCGTCGTCACCATTCCACGACCCAGCAAGTTACAAGATTGGTTGAACAGATCACTTTCGGCTTCAACATTCACAAGCACACCCAAGTAGCCTTCCTTGATCTCCAAAGAGCCTTTGACAAGGTCTGGCACGCTGGCCTGATACATAAACTGCCCAAAACGGACGTATCAATGTATCTAACTAAGATCATTCACTCTTTTCTTTCTAACCGCACGTTCTTTGTATCCGTTAACAATGCCAGATCAACTACCCGATCCATCACAGCAGGCGTCCCTCAAGGAGCCATTCTATCACCCGTTCTTTTTAACTTCTTTATTAACGATCTCCCCTCACACACAAAAACTGAAAGCTACCTCTATGCGGATGACACTGCTATAGCGTCAACTTCCTTCGACCCAAATCATGCTGCAGAAAATATCCAAGAACACTTAGACAGCATAGAAGGCTAGATGACCGATGGGAAACTTACCGGAAACCCAACAAAATGCGTCAACGTCAATTACGCCAGAAAATGGAAGAAATCTAACAACACCCCCATTTACTACGACAAGGAAAAGATCCCCCAGGCATCATCGGCCAAATTTCTTGGTGTACAACTGGACAAGAAACTCACCTGGCAAGCACACACCCAATATGCACTTAACAAGGCCAACGCGGCCCTTTTCTCAATCTATCCCCTCGTAAAGCGCACGAGTCCCCTCCGTCTTCTTAATAAGGTACTTCTGTTCAAATCCATGATACGACCTATCTTAACCTACGGTTATCCATCCTGGGGATCAGTAGCTGCGACAAACCTGAACAAACCGACACGCTTTCAAAATAAAATTTTGCGAACTCTTACTAGCGCCCCTTGGTTCGTCCGAAACTCAGACATTCACAAGGACCTCAAAATACCGGACCTACCAACATATCTAAGAGACCTAGCCATGTCATTTCAGCAAGCAATAGGAAATACTGGTAACCCTCTCATAGAACCTTTATGGGACTATTCTGATAATTCCCACTTCAAATACAGACGCGCAAAAACCAGTCTAAATGAATCCTGATAATCACCGAATATAAAATTGACATCAGCTGCACTTAAATATGCACGTTAGCTTAATTTCGCCCTTAAGCCACTTATATCACACAAACGTTTATTAACATAGCTGGGTATCGGTATGAAATGCGCCTAACGGCGCAGTACTTACGCATCAGTCAGTCAGTTATTTTTACCTGATGATGTTATACTGTAACGAAACCTGGGTCGTGATAGTAAAACGTTTATGTGGAATAGCAAAGTGGTTTGTTTTTTAAAAAATAAACCGTCAATATGAAGATTTTCCACCAAGTTACACCAGTAACTGTTTTATTAATCCATGCATGCTTGTAGACCACAAACAAAATGACATCTAGAAACACTCCTGGTGACATGTGGAAGAAATATACCCCTAAACACGCATATGTAGGTTTGAGGTCATAAACTTCAAGTGTATCTTTAGAAGCGGAAATATAGAGACGTGTTTCAGGGCTATGTCAACGCGAGTCAAACAGCGTGCCGTTATCGAATTTTTAACTGCTAAAAAAGTGACTTTTAGAGAAATTCATCGTCGTTTAAAGGCTGCTTATGGTGAATATGCTGTTGATAGGTCTACTGTAAACGGTTGGGAGGTAAAATTTCGTGGTTTTGAGCCTGGAAAAGCCATAATTGTTGATGAAACACGCAGCGGACGTCCGATCACTGCCGCAAACGATAAAAATCGCAAAGCCGTCGAAGATTTGATTCAAAATGGCCGACGAATCACTCAGAAGCGCATCGCAAACCGTTTTTGAATATCCAAGGAACGTGTTGGCATCATTATTGAACAATTGGGGTGCCATACAATCTGCTCACGATGGACACCACGCCGTCTCACAAACGAGAACAAACAGTGTCAATTGGAATGCGCGAGCAACCCTCCTTATTCCCCCGATCTTGCGCCTTGCAATTTTTATTTTTTCCTCAACTCAATAAACACCTTTAGGGTACTCATTACACCTCGGACGATGAAGTTAAAGCAACTGTCGATAGCAGCACGCTGTTTAACTTTCGTTGACATAGCACTAGAACATGTCTCAATACTTCCGCTTCTCAAAATAATCTGGATGAATGTAACGACCGAAAACCTGCGCACCCGTGTTTAAGGGGGATGTTACTTCCACATGCCACCAAGTGTGCTCCCGGATGTCATTTTGTTTGTGGCCTAAAAACATATGTGCATTAATTTTCAGCCCACCATCGTACCTTCAAATATTACTGGTGCCTTAATATAAGCCACCATAAGCCATTGCAGGTTCTGACGGGTTATTGTGTAGATTTAAATGTATTATTATTATTAGGTAATCTACCGTTTAAGGTAGGTTTTTGGATGGACACAACTATCAAATAAACATTTTGTGACTCCCCACCTATCAAACTAATCTATATCAGGTCCCTCTTCATCTCGGTGTACTTCTTTCCTCCCTTCAACCCGTCCAAGATCCCTATCCTGTTCCTGCCCTTACCTCGCTTGCCCAATATTCTCCCCTCTATTACCTTCTTCAACATTCCACTACCGCTCAATACGCCTTTCATCCACTTTTCCTGCCTCCATACGATTTCTCTCAACAAACCCCTCTCCTCACCCACCATCTCTAGTACTTCCTCATTTGTATTCCTTTCGGTCCATTTCACCTTCTCCATTCTTCTCCACACCCACATTTGAAAAGCCTCCAATCTAGGTTTATCCTCCTGCTTCAGTGACCGCGTTTCCGCGCCGTACATAGCTACGATCCATATCAGAGTTTTTACGAGTCTTGTCTTAACATCCCTACTCAACGTCCCCGTCATCAACTCCCTCCTCCTTGAGAAAGCCTCCTTGTCTAGCGCAATTCTTCTCCTTACGTCCCTACCACTTTGACCGTATTGGTCCAAAACACTTCCGAGATATGTAAACTGCTCTACCTGCTCTATTTTTTCCCCGCCTATTTTAATATTTAGCTTAGCCTTTTTCTTTCTGGAAAATCGCATAACCTTTGTTTTATTAATATTGATTCTCATCCTATATCTATCGCACTGAACCTCCAATTCACTCAGCAATGCTTGCAACCCCTTGGCTGACTGAGCAACTAATGCTTGGTCATCAGCAAACCTAACCGATTTTACGAATTCCCCTCCGACTTTCATTCCTACCTCCAGTTCTTTCCATGCCTCTTTAATCATTTCCTCCACACATACGTTGTACAGCACCGGTGACAACGGGCAACCCTGCCTTACACCTCTTCCTAACACTGCCCATCCGGACTCCGGATTTAAATGTATACTATATATTACTCTAATATTTATTTGACGATTTGCCTGGAATGAAATCGATCGACCAACAGAAAACGGATCTTGAATAACTTTTTATCCCTTGTGTTGTAAATACACGTCTTCGATGTTGCATTAAGAATAAAAATTTCTCGTCCCTAATAATTGTAACGGTTCAAATGTTTTTGGATCTAATTCTTTTCAAATGTTTTTCCGCATAGAATGTATATTGTTAGCATCAGGAATCAGCCCTCAATACATATACTTCAACAGGAATCTGGAGTAAACTCACGCTGTCTCCTGTTCCTTCATCCCTACGGAGAAACCTTTGGTCGTCTACTTTTAACTTGAAGGCCTTCTTTGACCTCAAATTATCCCCTGAAACGGAAGCGAAACTTTCCATCAGAAGAAGTCAACAGACGCGGTGGAACGCCAAAAGCCTTTTCAACAATCAGTGGTCGCCTATGTTCAAAATCGATGCCCTAGGTATTTCGGAGTTGACCGCAGCAATGGTTCGTCTCGTTCTCGGTATCCAAGTTACCCGTAGAATATCGGGAGCTAAGGAAACCACAAAATGGGTTCTAATCACCAATGAGTCGTGAAATACGTGTATGTGCATAAGGTGAGGGGTCCCTGGGCGCAGACTTTACCGCATGCACGCATGTACTCGTACTAAGTTCTCATTTACGCTAAGGAGTGCAAATTTCAAAAATGAACAGGGCATTAATTTCATGATCCAGTTCATATTTATGTTACATGGATTGATCTCCTAGAGGGGTCGGATATCTAAATTTATCATGTAAAATAACTCTCAGACGTCGTAATTGTCGCCATATCCTTTTTATCATATCATATGGATTCCAGATGGCGTAGGATATATTAAAAGTAATAAGGTAAATCCGTCTGCCCTCTACCCGATAAAAATACAATTCGGTGAGATTAGATTGGTCGAAGATTATGGAGCGTAATCGATGAGAATATTATCGTCTTTGAATTGGCACTACTTATAAATATTTCAAAAGAACTGTTTCATAAGGTACAAAAATAGAAAATTTATTTATTTAATTAAAAAAACTGGGAAAAACTATTTAAAACTTCAAACTTGGAAGTGCATATAATGGATGTGTTCCATTGGGAGAGTCAGATTTCATTTAAAGTCCCTGCGTGTTTTCGAGGGCAAATCCGAGGAGGGCCCACGGCCGCTCTCTTTGGGGAAGAGCATTGGCGTTTAAATGCCCACTCTCAGCCGAGCCAACAATTGGCGACTGGGAACTTGTTGCGCTCTTCGAAAATACTATAGTTTGTTCATAGCCGAAATTGCCGCATGTATTTCAGTTTTATTCGAAGAGCAACTTTAATAGAAATGAACCAATTGATTAGTTTCAGGCGTAACACAACGAATACAGACGAACACAATGAATAATAGATGGTAGCACTTTTCACTTGATAAAATTTATTTGACGACCGAGTTTCGATGTATTGCATCAGTTGTGATGTAGTGCATCGAAATTTGGTCTTAAAGTAAATTTTGTCAAGTGGAAAAGTGCTATCATCTATTATTCATTAATAGAACTGATTTTGTTCACAATGTTCGCTAGCCCATTATAGTTTACCTCTATCCACTACTGCATGCCTTAGGCGGACCAATGCTGATCGCAGATGAGTTTCCACTAAGGACGAGGTGGATCTGCTGGTAAGTCACTGCGAAGTTGAACGCTGGTCACGAATCTTTCCAGTCCGTTGAAAGAGTCCACTTAACGTGCGGCGGATTATCGCTGATACTTTTGGGGGCCCACAAAGCGGCAAGGCTAAAGGATAAGTGGGTTACAGCCTCGAAGTGAGCCAAACGAAAAGTACACATGAACATTTCTCTCTTTAAAATTCTGTAGAGTCAATTTGTTGCCACGTGAAGTCATTTCTCTTTCCTTATACCGGCTGTCGTTAAAATTTACGTCTTCTTCGATCATGGGCGGTGGGGCCAAGGGGCCGTTACGAACGACACTCCACCCCTTATTGAATTATTGAGACTGCCCTACATTTCAATTCCACACATGGCTCTTTTATGCAAGATGGCGACCTGGCTTCTAATTTTTTTAGGATCACCGTCCACGTCTCTCATCCCGAACCAAGAGTCGTAAAAGTAACAAATCATGGCAGTGCTCCGTCTATATTCCGCACGAGATTCGTGAGGGCGTCCTAGCCATGTCACGATTCAGCCATCCCTAAACCTATTTGCTGACTTCCGATCGCGTGCATAAATCACCGTCTCTAGGTTTTCCTAGCCCTGTAGATAGTGGTTACGCTAGGCATCTCTTGCTGGGCGCTATTTTTTAATCGTTTAATATAACTCGTAGTCATGACATACAAGGACATTCTAAACTACCAGCATAGGTTTAATCAAATTTTCTCTAAGCTAACCGGTAAATGCGGCAGGCATAGACGATATTCTTTGATGAAGCAAATGGGCAAGGTGGGTTAAAATATGCTCATAAAGGGCGTATGCATTCACATTTAAGACCATGGGCTTTTCCCTAAATCCCATACACAAAATACTAAAATCTTTTCCGTTTCGGTTCATTAAACATTGACGTCTTTACACCTACAGATTTATTTGTTATCTTGTTTCTAAATATTTAAGAAATTATAATTGAATTAGGAGTTCATAAACTAGAGCAAGTGAAAAAGTTTACGTATCTCGGAAGTATAAGGCTGCGTAGATTTTCATCATAACTGAGGAGAGTAGATATTATTCACGATTAATTAGAGAAGCTATTGAGATCACCAAAAAACTCGGACTCCGCTGTCTGTGCGGCGCGCTGCACGCCGACACTCCTCGCTGCCCTCTGACTTCGCTGACAAGTAATGGCGCCAACCGTAATTTTTGCGATATTAAGGGAATCGATGACAGACACATTGAAAAATGGTGCAAATAAAGGATTAATAAATACCTGAATGTGAATCGTATCGATGTACTATTGGCCCAACAGCTGCTTTTTGTAAAATGAAGGTGTACACTGATTGGTAGTTTATGAGATCTACATCTACACAAATACCCTGAGAGCCACCAAAAAAGGTGTGTGGCAAGGGGTGTAGCACCATGAGGGAATGGTAAGGGATGAGGGGGTTGGGGTTATCAAATAGGTGAGGAAAGGGGGGAACCTGTTATACATATATAGATCTAGGAAAAAATAACATTCTAAACCTGTCAGTCTTTCAATCTATTTCTCTAATCTTACATTCGTGATCCCTTCGACCGTAACACTTTGGGGTTTATATTATATCCTTGATGTCATCGGAAAAGGGCCCATCTTTAAACATATTTAGTAAGTTTAATCTACATTGTAAACGCCGCTGTGTAAGAGAATGCCAACCTAAATTGTCTAGCATAGTAGATACGCTGCTGCGTTGGTCATAACAATTTTTGACAAATCTAGCCCCCCTCCGCTGAAATCGGTCTAATTCCGAAATCAAATTTATATTTTGAGGATCCCATATACTGAGATGCATGCATGGAGAAAGGCTAAGGAAGTAAGCTAGACTTAGAAGATCTGTTGCATCTGTTGATGTGAAGTGGATGTCAATTTAATAAAATGTTTGAATCTGCATTTAAAACTTTGAAGTGCACTCTATTGAGTGATCACTACGAAAGAGTCTTCACGCGTTTGTTTTCATAGAGTTTGGTATTGAAAATCCAAGGTTTTACGCACGTACAAGGGTATTGTGTTCATGGCACTGGATGACCGTAAGAATTACGGATTGATGTGACAGAAATGCATCTCGCTCTCAATAAAAACTGCTGTCATGTGCACCATTATATAAGAGTTGTAATTAACGTAGCCCAGCAGCACCTTCCCGTCATTGTTCTAACGCTATTAATAAATTTTGGGAAAAACAGCCAAAATCGCATATTTTAAAAAGTTACGCTTTAAATATAGTGATAAATATGTTTCAAACGATATTATTAGTATGATAATTCTTTAACACTATGTAGTATTCACATCACAATATCTACATGTAATATGTACGAACGTGTAGGCATGAATAGGAGTTATGTTAATTTTCATCGCTCATCGATGATATATAGAGCGAGGTATAGAACATTTACTCATGCAGCGACGATCAAACCACCTCAAACATTTCAGTTTCAGGTTTGACTTTGTAGAATTCCTTCATGATGAGGGCAAAAAAAGAAACATCGCACTTCCTCATACGGTTTTAATACCTCACGACCATGGTTTCGATGCTGCGCATCATCATCACCTGATCAGCTGCGCACCAGATATAGCTGCGCATCATCATAGGGTGATGATGATGAGTAGCATCGAAACCATGGACGTGAAGTATTAAAACTTTATGAGGAAGTGCGATGTTTCTTTTTTAACCTCATAAAACCTCCTCAAGTTTGGCAAGAGATGAAGGTGCTAGGTTAAATTGAAAAAGGCAGCCTTTTATGATTTAAATTCGGCGAGACAACTGATTTGTAACCAATGGGGAATACTTGAGAGATGCCATGAAATTTAGAGAATAGGTCAAGTTATGTATCAAAAATATGATCTTACCGAATAAATATCGTAGATGGTAAACTCCGGAAATGGCGTGTGATAGTTGAGAGTAACTGGATGGTTCCCCGTGGAATAAACAGGGGATGATAAACCAGTGAGATTATATAAGCAATAATATAATAAGCAAAAAAAACAGTTGAATGGCTTGTGGCGGACTAAATTCTGTGTACTTTTGTGAGGCCCGATTTGGAATATTCTTCAGAAAAAATACATCTGTTCTCACTTAATCCGTACGCGTTTGCAGACAAAATTTTATTTCACGACGGTCTTCAAAAAAAAGAGAAAACACAGTCGTTGGGCCCTAACGACGTTGACAGACGCTTTCCTCCAACGGGGTTGCGAGATTTTTTGGAAATGAAATTTTCTCCAGCACGAAAAAATCTCTATTCATTTGTCGATGGGTTCAAGAGCGAAAAATCAAAAGTACGGATAAAATAATTTGTCGTATTTTTCCTCATTTCCATGGTAGAGAAAAAAATCTGTGGACGGAATTTCATTTCCCCTTCGAATATACTCATGTTTCGAGTGATCGCGTCGCCCTTGGATTGGCATTAAACTCACGACGCAAGTTTTGGCATTTGGCCGCGCCAGAAATCTGACGGGCGTGGGTGGGAATGGAGCGTAAAAAAGTCAAAGAGCAGTGTGCGATGTCGGCAGGCAGACGAGACCGTGGAAACCTTAGAAAGGGGTCTA
Organism: Hetaerina titia; assembly: GCA_037158775.1. Taxonomy (NCBI): domain Eukaryota; kingdom Metazoa; phylum Arthropoda; class Insecta; order Odonata; family Calopterygidae; genus Hetaerina; species Hetaerina titia. The sequence goes on along the minus strand of CM073776.1, from coordinate 2,963,762 downwards.
AATGTGCCGTGGTGGTCAGGAGCATTTGACTTCTCCCACACCCCTACCACCCCACAACACCAGACTTGTCCTCGCGGGGGGGAAGTGGAACCATGGAAATTTTGATTTCCGACGCCGTAACGCCGGTTAACGCCGTATTTCAAGTTGGTAGGACGAAATGTGGACTCAACATGGCTTTCAAAAAATGCTCGATACGAATATCGCGCAAATGCAAAGTAGTGGTTTAAATGTATTTATTAGGTAGACATACAGTGGAGTGTGACTTTGACTTCCAAAGACCCCTAATACTCAAATAATGCTCTTCTAACAACCTTTGCCCCAATATATATTATGCTAAATTGTAAAACCTTACCACAACATTGGATTTTCGGATAAAAACAATGGTAGTTAAAAAAAATGTCAATAACAATTTGTTTCTAAAGATGTCAATCCAGAAATGGTTCTTAGGGGTTGCGTATGAGCACCAAGGTCACTTTCATATGTCCTCAAACAGTTTCTTGTTTGATTTGATTTGAAGCAAAACCTTTATTTTCATTTATTACTTCTATTTCCATGCATTGCACAAACATCAAATAGTTACTTTTGAGAGTCCATAATAAAAAGTTGTACTTTTCCATAGATTTTTTTTAAATGGTACAGCGCGTTTCACCGACTTGCAGCATCATCAGGTACGCAGGTCAGGCCGCAAGTTGGTGAAACTCGTTGTACCTTAAAATAAAAATCTGTGAAAAAGTACAAAAATTATAGAAGTGAAGTTATAACATATAATACAATAGAATGAATTCAACGAATGAGTTGAACAGCAAACAAACAATACTTTCTAAAAATTATATACCATCTTCATGGACAACAAATCAAAATGATGCGACAATTTCAAAATGCAACAATCATTCGCCTTGACCGGGAGTACTTTTTGTTTATACTTGAAATTGTTGTATTACAATTCGCATTTAGCGGATGACTCCGTTAAAAACTACCGTTTCAGCATCTCCCGCAGTTTCTTAGAACAATAACTTATATATCTGCATCTACAAATTAAAGTTCGATTCGAAACTAGGATACCAAGGATAATTCATAATAATTTGACCATTATTCATCTCAACTGAATTCAAAATCGTTGCCCCTCACTTTCATAGTTTCAAATATGAAAAAATGTTTCGATATAATTAAACTATGTCATTCATGAACTACTAACATTTTCAATGACCCCAGGAACTTCGGCGTCGTATTAAATGAAGAACAACCATCTAATCGGCTGCGTGGAGAAGGACCGTCTGGAGGACGGAAGGATTTGGTCATAATTGTCCTTAAAATATATTTAGGGGGCGACGAGGAGCCATTTCTTTGTTACTAAAGCATATATAACGCGAGAAAATGTATACGTACACCTGTCTCCCCTCCCTTGAATGGCAGAGTCTTTCTTGTTGTTAGAACCATAATGAAGCGAGGGAACACGCACGCGTCCGAAGTATCACGCATCTTTGGTGCCCGACGTATTCAAACGTATACAAAAATTTACTGAAATTAGGGATAATCAGAAAGTCCTCCTTCGCTTCTGAGTGGAGTTGGGCGTCACATTCCATCTCGAATTGAAATGGCCAGTCAAGAAAACTAAGTGCAACTTCTAGTGGAAAATGTGAGCGTCAGGGAATAAGATATGGCTGCTAAACGATTAGCGACGACAAAGTTCGAAACAAATGTCCCATAAAGGATTCTTCCTTTTCAAAGTTTTAAAGTCCTCTTCATGTTTGTAATTGAAGCGAAATAAGACAAATTAAATGTTGTTAAGCTGGCGCTGCATTATATCGAAAAAATCAAGTAGGAACATACTGGTTATGTAAAGAGTATTGAAATTTTGATGAAAAACGACATTTTGTGAGAGCACTTTGAATTTTGAAAATCTACACGGGTACTTATGCTTATCCACGCGCATTATTTCGGTAGATCAAATTCCTTTAATTTGTAATATTTTCTTATTTACCTTGGTGTAATAGAAACTGGCCCATTGAATCAAATTCGTTTGGCAATCTATCTTATTACATTAAACTGTTTTGACGCCTGTTGATTATTAGCAGTTGAAAGAGGCACGATGTACGTGTTATTTGGAAAGAAGTAGTTAGATGGCAAAAATTTCGATATGTGTTGATGAAATATATTTTTTCATCGATTTGGTCCGGTAGTGAAAGATTGATTTATTTTCAAACACTTTATATATTTAACACAATATAAAGAGCGAGGTGTATGGAAATTAGTCAGTTATGTCTAATTAGTTACTATTTTTAATATTTTAATTGTAAAATGATCTGTTGACGGATTCACGCAGAATAATCATAAGTTAATTACTCCTTTCCAGTCTTGAGTAAGGGCTGTTGTAAAGGGTTGCTGTAGTCTCTTATATTTTGAGGTTACATGTAAACACAGAGAAGTTATAAAATAGCTGCTATAGAAGATTTAATCATTGTAATTTGTGTAACATTTAGAAAATTGTATTGGTTTATATAATGTTTCGTTTATGAATAAATTGGTACTCATTTGGAAATGCATATTTATTACTATTTACTACCTTGATCAAAGAGTTCCCGGAATTTATTCAGAAAATTAAAAATACAAGTTTATTCATCTAAATCTATATTGTCCCCTTCAAAGTAATCCCCATCGACTGCAACACACTTATGCCAGCGCTTGATCCAATCCTCGAAACATTTTTTATATTCGGTTTTCGGTATGTCCATCAGTGAGTGCTTCCTGCGATTTTTCCATTACTTCCTCTCGGCTGCTAAAACGCGTTCCCCGTAATGGTTTTTTAACTCGATTGAACAGAAAGAAGTCACAGGGAGCCAAATCAGGTGAATTCGGTGGCTGTTGGATGGTATTTGTTGCATTTTTCGTCAAAAAATTACGAATAATGATAGCACTGTGCGACGGTCTCGACGCACTGTGCGACGATTTCTGGTCTCTTTCGGCGAATTGCTTCACGCAAACGTCTCATAACGCCCAAATAATACTCTTTGTTTACCGTCTGGCCTTCTGGCAAAAATTCATGATGCACTACACCGTTGTAATCCATGAAAACCGTCAGCATTGCCTTCTTTTTTGACTGAAAACGACGTGGTTTTTTTGGTCTCGGCTCATTTGGTGAACGCCATTCACTTGCTTGATGTCTGGATTGCGTGTCGTACTCATAAACCCACGTCTCGTCTCCAGTAATGATGCTTTTGATGAATGTGGGATCGGATTCAGCCTCGCAAATCATGTCTTTTGCGACGTCAACACGGTCTCTTTTTTGCATTAAATTGAGGTATTTTGGCACCAACTTCGCTGCTACACGACGGAAACCCATATCATTAACCACAATGTCTTGGGCGGATCCATAGGCAATGTTCAAGTCCTCCGCTATTTCTCTGATGGTTAATTTGCGGTTATTGACCAACATTTCTTTTACTTTATCAATTTTTTCACCGACTTTCGATGTCGATGGTCTGCCGCTGCGTTCATCATCTTCGATTGCCTCACGACCACTTCTGAACCGCTCGTTCCACTGGTAAACGACCGTTTTTTTTTTAGAGAATCGTTGCCGAAACACTTTTTCAACATTTCCAACGTCCGTGCGCCACTAAATCCGTTTTTTACGCAAAATTTAATACAAGTTCGTTGTTGCAAATTTAAATCCATTTCTGCAATTGTAAAAAATCGCCAACACACACAGAGATAGATGTACTCTTGGCTACGTAACTTTTGCAAATGTCAAGTTATGACACTAAGATTTAAAGGGAATATCAACAACAGATTAACAAAAACAACAACAACAATTTAACAAAAAAAACAGAACTCAAATCGGAACGATGGGAGCGCCACACGGTGGTTATTCCGGGAACTTTTTGTTCAAGGGTATGTAATGCCATGGTGACATAAAATTAATGACTCGATGAAGATAGTATTATGATGGTAAAATGTTGGTGGATTATGACGAAAAAAAATACTACATACTGGATGTACATTTAGGTAATATAGAGTTAAAAAATTAATCTATGAAATTTTTAAAAGTAAAATGTATGTGGTGAAAAGTACTCGTAATGTTGGTAGTTCTATTGGAGGCCAAATATCGACATTTATAGGCCTTAAAAACTTTTGCTCTCTCTCTCGGTTACCCGGGAATACTTTTGGCTGTGTTCTATGCGAACATTTGGAAAATGAGAGGTGTTTCATTTGGGGTGAGTGGTCAATGGCAATTATTCCCGATAGTACTTTGGCCTTCCCACGAGTGAAGGCAGTCACTCTCGTAGAGCGATGGGACGTCGGGGCGTGAGAGAGTGCATGTCTCTCCCGGGGATCCCTTGGGGGCGCAGAGAGCGCGGGCAGGACTCCGGAGAAGACCAGGTTCCGTTGGTTCGTGCCAAGGTCTCCCGGTTCGAAATTGTTTCTGGATTGGGTTTCACCCCCACCCCCTTCCCTTCTCCCCCACTCCCTCGCTCTCCGTCCCATTTGAGAGAGGTAACACATTCATCTCGTTCCTCTCACATAAGGATTGGGATTTCAAAGAGTGAGGATTGAGGATGGAAATGGGTTTTCGTGCGAAAGATGAAAATAAACCCCTCCTCCCTCCCCTCTCTATCCACCCCTCCCCATCCAGCCTTCCCCAACCCCTCTTCATCCCCATCCACCCCTCCCCCTCCTCCAAGATTGGATCCCATGGGTTGGGATTTGGACCAAGGAATCCTTTCCTTTTTCCGTTGCTTCGCTAAATTTTTCTCCCTCTCTTTTTTTCCTCGGCATCTCTCTGTCTGGTGCTCCAATGGTAAGCGCTTCAAAATAGAATCCACAGCATTTACGTACTACGAGTTTGCAGGCTTTTGGTGGTGGCGACGCAACGTTCTAGCCTTTTAGGTCTTAGGTAAAAATTTCGATTCCCGTGGTGTAATACCTGTATGTCAAAGTTGGCTGTTTTCGGATTAGGGCTAAGTAAATAAATTGAAATCTGAGAAGAAAAATTTTGACATTGTTAGAGGGACTTCATGTTCTGATAAACTGAGGAGTTTTATTGGTGGTAAAAGTAAAGGTTGAACGAACAAAATTGATCCTGGTTCAGGCCAGCAACCAATGCCAACAACCAATCAATCCAAAAAAATAAGGAGGGAAAAGTTCACATAAGAGTATAAGATAAGCAACAGGAAATATTTGCTGAGGTACATTAAAGGAAGCGTTAGGTAGTGGTGGAGGATTGGAAAGCGACGGTAGGTGAGGGAAGAGATGGATGAAAGAATAAGGTTTAGGAACCAGGAATGTTCACCGAAAGAAAGCAATGTACTTCTGCGTGATATAGGGTTTAATCATAATGAAGACTCGGTTCCAAAACCAAGACAGACGTAGGTTCACATGTACAATTGCCGGGGATTCAGAAAGATCTCACGATTTGGCAAAATTCTGGGAATGGCGTGGTAGATTCGCCCAGTTTTTTGGGAGAAAATGCATATTTTGGTCAAAATTCAGTAATAATGAATTTTATCGTCAGATTCAAGATGGTAATGGCAGAAACAAGACTGACAAAATGAAATTAGAAAAAATAGTTGAGACGAAAATAAAAAATAGAAGCAGACCGCAGCAGAATTGATAAAAGAGGACAGGAAGACAGGGAAATTAGAAAAGAATATTGGAAACTCCCAAAAATTGGATAACTAAATCCTCAACCGAAACTATTGGAACAGTTTAAGATAAAAGAGAAATTAAATAATGGATTTTAGACCAGATGATTTAAAAAGAAATCTGTGAAAAGGAATGGAGGAATGTAAACCCAGAGTTGAGTAGAACAAAACACGAATGACTGAATAATAAACAGGATGAACACTAATGGAGCGAAAGAAGAATGACGCAGTGGACGCAGTGCGATGACATAGAAACTTATGAAAGAGGTGCGCTATACAGAGAGGTGAAAAGGTCAGGAGGTAAAAAAGGAAACCCACTGTATTCTGTCAATAATAAGTCGGGAAAATATTGATTCAACCGGGAAAGATTCAAGGGATGGAACGAATTCATAGAGGATCCACACGGCAATGATATGAGGCCAGCAACTTTGACATAGGAATATGAAATTGATAGCGATGGCTTGGCATCAAGCATACTTGATGGCGCGTTAGGAAAGGTAGATAGCATTCCCGCGGAACTACGAGAGAAATTTGGTGGGAATATTTCGTCAGATCAGTATTAGTCCTATCTCAAGACGGAAGAGATATAGACATGTGAGAGAGATATAGAATCTTAATGTAGATTTGAATTCAGCTAAAGATGTGCATAGACTTTTCAATGGGAGGAGGGAGAGGAATGCAAATGATTACTTTGGGGATGATCAGTTCAGGTTGTGAAAGGGGAAGGCCCGCGTAAAGTCATGGCAGTAATGAGGTCATTAGTATAGTGGGACATAGACGAAAATCAGTGTGTAATTGTTTGCTCCGTAAAATTCTTCAGGCTAATACTGAGTTTTCTCTGTCCATACTCCAATAGGTTGTCAACTTTAGAGAGTTCTAAACTTTTTTCATTATGTCTAAATGTAATTAACTGTGTTACGTGTATTATCCGAGACAATATTCTGTTTCATGAAAATAATTGTTTTTTTATTGTTTTGCCGCCACTAATAAAAGTGAAATTCTCGAATTCATTAAAAAATACACATTGCGTTGCTGTTTCATCCCAAAACAAGATTTAAAGGTCACGTGAAATTTTGATATTTAACCTCGCAATGAAATTTAGCTTTTTTCGTATGTATTCACTCACATTGACTCGTTTAATCTACCTGAATGTATAATCCTGAAGTCCAGGAATGATATTTAATATTTTAAATTTATTTACCGCCACGAATGAGGTTGAAATTTTAACTATCGAAGAAAAAAATAAATGAACCACGTGTTGCTACTCAATATCAAAATATTCTTTCGGGTCCGAATAAAATTTGAATGTGCATCTGATTGATATTCATTGAAAACAAAAGAACAACATACGTATTGCTGTAGAGTAGCCAAACTTAAAGTGGCCGTTTTTTCCAGACTTAAAATTTAGGTTAAACTAAATTTAGAAATAAAAAACCTCCTTTGATGAAAAGAAAGAAAGGTTTTTACACAATGAAATGAATTGATGCAGGATGGCATTTTTTTAAAGTAGCACTCAGTGATAGCAACACTCAAACTTTTTTCTTAGAGCCATCCGCAAAGTGAGTGAGTTGTGATATGGAGTGGGAAGTTGATTTTCACGTCAATGTCTACTTCTTGCGCGAAGTTGACACATTGGCAGTTGGCAGCGAACTAATGGATGGGGTTGAATTTCGCTCAGATGATGTGCTGTACGGCGCCCAAAAAAACCCAAGATCATCATTTGGCGTGTGGTATGACGCGCGGTTGAATCTCTCAACTGAGTCGGAATGCTGGTGATGGCTTTTTAATCAATTTCGACTTATTTGTCACAGCTTTTAAATCCGTTCTTACAAAAGCGTTTTTAAATGGGTGTATGTAGCGATTCTCCAATTAAACTCCAGTTTTCTAATTTTGCAACAAATTAAATTAATGATAATGACGTTTTGTAACTCAATTTCACCCGATTTTGTCATTTTATATTTTCTTCAAACAGTATTTCGCCGTTTCCCTCGCCTTACGCTCAGTTCGCGCCCCTGAGGAGTTAGGAAAAAATATTCAGAATTCTTTTATTGCCAAATATTCTTTACTTCAAATTAATCCACCGCATACGTGAAATAAACGTGATTTAAATAACAGATATAAGCTCCTTCGGCTCCAATCACAATTACTGCGAATATCAAAACGTTATTTCAACCTTTTTATGTCCATTTCCATGTGCCATTTATCGCCTCATCAATATTACATGTCCACGAAATATTGTTTACATTACTATTAAATACTATTAAATTCGAGCATGCGCATCATAAGGTAAAGGATCATTAATCGTTATTAGGCTCTACTCTGATTATGTATTTTTTTAAACCAGGGTTCCGTAGATAATCTCAATAGACATTGTTTTAAAACATAATTACCTTCATATAGTATTGCAAATAGACACTAACCACTCGTCCCCCTGCAGTTAGCGGCTGTTTCACATTAATCCAATTCACTCCTATTCTCATAACATCTTAAAGAAAAATTAACACAGTCCATGGGTGTTAGAGCTTCCCCTCCTGGAAGGTGTTGGCGTATTCAGAAAAAGGCTTAAAACATCCCTAGTTAATTTCCTCCGATCACTTATGCTCTTCTTTAAGAAGGGGTGCTCACTTGTGTCGCTCCTTTGAGTGAGCCGGTTTAGTTTACGTGTATGCTTCCCCTTCCTTTGTTTTACATCCAGCCTCGGTTATCCCCTTGACGTCTCCCAATTTCCCGCCATCAGTTCATCCATCTCCCCCAGCCTTCCAATTGTTTTTTAGGCTGTCCCATCGCAATCGCCTCATCATACCTCTAACGCCCTTTTGAACCCCCCTAAAACGAAGCGAGCGGCTTTCCTTTGGGCTCTTTCTATTGTTTTCTCTAATTAATTTTTTAGGGTCCCTTAAATTTGATCCATTCTTTAAAATATGTACAAAGTTTGAATTAAAAGAATCGGTGACAGGTTTTTCCTGACGCGCATTACCTGAAGTGATGAATTCCGACTTTTGGTTAATTGTGTGCTTGATCGCGGATCGTATTGGTACTCCCCGTAATGATGATCTGATCGCATTAATGAGATGACATTGCACACACCATTATCACTGAAAATATGGCGATGCGAAAGATCTGCGCTAAACCGTCCTTCCGAAGGTCTTCACGGACGACCAAAAGAGTGGTCTCTGCTTGTGAATACCTTCTGCAACGTCATCGCGACGATTCCCCAAGCCCTTTACAGTCCCGATTTGGCACCAGCAGACTATTTACCATTCTCAAAAGAGAAATTCATGGTCAAAAGATACCACCATGGGACTCTTTTAAGTGCCGTCAAAGAAGCTTGCCCGCGTACCCGATAAAGACCTTCCGGAATCCTGCGCCTACAGGGAACCTTCAAGTCGTGGAAAAACCGACCTGGTAAAAATGTGATGACAAGAGATGTACTTTGAAGAATTTTTACAGTGCAGTGTAGCAATATCTGAAATTAATTCATTTTTCCTATATTTTTATGCAAATCATGTAGGTCATACTAAAGTAGATAACCATGTTAGTGACCTCGTAAAAGTTCTGGCATAAACCGTACCTCTGCCTTTTCTGAAACCACACTCATCATCCCATAAGTAATTATCTGCCCTACCCTCCTTTGGTTAATTCCAAATTTTGCATTTATATAACGTAATACAAATATTATTTAATAATTAAAATACAAATACCTTTGTGTGAGTGCATATTCCCCAGGGGTGTGCCCTGCCTCTGCCAGCGGAGGAACTCCCCCGGCACACCCACGCGCATTGGATTCTGGGCACGTCTTCGGGCTCCGTTTGGGGTTCGGCCGGGGGCGGGAGGTGTGGCAGCGGGGGGTGGGAGGTAGGGCGGGAATAATTGAAGGGATGAGACTCGGCGCATCTGTCCGGGAGAGCGGCACCAAACGCCGTCTGCGGGTCGGTTCTGGACATCGGAATCCGGTTAATTGGCGTCCTCCTGCTGGGAACACGAGCTGTCCACCTCGCGGAAAGGGATTGGAAATAATTTTCATAGAATTGGAACGCCAACTCCGTTTGTGGTCGGGAATTGCGCGGCGAATCCGTAAAACCCTAGCTAGCCATCCACTCCTAAAAAAAACGCCTTTGAGTACCGGAGACGATTAACGATAAAAAATGAATGTTACTCTAATGCAGCAAAATTGGCATTTAATAAAACTGTGCTCCCCAATGCGCTATTTCACAGGTGATAAACATTTTCAGGAATGGTTGTGGTTTGCCAGGAATGCCATGCATGAGGTGGGCATGAGGTACATGAGGAGCATAGAGTATGAAAACATGAAAGGGAAAGTATTAAATGAATGCGTGAGACAAATATAACGACACAAATAAATGATAGCTTATTACATCCCCCAAGAAAAAGGGCTAAGAGCAATAAAGTCAACATCTACGCAGTGCAATAAATAACTGATCAGCTATTCATTATGTTCAACTTCCCCTACATCATGCCTGAAGCTACTCAATTCGTTGTACACAATACAGTTAGCCACGCTAGAGTGGGAGATACCAAGCCATAAGCCATAGTGTACCAAAAGCCGCCATTGAAGTAAAAATGTAAGTCAGAACTTGAGTCCTGATGATGACTTTCTAAGTTGACACATGGTTCGTAGATGTTGTAGTGTCTGCGGATTGACTATTTGTATTTTCTGCCGCTTGGGAATTTTTCCTGCATCCTCCCTCTCATGCCTATCCCTTATCCGCTCCCCTCTGGCCACACCACCCGTTCTCCCCTTCCCCCGTCCCCTTCTATCTCTCTCCCACATACCTTTCACCAGTCACTCCTTACTAATCTTCCGAGGAAGATGGACCAAAATTTCGTCGAAATTATCAAGAAATGACGTGTGAGTGCTCCTTTTATGTGTTCTCATATTGTGAGTTGCTGTTTAAGTTTTGTATATATATATATATATATATATATATATATATATATATATATATATATATATATATATATATTAGGTAATCTACCTGTTAAGGCAGGTTTCTTGGATGGGCACAACTATCAAATGAACATTTGTGTAACTCCAAACAAAACCCAATCCAGCAACCTAATCTACATCAGGTCCCTCTTCATCTCTGTGTACTTCCTCCCTTCATCACGTCCAACATCCCTATTCTGTTCCTGGTCCTATATACATACATACATATATATATATATATATATATATATATATATATATATATATATTACTGTGGTTATGGTTATATATATATATATATATATATATATATATATAACCATAACCACAGTAATCAACCCGAAGTTCGGTTTAGTAGGTGATGCTAGAGCTCACCCATGTATCAAGCCCGACGGCGTGTGAATATTCACACATCAGGGTAGGGGGGCCAGTTCCTTTCCCTGCGCCGGTTATGGTTTCCCAGGAAGATCTGGTACCCGAAAAGTCAACAAGCTTGGGTGGAGCTGCAGGTGTCCAGAGTGCCTTGCCCGGGAATCGAACCCGGGACCCTCCGGTCAGTAGTCAAACGCTCTACCCACTGGACCACCGCGACCCACATACGTATATAAATATTTATAAAATCATATATATTTTTTATCTATTTATTCATTTATTTAAATGTATATATACACACACACATTCAAACACGAAATCCCGCCATACGGGTCGCTTACAGACGACCAGCCAACCTCAGAAACCTTCTGAGATCCACCAACCCTTTGACACCCCGCCCTGACAAATTTCCACATATTTCCCCTAACTGCAATCGCCCCCAATGTAAAACATGTCTCCTAATCAGATCTGCTCCCCTCTCCCCACATCCCCTCATTGTCCCTTCACCCCGTTCCCACGCTAATTGCCTCTCAAAAAATATTATCTATCTCTTGTCGTGCAAACAATGCACCTCATTCTACATAGGCGAATGCATTACCCCATTATCCATCCGAATGAACAATCACCGTTACTCATGTAATTCTGCTTCATTCTCTTCTCTTCCTATCCCTTTACACGCAAGTTCACACAACCTATCATTTGACGAATGCTTTTCCTTAACAGTTCTAGAATCCCTGCCCGATTCAGCCACCAACATAGAGGTGAGAACTCGCGAATCCGCATACATCCTATATTTCCGATCCTTTAAGATTCCCACCCTTAACCGCCATCTTTAATTTCTTTCCCAACAGTCCCTAAACCTTCCGCCCCCCCTCCCCTCCCCAGGCTCTCTTCTCTCAAAACCTCTCAGTCTGACCTGAAGAAGGCCTCGGAGTAGGCCGAAAGCTTAAATCATCTAAAGTGTGAGTGTCCTTTTACGTGTTATCTGTTTTATTCTGTGTTCTATTGTGCCGTCCAAAAGTTATATTGCTCTCGTGAGTACTTCCGCATCATCGATATATATATATATATATATATATATATATATATATATATATATATATATATATATATATATATATATATATATATATATATAGATGATCTCTTCGAAGTAACACGGAAGTGTTGAATAAAATATTTAGACAGTAACACACAGCACGAGAACATATAAAAAGAACACTCACAATAATATCTTGATAATTTCGACGGACTCGAGATCCGTCTTCTTCGGAAGATAAGATATGACTCAGGAGTCATATCTCATCTTCCGAAGAAGACGGAGCTCGAGTCCGTCGAAATTATCAAGATATTATTGTGAGTGTTCTTTTATGTGTTCTCGTGCTGTTGTTATATATATATATATATATATATATATATATATATATATATATATATATATATATATATATATATATATATATATATATATATATATATATATATATATGGTCTCTCCGCCCTCCAACACTAACTCTCCCAACGCCCTGAGCCACACATACCCAGCATAGATTTTCTCCTCAGGCTTACCGAGTTCATTCTTACCCGCAATTCCTTCTCCTTTAATGATAAATTCTACCTACAAATCAAGGGTTGTGCCATGGGTAGCAGATTCAGCCCGTCCTATGCAAACCTATTTCTTGGTCTCGCGGAGAATAAATTCCTGTCACAACAACCCCTGAAACCGCTATTGTGGCTCAGATATATTGACGATATTTTCCTTCTCTGGCCACATGGTCCTGATTCCCTGAAAACTTTCATTTCCAACCTTAATGCTTCGTCCTCTATCTCCTTCACGTCTACAGTTTCCTCCTCCCAAATCACCTTCCTAGATTTAAACATATCATTTATACACCATAAATTTCACACATCCGTACATATAAAACCCACAAATAAACAACAGTACTTACATTTTAGCAGCTGTCACCCATACCACACCAAACGTTCCATTCCTTATTCCCTTTCCATAAGGGGTCACAGAATTTGCAATGACCCTGACTCCCTAGACAATTTCCTCATAAATTTACACCATTCCCTCCTCAAACGAGGTTATCCTGAATCCCTCCTGAATAAGAGGATCCGTAGGCATACTTACACTCCCAGACCTTCCACCACCGCGAAAAACCACCCTCTTTCAATTTGCACCACGTTTATTCCTGGCCTAGAATCTCTGCGTTCTATCCTAAAGGTCCTCTATCCTATCCTCAAAAACCACAATTCCACCACCAACCTTTTCCCCAAATGCCCCTCTGTCACTTTCCAACGCCCCGCCAATCTATCAGATCTTCTAAAGTCTACCAATCCACTTCTTAAATCCTCGCCCGGTTCCAAAATCACTCCCAGACCCTGCAATAAACCTAGATGCAAAACATGTCCTATTTTCCTAACCAGAATCCCATCCCTCTCCCACCCGCTCTTTAACTCTCTCCCGCCAATTCCCTACTCCTCGTGTACCTCCAGCATTGTTGTCTACCTACTCAAGTGCCAACTTTGCCCTGCCTTTTACATTGGACAGTGTACCACACCCCTTAATATTAGAATCAATAATCATCGAGCCTCATGCAACAATTCCTCCCTTATTGGTATGTTACCTATCCCCAAACATGCCTCCGAACACAACACTCCCTTTGACCAATGTTTTAAAGTATCGGTCTTAGCATCCCTCCCACACTCAGACCCTCCACTGAAACTCAAAACATTAGAGCTAGCTTTCATCTGGCTCTTGGATTCCTGGAATCGCCCAGGTATTAATATTAGACATTAATTGCCCCCTTTATGCATATAATTTCATCCCCCTCCGCCCCCAACAGCTTCCATATCATCCCCACCTTTTTTAAAATTCCCGCGCCATACACTACCCCTCCAAACTCCTCACCTCGAATGCCTTCCCCCCTTTTTTCCCCCCTTTTCCTTTCTTTTCCCCTATTTTCCCCTCTTTTCCCCCATTTCCCCTTCTCCTTCCTACCACTGCTTTCGGGCCCTCCTCTGCCTCAGTTCTGTTCCTAATTCCTCTTGAGAAACGTGGTTGGACCACCGAAAATTCGAGAACCAGTGAGTTTTCCCTCTTTGTGTGTTTTGGTTTCTGTGTTTGTTATGACTATCGGTGAATTTACATTACGCGTTTGTGGGTTTTCCAAAAAAGTGTATATATATATATATATGTATATATATATATATATAAATATCTACTGTAAGTGTCCTTTTATGTTTCTGTGTGTGTAATATCTATTATCTTAGTGTTTGTGTGTTTATATATAGATGTATATATATATATATATATATATATATATATATATATATATATATATATATAAAACTTAGACAGTAACACACAGCACGAGAACACATAAAAAAAAGAACACTCACAATAATATCTTGATAATTTCGACGGACTTGAGCTCCATCTTCTTCGGAAGATAAGATATGACTGATATATATATATATATGTATGTACACATTCAAATACGAAGCCCGCCATACGGCGCACAAATATTCATTCAAACATAGAAATAGGTATAAGGAAAGGGGATAGGAAAACACATAAAAGGCGAACACAGGACATGTGGGGAAGGCGGTTTTTTCGGTGGTGTAATGGTGGCACATCCGCCAGGCAAGTGGAAGATCCGGTGTTCAAATCCCGGTCAAGGAAACATTTTTACTTTCGTGATTTGCTCAAAAACCGCCTTCCCCAAATGTCCTGTGTTCGCCTTTTATGTGTTTTCCTATCCCCTTTCCTTATACCTATTTCTATGTTTGAATGAATATATATATATATATATATATATATATATACATATATATAAGAAACAAATATATATATATATATATATATATATATATATACATATATATAAGAAACATATATATATATATATATATATATATATATATATATATATATATATATATATATATATATATATATTTGTTTCTTGCGAGGTGGTGGAGCAATTTATTCATCCGCATCCTTGTCCTGGGTTTTGACTTGTCGAGCCCTTATGATGACTTGGTGAGTTGATGCCTTGGTCATGGGTGTTGTGGTACCTGTGGATGAATTGTTAGTTTTCTGTGTCGCTTGTTACTATTTCCGCATCCTCCTTATTCCATCTCAAATCATTGCTCAGAAATTTGCGTTAAGGACTGTTACACCCACCAAAGGAGAAATAGACAAACACAAGAGCCATCCCCACCTCTCTTGTGTTCGTCTTTTATGTATGTTCCCTTCCCATTTCCTTATCTCTATTTCTATGTGAATGAATATTTATTCGCCGTATGGCGGGATTTCGTGTTTGAATGTATATATATATATATTAATTGTTCGGACAATAATATTTATTTATTCTTATACGTTGATGTTGTCACTTTCAACGTAGTCACCATTGGAGATTATGCATTTGCGCTAGCTGGTCTTCCAATCCCCAAAACACTTCTCAAACTCGATCTTTGAGAAAGCCTTTAGTTCTTTCAGCGATGCGCTTTTAATGTCATCTACGGTTGTTAAACGACGGCCCTTCAAAGTTCTCTTAATTTTTGGAAATAGGAAAAAGTCACACGGGGTCATGTCTGGCGAATATGGAGGCAGGGGCATCGTTACAGTATTTTTTTGGGCCAAATATTCACGAACAATCAATGAAGTGTGAGCCTGTGCAAACGCCATGAATTGTTTTTCCAAAGATCCGGACGTTTTTTTCGGATTGCTTCACGCAAACGGCGTTGAACTTGTAGGTAGTACTTCTTATTGACCGTTTGACCTGGCGGCAGGAATTCATGATGCACTATGCCATTAAAATCGAAGAACACAGTGAGCATAACCTTCTTGTTCGACCGCACTTGTCGAGCCTTTTTCGGTCTTGGCGAGCCAGAATGCCTCCACTGGAATGATTGAGCCTTAGTTTCAACGTCATATCCGTAAACCCATGTTTCGTCACTTGTTTGTAATATACGTGTCAGTAATTCGGCATCGTCGTTCACTTTATTTAGTGACTCCTGAGCAACTTCCATTCGCCACTGTTTTTGTTCAAAATTAAACAATTTTGGAACGAATTTTGCTGCCACGCGTTTCATAGCCAAAACTCTGTAAAAAATGTCATGACATGATCCAATCGATAAGCGAACTTCATCAGCAACCTCTCTAATTGTGATTCGGAGATCGTTCAGAACCACTTCTTTCACTCTTTCCACGTTTTCATCGATTGTTGATGTGCTAGGGCGTCCAGGGCGTTCGTCATCTTCAAGGTCTTCACGGCCTTCTTGGAAACGCTTATACCACTGATAAACTCTTGATTTACTCATATCAGACTCACCATAGTCCTTTGTTAACATTTCACACACTTTGTTACACTTTATTTCATTTTTACGCAAAATTTTATGCAAATTCTTTTATCCATCTCTTTTAACAAACGAAAATCTCCGAGCTCATAAAATACGTCTAACCTTAGTGTCTGTCACGGACAAAGTCCACAATGAAAACACCTTAAAGTTTGATCATACTTCAGGGGCATGTATACCAGCATAACAAAAAACAAGTTTTACAATCGGATTCTCCAAGCAGGCAAAAGAAAAAATTCTCCTTATGTTTTGAACACACCTCGTGTGTATTCACACACACACTGAATATCAAAATAGTAATAGCGAGAAAAAACACAAAAAAGAAACTCGCGTATTTTGAATTTTCGGTGGCACTGCCACTTTTCTCTCCCGTGAGAGATAAGGACGAAAAGTAAATGAATCCACGTGTGTGTATTTCTTTATATATTTTTTTCCTTCCTTCTCTTCATTGAGAAAGGTGGCTTGTACCACCGAAAATTCGAAAACGAGTGACTTCTTTTTTTTGTGTGTTTGAAATTCACACATAAGTAGGGTAGGGGGCCCTCTTCCTTTCCCTGTGCAGGTTATGGTTTTCCAGGTATATCTGGTACCAGGAAAATGACGAAGTTTGGTTGGAGCTATGGTTGCCCAGAAGCAAGCCCAGGAGTCGTACCCGGAGTGCATCCCTCTCCCACGTCCTATTATATATAAAAACACTCACACATATTACAACGGTGTCGGAAGGCGATATTGAGCAAATCGCAAGCGTAAAAATATTTCCATGATCGGGATTTGAACATAGGATCTTTCCACTTGCCGGGCGGATAAGTCGAGGGATACATATTTATTTATACAAGCTAGTAGTTCAAAATCAACTGATTATAATGCACGTGCATGGATCGAATGAGGTGCCAGTAATTTGGATTTGTATTCCTTGGGGAATCAGTCAGTAACACTCGAAATTGATATATACAATTGTATGCGTAAGTTTAGAAAAATGAAAATCAGACGAAGCCGAAGGTTGTCGAAAATATATTAGGAAATGTTCTAAGTTGGAGAAAATATTTCCAACCGTTCAGTAGTGAACGAAAACGTTATCTCGCCGCCATGAAAGTTAATATCTTTGTATATAATGTATTGTTCATTTGCTGGGTAAACACATCGGATATTAAGTCAGAGTACCAGTTTTAGATTCGCGCTTCGGATCAAGGTAACCAAACGCATATGTATCGGTTGTCTTGGGCATCAGAATATCCTGGAAATCCATAGTTGGAAGAGAGAAAGGAACCGGGCTCCCTTATTACACCACTCCGAGAAAAAGTGCTCATTGCTCACTCGCAGAGCATACCATTGGATAACAGTAAATAGTTGGTGGATGGCATAAGAAGGAAATAAGCACGGCGAGAAGCTTAAACAGCATTTTACATTGAATTTTGGGTCAGTACTTGGCTGGACCTCGTGTTGAGCGCTTAAAAAGTAAGCGGGGTGTTTCTGGAGACCACACATGTTTCACAATTGCAGCCTGTCTTCAAAGACCAGTAAAGAAATGGAAGATTAACAGACATTGTGCGTCTAAAAAACATAATAGATTCCCTCCCCTCGCCATATGCCCCTGCGGCGGCTTGCCGGGTATGACGTAGATGTGAATAGAAGAGTTTTTTAGGGATTAAGAACAAGTTCTCTCAAAATTGATGTAAGGATGCATACATGCGATTTCACTCTTTCCACCGTTCACTGTTAGGGGAGGTTCTCAATCAGGAAAAACCCAGGACAATAATATCTATCATAGGCTTACCCTGAGGGGTCATGTAATTTTCTCGGTATGTGCGAATTTTCCATGTTACCATTAAATCAGTCGGAACAATGTGCGTGGATGATCTTATTGCAATTATAAACATGGTAGGAATGACAAAAGTGTTCAATGAAAAATTTATCTTGAAAAACATCAAGTGAAATATCTAATTTTTAAAAAATAAACGCGTGATGATTTCAGTTGAAGTTAATACTTAGAGTTACTCCGAGCCCGAAATATTAGGATTCATCCATTTACGGCCTGTTCAGGTTTACGTGTAATGCAATTTCGGCCTTAGTCCTTGCACTTGGTTGCGGAAGGGACCTCTAAATCTCTATTTTCTTCGGTATTGCGCTGGGGTATCAGGTTATTTGAAAACATATCATTAACAAGTAAAATACTGTTGATAAATATTGGTAAATATACAATTGAACGACAGTTTAGATGCTGGAAAATACTTTTTCTCGGAAGATGCACCCCTCACCATTTCGTAAGGATGACCCCCGCCCTTTCCTGTTGACAGCCCGGCGGAATGGAGAGGAGGCGGCGGAGAGTGGCGTGACGAGGCCGCGAGACACATTCTAATAACTCGGTCAGAAAGAAATGCAATTGATCGCCTCGATTGGCTCATCTGCGGTGCGCTCGGGTCCATAATTTCGCTTGATTGGAAGTCGTCTCGATGACGGCCGCTGATGGGGTTTCCGCTCGAGGGCAGAAGGGGAAAGCAGGAACATCAGACTGGTCAGTGCACTCACTGCACGTGCACGTACAACAATGTCAGCTCTGATCTCACAAATCAGGGTTTGGTTCCTTGGGGAAGACAACTAGGACAAGATGTGCTGCAATCTATGAACCATCTCACTCACCTCTTAACTGCAGTTCACCACTAGGGTGTGTATCGGGAGGTATTAGTTTTCCACTCATTAATTGTTGTTTAACTTTGCGTCAATTATATTTCCTAATTGTGTGGTCTCTAATTTTGAGATAGATATAGAATTCCCTCCCTTCCTTGCAACTTTGACAACTGCAACCTTGACGTAGTGAAAAGGATTGTGCGTTCAAATGACCACTAGAGCTTTCCTTGCCGGAACAATGGTAACTGCTCCTGGTATGGATTGGTGGAAGGTTCGGAGACCAGATGAAAGGTAGTCCTCGCAGCGCCTGTTCGCGGCGTCTGTTCCCCAGTGAGACAGCCATTGAGTGATGGTGTAAAGTTACCAAAAAAACATTGGTGCAGGAAACTGGAAATCACCTAAATTAGATTAACGTTCCCAAGATTTATATGATGGATAGTATTGAGAAAATGAGTCCTTGCAACTACGGGATTCGACTTAATTGACCGTACGTCGTGCTCGGCAGCGGGATAGCCAAGGTTTCTGCGGTCGTCATCTCGAAAGACTTCAAAGCCAAACGGATAGCAACAGCACTGAAGAAGATAAATAGACTGTCCCAGTTAGAACAGGGTCCTGGTATTTTAGGACGATTTAAGGACAAGGAAATTAGTATTAATAGAAGGAGAGAGGAAATATTTTAGGGCTTTGCGAGATAATTTGTAAACGCAGCGGGAAATACTAAGGCGACTTTTATTAGATAGAGAGTAAGGCAGTCCGCGAGGGGTGGAAATAATATTATACAAAATGTTAGAAAGAAGCGTTGTTAACATAACGCAAGGAGGAATACAAAATTACCAGGAGAGGTAAAAGCAGAACCGACAAACTTAGTCATTTTTCAGGTCGATAGGGTATACAATCAGGTAGAGGACATAATAGGGTGTGTGTTCTAGCAGGGAAACGTTAAATAGTGATGAGGGATTGGAAAGCGACGTTCGGCAAAGGAAGAAATGGTGATGAGGTTGGGGATTAGAGTTTAGGTACGAGGAATGACTCCAGGGAATAAACAATTGAATTTTGTAGGAGACACGGGCTTATCATTACCATCACTTGGTTTAGAACCACAAGAGGTAGATCCATGGAAATTGCCAGGGGATTCCCCGGCAATTTGCATGTACCTATCTCCGTGTTTGTGCGTGCGTGCGTGCGTGTGCATGCATACACACACGCGCGCACAAACGTATAATGCCATTTCTACTACCAGTGCTACTGTTTCTTCTGATGAAGACGGTACTAAATTCAGTCGAAATTATTAAGAAATAACGTGTGAGTTTTCTTTTTGTCACCCTATCAGATACGAATAGTCTCTCAATTGCCGAAATATTGCACAGGGCATATAGGCCGGAAAATAACCCGAATGTTCGAAGTTAAATTGAAAGTATTGAGCACAGTTAGCGCGTCACCGCCATAAGATACCCCATCTTTTTTTCCAATGAGTTTTTCCCTGGAGTCCCTGGGCGCCAGCTTTCACAGCGATCCCTTAACTTTGAGGAGCACGAGACAAGGTGGTTTCTCGGAAGTTTTCAGACACACGCCATTGCTTTTTCCAAAAAGCACCCTGGAATACGACGGATACGCTGTCACCATCTCTTTTCTCGGTCCCGGGAATAAAAACTCCTAGTGGGGAAGGGGTGCGTCCTTCAACAAGGAAAGAAGCCCGCGCATTCGTTCCCACTGGAGGCCTCGGGAAATATCTCGCTTATATGTCTCCTTGGGCGATCGTTGTCGATCACGGTCGGCATAGTGACGGCGGAGGGGGGAGAAAGTAGAATCGGTGACGTAAGGCGGCTGATTCCGTGAGAAGTTCGCCAGCTATGGACCGAGGGACGCTCTTCCCCCTGCCTCCCTTTCCTCCTATAGACGACTTCTGCAGATATTCGGTCCTATTTGGAACATGAAATTGGTTGGTTTTTATCCGAATTCATCTAAAAGTGACACTCTCTAAATCCCCGGAATAAACTTTATCTCTCCCACAAAGAATAAATGAGTTATTTTATCGGGCGTACGTTCATACAAGTAAGATTCAGCGTTGCACTTTAGCTCAAGGTCCAAGTGTATTGGACCATGATGGCGAAAGTAACGGGAGAAAGGCGTATTTATTCCTATAATTACCAATTACCGTAATGGATAACTTAGGTAGGGTTATGAAACCATCATATGGAACTATGAATATTAGTAATGAGGTAAAATATTAAAAATATTCCATGAATTTATTATAAATAATTTCTCTGTTTTTCCTCCTTGCTGAAAAACGATTTATCATTGGTCGTTGGACGTATGACGTCACTATTTATGTCGCAGCCTGCATTTGTGCACTAAAATTTAAACTATCGCAATGGTATACGAAAGTGCTGTGTTTTTTGTCATGTGAAGCTGATATAATGAACTTATAGGGCACAGCTTCTATACTAAGGCTGAATAAGGTAATCTGTGAGCGTTAAAAATATGCAGATTGAATTTATTGCTTTCCTTATGTTGGTTCGTGATATTTAGGAATGAAATTGATGAAAGAGTCCGATTTAAAACGAACAAAATGCTTAAAAATGTATTCCTATTTTTGAATTCAGAACATTTTTTGGCACTTTTTTAAGGATTTATCAATTTCTATTTTAAACAGTTCATCGACCTTATGATATTTACACCTAAATGGCGAAGAGAAATTTGTATCTTTTGGCCAGTTTAAAGGTCCGATAAATAAGCTTTAAGAATGTTCTACGTATAGGACGTAAATGGTATGTTCTATATCCCCTCCCTTATTATGACTGGAACACTGAAAATTGATCTGAGAGGTCTACTGTGCAATTCCATAACTGTATACAGAGACCTGTATTTACCAACAACAAATCCACTGATAAAACCTCAATATTGGGCCCATCTAGGTACTTTGTTAGATTCTTCCGTAACAAATTGTCTGTGGTAGGAGACTTTTTTACCATCATGGACGCTCATACGTATTTCGTCTTCGCTAAACCGTGGATGATTATTTCATTCGTAATATTCTATAACGTTCTCCTTGAATAATTCCTTGAGTAAAAGATTTACCGTAAATTTGAATCGGGAATGTCTTTTGTATGTTTATTAACTTCTAAAAGCGATGTAGTGATAAACTTAACTCCCAATACTTTTGCCAATACCTTTGTTCCGAAAAGACGGTCTCTCTTTATGGGGTGAATTTTCCCTTGTTCCAAGGTGTGATTTCTCGCCGATGTCTTCAAATCTAACACGAATGTTGTCATAGAGCAGTTGGCACGATGTCGAGGGATCACCCTCTCGGAAGGGTGAATCAGAAGCAGCTAACGCTTCGCTGATGTTAATTTCCCTTTACGTGGCCCCATGGACGATTTGTAGACGAAATTGGTCTCCAACCTTTTAGACTTTGAATATTGGGAGATACGACATCACCTTTCAGTGGAATACTACATCCTGTTAACTTGAAAAACAAACAATGCTCCATTTTATTCCAACAAAAACTGTCATAATCATTTGAATTAGGTATAACAAAGCACAATCGAGGTTCTAGAGATATGCAGTTAATAGTGTGTGTATTCTAAAAATCAATGAGTTTTAACGGAAAAATATGTTTTCTGCATATTTATGAACGTTGATGTAAACAGTCGTATGCGTTTTAAATTTTATTGGGATAACAATTAGGAGGTACTTTATAAAGTGCTCAAACAGGCCGGATCATAGTGATTCATTCAAATCTGGTCGTGCGCTTTTGAACTTCAGGATTCTCTTTTTAGTTTTTCTCTCTTTTTGGTTTATACAGCTGTCTTTCCTGATTCCGAGCCGCTTAAAGCGTGTTTTTTTTTGTTATTTTGTTTCTAGCCTTCCATTTAAGGTAGATTTTGGATGGACATGAACTTGACGCCCCTACAACTCGTTAGCCTCGCCCAAAACACAATCTGATCCCGCCCTAAGTGCAATTAGCCCTTCTTCGATTCCGCACACCTTTAACCTCCCTTCATTCCATCTAACATTTCTATTCTTTTCCTCCTTTTCCCAACTTTCCTCCCTCTCTCTATGACTACAATAATCAATGATAGCAGCACATGCCAGCTTATTTTCCGGATTTGAGATTTTATTTATGACCATAAGTCATTAAAATGTATGGTATTTGAAATTAACAAAATACCCTCAGATTTTAATTTCATCGTTAAGTTTGAATGCGACGTATGTAATTATAGAAATATTGGTGAAATTATACACTGTTCTCATTCGAAAATTCAGCGATGCGCAACAGAAAAGATCCGCAACAGAAAAAGGATCCGCACAGACGTTTAACCGCAGCGATATCAAAATTAGCAATGCTTGAATTACCATTTGGAATGCAGAATGGACCTTAAATGATCTCAGCCGTCGAGGCATCTAAAAATATAATTACCACTATTGCAAATCTGAACCTTACCATCCACGGAATAAGTCCGCAATGAATTCTAAACTCTTTAAATATTTTGATGGATATGTATTTCGATAGGCAGGGTGGAGAAGGAAGCAAATATGCAAGAGCAAGTGTTGAATGAATTATTTTAGGGATGAACTTCCATTAACCCTAGAACGGGAACGCTAGGTGAAAAAACAACCCAGACCGGTTTAAATCTCGTGGCCAAAACTATTTAGCTCCCTTGATTTTTGATCGAAATACGAAAGAAATGAGCCCTTATGGAACCCTCAAAGTCATACTGTGCCCGAGATACGGGCCCTTGAAAATTGGGGGTGTTTTTTTCACCCCGCGATCTCCGAATAGGTAAAAACATAGCGATACCTTTCTAGGGTTGAATTTACTTTTATCTTTTATACAATGGTTAAATTCAATTTGATTCCTCTGTTTGTTTCTCCTGTCAAAACCGTGGCGGCGTGATAACATTTTATTCTAGTCTCTCTGTTCTCTAATCGACTCCGAAATTTGCTGCACACATTATTACTGAAACAATGCAAACCTACATGTGCATCGAAATAGGCTCGCTAATTAAAACAAAACTGCTTTCAGCACTCATGACAAGGTTTTGACGAATACGAGACAGGTATTAGCAATGGATGGAATGGCTGCAAACTATGCTGCTATAAAAATATTTTCTACTTCGTGGACACAGATTTTGGTTACGCTGATCGTTCATGTGAAAGAAAAACTTTCCGGTTCTAGATTTTCTCTTTTGCTCGTTTTATTATCTCGCCTACGGTGATGTAGGAAAGCTCTTGAAGGGTTTATTGGAAGTCAAAAGGCTTACGGTCAGTGCAGGTGTGACTTCCCCAGCCTTAGCTAAAATTCATTTCCTTCTGCTATTTTTCACGCCTTTCAGTCAAATAAAATATGTTCCGAAAAATCTATTCCGTCTACATATTTCCGGACAATCTATGCAATGCCGGCCTCATGGTCTAAACTTAACCTTTCAATATTCCTTCCGAGCGCCTATTTTGCCTACTACAGGTTGAATTAAACATACTATATTTTCTCTTATTTTTCCTCGTAATTGTTCTAATAATTTGATATTGATGTTACGCAACGTAGTTTATTTACGCTTTCGCGTATTTTATAGGGAAGTACGGGGAAAAAGCGATGAATTTAACAGGTCATATTTTTTTATGTAGAATTTTTTACGTCTTCCTATTTAATTTTAGATTTAGCAAACTCAAGTACAATTTTTTGCGTTAATTTTGACTAAAAGTGGTATTTATCTTTGTTCGTAGAGATCATTCATGGTTACAACTTTTCGTTTGAAAACACTGTAGCCTCCCACGCGCAAAATAATGGCCCGAAAATGAATTAAATCTGATTTCATACCCCGAGGACTCCCATGTTTTTGCAATGGAATGAGTGCATTTAATGCACTCTAGAGAGAAATTCATTAAAAAATATGTGCTTCTTCTCCTCTGATACTTAATTCAATGACTTTTGCTTAATTCACCCATTTTTTGACAGTTAATTATTGGTACATCAATATCTAGAAGCGTAGGATCAAAGCTGTACCAAAACTTTTCATGTTCACCTAAATGGAATTATATCGCCATTAATATTACCCTCAAACATAGCAAGCTGAAAGGCTTTTCAGTCCTTTTCCTAAATCTGCGATTTAATGACACCCAAATCGTCCATTAGGGGACCAAGATTGTCGCGATGGGTATATAAAGTAGTGATTTCCGGCAATATATTCAGATATAACCCTTTAGTTGGTCAAAAACTTACATAACTATCATAAGAAAAACTTAAATGAGCTTTAAACGTTTATTTTCATCATTGCAAGCGCAATTGGTTGACAGAAAAATTGTGTTCCAAGGACAAAACCGTAGCTGCAGAGTTTTCTCTTTATTTGAATAAAAAATGCGATTAAAATTCAGTGACAGCAATTCCAATATTCAACTTGAATATAAAAAAATATAAGTTTTATATTTTTCCTAATTAAATATATTTTCCACATTCCTGCATGAGTTTCCATAAAACTTAGCCATCACGTTTCATGTGTCCAACTTTGTAGATCACAAAAGAAAAAGACGACGGGCGACGGTAAATGCAAAAAGGAAACAGTTTTCCGTAACGGAAAAGATGTTCTTGGAGGAGAAATAAACACATGTATTCACGATCCATATGTACGAATATCGAAAACATTCTCAGTGATATGCGCTTGCAGCGAAGGCCTACTTCTGTACGGAGATGTGATCGCTGGCTGGCAGGAGGATATGCTATATTGGAAGCATCGGTTTTGTGGTTTTACTGTGTCAGGAGAGATTATTCGCAGATCGAGTGACCAAATCGAACGACTGCGGGAGAAATTCTACGAATAACAGAAGAAGAAGTGGCTCCATGGCAAGAAAAGCACTGAGAACGTGAAGGGCCGGACTCCTTGGAAGATTCGTGACCCGATAGTTTGTCGGGAATAGTTTTCGAATTAAAAGTGAAAGATCAGACCTGCAGAGGAAGGGGATTTAGCACGGATCTTCTTCCATGGAAAAATAAATATGAAGGTATTATATGTAGTACAACCTCCCCGATGGAGTGAGGAGTATCAAACAGGTTATTATGTCTTTCCCGAGTAAGACTCTACTTACAGTGTGAAAATGTTGTTATTATATTCTGTATTAGCCGATGACTCCTTTAAAATTTACTGTCGCGACATCTCTCGCAGTTTCTTTGAACATCAGGTCAACCCAAGTATCTTACGTGAAATACCAATGCACACACATAATCCATAAACACAGTAATCAACCCGAAGGTCGGTTTGGTAGGTGATGGTAAAGTCCTTTCCCTGTGCCGGTTATGGTTTCCCAGGAAGATATGGTACCCGAAAAATCGCATAGCTGGAGCATGAAGGAGCTGCAGGTGCCCAGAGTGGCTTGACCGGGAATAGAACCCGGGCCCTTCCGTCAGTAGTCCAATTATATATATATATATATATATATATATATATATATATAGATGATGGTGCTGTTCAACATTTTTGCCGAGGAAATGATTAAAGAGGTATGAGAAGAACTGGAGGTAGGAATGAAAGTCGGAGGGGAATTCATAAAATCGGTTAGGTTTGCTGATGATCAAGCGCTGGTTGCTCAGTCAGCCAAGGGGTTGCAAGCATTTATTAGTGAAATGGAGGTTCAGTGCGATAAGTATGGGATGAGAATAAATATTGATAAAGCAAAAGTTATGCGATTTTCCAGAAAGAAAAAGGCTAATCTAAACATTAAAATAGGCAGGGGAAAAATAGAGCAGGTAGAACAGTTTACTTATCTAGGAAGTGTTTTGGACCAATACGGTCAAAGTGGTAGGGTTGTAAGGAGAAGAATTGCGTTAGGCAAGGAGGCTTTCTCAAGGAGGAGAGAGTTGATGACGGGGACGTTGAGTAGGGGTGTTAATACAAGACTCGTAAAAACTCTGATATGGAGCGTAGCTATGTACGGCGCGGAAACGTGGTCGCTGAAGAAGGAGGATAGACGTAGATTGGAGGCTTTTGAAATGTGGGTGTGGAGAAGAATGGAGAAGGTGAAATGGACCGAAAGGAATACAAATGAGGAAGTACTAGAAATGGTGGGGGAGGAGAGGGGTTTGTTGAGAGAAATCCTATGGAGGCAGGAAAAATGGATGAAAGGCGTATTGAGCGGTAGTGGAATGTTGAAGAAGGTAATAGAGGGGAGTATGTTGGGCAAGCAAGGTAAGGGGAGGAACAGGATATGGATGTTGGACTTGATGAAGGGAGGAAAGAAGTACACAGAGATGAAGAGGGACCTGATATAGATGAGGTTGCTGGATTGGGTTTAGTTTGGAGTTACAAAATGTGTATTTGATAGTTGTGTCCATCCAAAAACCTACCTTAACCTGTAGATTACCTATTATTAATGTAGATGATGTGGAAGTACTCACGAGAGCAGTATAACACTTGGACGGCACAGTAGAACAAAGAATAAAATAAATAACACGTAAAAGAACACTCACATTGTTGCTTTAACAATATGTTGGCAAAACAATTGGCCAATGTGGCTCGTCTCTTCTTCTGGCTATGCGTGTCACGAAACGTATTTAATTAAAATTGGCAATTTTCCACAAAATACTATTATTATTAGGTAATCTACCGGTTAAGGTAGGTTTTTGGATGGACACAACTATCAAATAAACATTTTGTAACTCCCCACCTAGCAAACTAATCTATATCAGGTCCCTCTTCATCTCGGTGTACTTCTTTCCTCCCTTCATCCCGTCCAACATCCCTATCCTGTTCCTACCCTTACCACGCTTGCCTAACATTCTCCCCTCTATTACCCTCTTCAACATTCCACTACCGCTCAATACGCCTTTCATCCATTTTTCCTGCCTCCATAGGATTTCTCTCAACAAACCCCTCTCCTCCCCCACCATTTCTAGTACTTCCTCATTTGTTTTCCTTTCGGTCCATTTCACCTTCTCCATTCTTCTCCATACCCACATTTCAAAAGCCTCCAATCTACGTATATCCTCCTGCTTCAGTGACCACGTTTCCGCACCATACATAGCTACGCTCCATATCAGAGTTTTTACGAGTCTTGTCTTAACATCCCTACTCAACGTCCCCGTCATCAACTCCCTCCTCTTTGAGAAAGCCTCCTTGCCTAGCGCAATTCTTCTCCTTACGTCCCTACCACTTTGACCGTGTTGGTCCAAAACACTTCCGAGATATGTAAACTGCTCTACCTGCTCTATTCTTTCCCCGCCTATTTTAATATTTAGCTTAGCCTTTTTCTTTCTAGAAAATCGCATAACCTTTGTTTTATTAATATTGATTCTCATCCCATATTTATCGCACTGAACCTCCAATTCACTCAACAATGCTTGCAACCCCTTGGCTGACTGAGCAACTAATGCTTGGTCATCAGCAAACCTAACCGATTTTACGAATTCCCCTCCGACTTTCATTCCTACCTCCAGTTCTTCCCATGCCTCTTTAATCATTTCCTCTACATATACGTTGAACAGTACCGGTGACAATGGGCAACCCTGCCTTACACCTCTTCCTAACACTGCCCATCCGGACTCTCCGTTCCCCACTCGCACCTGAGCAGTCTGAGACATGTACAGGTTGCGGATCAGTCTCCTGTCCCTCCAATCCATATCTATTATCTGCAATACACGCATTAATTTTTCCCAATTCACTCTATCAAACGCTTTTTCGAAATCTACAAAACAGGCAAAAACGTCCTGATTGTATTCTATATTCCTCTCGACTAGTGATCTCATTACTGCAATGGCATCACGCGTACCTCTTCCTTTCCTAAACCCAAACTGATCATCCCCTAAGTAATCATTTGCCTTACTCTCTATCCTTTTGTTGATGATCCTGAGAATAACTTTAGCTGCGTGGGATATCAAACTTATTGTTCTGTAATCCTCACATGACGAAGCCTTTGCCTTTTTTGGAATAGGAACTAACACCGATCTCACAAAATCTTCCGGCCAGATTCCTTCCTCATAGATACTACGAATCAGTCCATATATGGTCTTCTTCCCACCTTTCCCTAAGCATTTCAACATTTCTACAGGAATATTGTCCACCCCCACAGCCTTGTTTGCTTTCATCTCCTTTAATGCCCTTTCTATTTCATCGTCGAGTATGCCTGGACCTAAGCTATCTTCTTCTACCTCATGTTCCTTTTCTATGTCTAACCTTGTCGGCCTAAGTTCTTTACCATACAGTGTTTCTATATATTCCTTCCATCTCTCTTGGATTTTTCCTGGTTCAACTATTATCTTACCCCATTTATCTTTAACTGTTAGCACAGATCTTGCCTTCTTACTTCCCGATAATAACTTAACCTTGCTGTATAGAGCACCAATTTCACCCTTCTTCTGTAGACTTTCCATATCCTCGCATTGCGTTTTCCACCATTCTTCTTTTGCTTTATTTGTGGCCCTTCTCAATTTATTGTTTAACTCTTTGTACTTCATTTTGCCTAACTCTGTGTTTACATTTTTCCATCTTCTTCTCTCGTCCATCTTTGCAATCATCTCATCCGTTACCCATGGTCTCCTTATCCTTTTCCCGTTAACGGTTTCTATAGTGTCTTTAGCGGCTTCCAATATCCCTTTCTTGATACATTCCCATTTTTCTTCGATAGCACTCAGTTCTTTACCGTCATCTATCATTTTCTCTACAGCCTCCTGATACTCCTTCTTCGTTAATTCATTTACTGCTTCTAAATTCCATTTTTTAACCCGCCGCCCTTGCCTTATCTTCTTGAAACGAACATTACATTTCATAACAACTAAATTGTGGTCAGAGTCCGCGTCCGCTCCTGGGAAACTGTGCGAATTTATCACACTGTTCCTAAACCTGTGCCTAACCATAATATAATCTAACTGATACCTTTCTGAGTCACCTGGCATTTTCCATGTATACCTACGCCTTTTGTGGTGTCTAAACCATGTGTTGGTGATGACTAACCCCTGTCTCCTGCAGAATTCAATTGCTTTCTCTCCGCGTTCATTCCTCGTGCCTAACCCATAGTCCCCCACCTCACCACCATCTCTTCCTTCGCCTACCGTCGCATTCCAATCCCCCATCACTATTAAATGTTTCCCTGCAGGAACACTCGCGATGATATCCTCTAACTCATCATACATCCTATCGACTTCTTCCTCCTTGTGGTTGCTCGGTGGCATGTATACCTGAATAATGACCAAGTTCGTTGGCTCTGCTTTAATCTCTACGAGTAAAATTCTATCTGTCGCTTGCTCTATGTTGACTACGCTTCTTCCTACTCCTTTATTTAAAATTACGGCAACCCCTCGTTGGCTCTCGTCCCCGCCGCTGTATATTACTCTATAATTGTCACTCCAGTAATCCCCGCTATCCTTCCATCTCACCTCGCAGAGGCCTAAAACATCTATGTTACATCTTTCCATCTCTCGCTTAATATTTTCTATTTTGCCTCTCCTCAACATTGTCCTGACGTTCCAGGTTCCTATTCTAACTACTTTCGTCTTCTTCTGCATCTTCTGTCCTGCTGCTGTTATTTCTCCCCCGCAAGGATTTCGTGGGATGACGACCGCGGAAGCCTTGCCTCCCCCGCTGCCGGGCACGACACACGGCCCCTTGGGCCGAGTCCCGCAGTTGCCAGGACTCAATTTCTGTTTTGCGTCCATCATATTTTCTTGGGAATGATAATTGAGGTGGTTTCCCGTTGCCTTCCTCAACAAAATACTATATTAATACATAAATATTTTGTGGAAAATTGCCAATTTTTATTAATCATGATATTCCATCATATCACGCCTGAAACGTTTCTTTTTATACGAAACTATTGTTCTGTTCTTATCCTCTATGATGCTGAATGCTTGCTAACCTAATATCCTTTCTTCTTGTGTGTATTGTCTATTTCTCCGTTGGTGGGTGAAACAGCTCCCTGATGCCTAATCTTGGCCAAAGAAGCGGAGCACCTGGGGTTTAAAAACATCGCAGATCTCAGTGTAAATTAGGTTTCCTTAATAGCTTAAGTGGTAGAACATCCGCAAGTGGAAGGTGCGGTGTTCAAATCCCGGTTAAGGGAATATTTTTACATTCGCGATCTGCTCAAATCCGCCTTCACCACCTTTCCTGTGTGCGTCTTTTATGTGTGTTCCTATTCCCTTTCCTTGTATCTATTTCCATGTGTATACAAAAAATCTGTACATATATATATATATATATATATATATATATGTAATTATATACATTATATATTGTTATATATACATAAATATATACAAGGTGGTCTGAAAAGTTTCCGACCTAATAAAGCTACAAGATATTTTATCTGAATTTTTCTTAGATTTTCTGATTCGGAAACTTTTCTGATCACCCACGTATTATTATATACTTGTCGTTATTTTCCAAAACATTATGATAATATAAAAATAAGGAAGCAATGAACTTAACGGTAAACTCGGACATAAATTTGGCACAACTAGTGAACCAATTCAGCCATTTAACATTATTTTTTCTTCCTATTTCACCAATTTACCACCCATTGTCGACTTCTCAAACCAAAACTCATCAATCATTTTGGATTGCAAATCGAAAACTATGAATAATTTGTTTTCGGCCGGTGCAAATGTATTTCAACAAGTTAACAAGATTCCCTTACATTCTTCATTATTTGAACCGGGGGGTGGGGAGAAAATAACTTGAAGGAAAATTCATAAAGGAGCCACCAAATCATGTTTCTAATTGTACTCTAATTGAAGGTAAGTGTGGCGATCGATGCCATCTTAAAAACGAGATCCCCTGTATGTTTCCATATCACGAATCAAAGCTATTAATGAAGTAATGAGAAAACATGGGAGGGAAAGCGATTTTATCAGGAGGGTAATCTAAATATTTATTGCAATGTGTTGTCAAAGGACATTATTATGTTATAAATTTCTCAGAATCGTGTTATTAATATGCTTATTACTCTAGGATGTTAAAGCACTGATCAAGTGAGACTTCTCCGAGGAATTGTGATGGATTTCAGATTCCCAGGACGTTTGAGTTGCCCTGTTTGTTTTTTCGTATGCTCAACGTTGAAATGACACACGTGGCTCTATCCCTGTATCCCACTGACTTCTGCAGTAAATCCCTGGAGGCTATTTTGACACTCGCAGTGCGAATGGCTTTAGAGCAAATTTTTTTAAATGTCTATATTTCCGTTAATTTTTCTAGGGTAGCAATACGATTGGTGGTAATTTTTGATACGGTCTAATGCACTACTCATTATATTGTTTTATAGGTTAAAAGTCTTTTAAATATCAGCCATAGATGAAAAAGAGACAAGACCGTAAACTTGATTGGTACTAAATGCCATGGAGAAAAAAAAAACAAGGTTATCCCTTTTTCATTGATTCACGACCGTTCATTCTTTATTTACATCAGCCATAGAATTTTTGATATTCTCCTCGTTAAAATAAATTCAATGTTATCTGAGGAGAATAATTAAAAGGTGCTTCAAAGGCTTTAATCGTTGTTTGCGTGTATAGTATTTAGTGTTGACAAAGCGTAAAGAGTTCACTCATTTTAAGGTCCCACTCGACGGACGGCCTACTCAATTTTAAGTGCCATTCTCTTTTATCCACTGTAACTTCACGCTACGTAAGGATCGGGTTGCCTCTAAATAACCTGCTACCAGCGGGATTCTAACCCGGGTGTGTAGCCAGAACCCTAGCCATCGCACCAATCCAATCTCCACGTTGCATCCTTACGTTGGACGTAGAGTTTCAAACGAATGGCTGTTCCGTTACGTATGTTTCCGTATGTTTCTGTATGTTCCGAAAAATCAGGTCTTGTTTTTCCTTAGGCGTTGTTATTGCGTGAATGTCTATTTCTGTCGTTACGTTATATCTTGTGAATTTATAATTCTTTAAGTGTTTCCGGATTAAGCCTATGTGAAAATTTAGTGCGAGAAAGCGTTTGAACGAAAACATTTGAAACGAATTCGAGCCTTAGGGCTTTTGAACTGTAAATTTAAGCGTTAGCACGATGGTAGCTGTGGACACTCGTTTTGCGGCCGTTGCGCGTCACTCTACGGCTAATTAAACGTCACGCCAAAATCACTCTCTAGACTACATGATTCAGCTGACTAGACTAATCATGAATGTTTGCCATTTACATTTCTGTGCTCTAGAGTAGAGTGACACCGCTTATTGATTATTATTTTACGTACCATTAAAAATTTTTTCCTGCGTGCATTCATGCATTAACAAGGTCTACAACCATAATTGTAGTGCAACAAAATTTACTCTAGGTTACCTAGTTTCCAAAGTTAATTTAACGCAATGATCGTAGCCCTTTTTCTGTTAAAATTATTTGTAAAAATATTTTAAATGTAAATTTCTTAATTATTAACACTTAGAAAACGACCAGCACAAAAATATGCCCCAAATGATGACGATGCATCAGTAGAAAAACGTTAACAATATAATAACCGCTAGTAAAACAACACGTTAGTATAAAATATAATAACAAAAATAACCGTTAGAAATAATACTTCTGCCATTAATGCTTTCACTCGGCAGCTCCGACAGTTACGTCTTTCAGTAATTCAAATTAGAATCTCAACTGACTTTTGAAAAATTGATAATGTATTGTCAATACTTCAGTTTTATGGTTACAAGGTTATGCAACAGCTTATTCCCTGGGTTAATAAAAACCTACAAGTCAACTGTGGTCTACTCGTTACAGTGTTTAAAGAGAATATTTGCATTTAATTTCAACAAGAGGGATCACGTAAAAATGAAAGCAATATTTACAATAAGACGGGCACCGTGGCCGTCTGTGGCCGCGCTCTGAAAGTCTTCGATAAAGTGCTGTGTTATTCGATTTTTTCTGGACAGCAGAAGGCAGAAAAATTTTGTGTATGGACTTTTCGTGTCGTCTGTTTGAAACGAAGGTCCTTGGTTCGACCAAATATCCCCTTTAGAGCCTCTGTAGATTTTCCCGTTTGTCAGAGGACACTGATGTTTGAAGCTATGATACTTTATCCCCGAAAGAAATACCAAGTTCTCAAAAATGATTCTCCATCCGCTTTTTCTTCTAATGGGAAACTTCAAAATTTGAGTTTCCCAACGTTTCTTGCGTCCGTTATCGGTTATTTTTTTCATTAATTGGCGAAGTAGAAGGGACAAAAAAATTAAGGCATTCGAAACCTCGAAACGAGATGTCATTAGAAGGGCAGGGCATCAGGTTTTGAATGAAGGGCAGGAATGTCGAGGAATGGTGTGATGGCTCAAGTGTTTACTTTCACAATGAAATCAAGGGATAAATCCGCTGAGAAAATTGAGGGAGCTCGTTTCTCATTTATATCTCGTTACTAAAATTATGGCCCAAGGAAATGCAGCCAGTGTTTTTGGTTTTTGAGAAGACACATGAATACTTCATGTCAAATAGGTAAATTTAACATTTATTTCTTTCGCGTAGATATTTAGATCTTAAGAAATATGTGCAAGGGTGGTCTGAAAAGTTTCCGACCTAACAAAGAGGCAAGATATTTTTTATGAAATTTTTTGAAAACTTTTAGCTCGGAAACTTTTCAAACCACGCACGTGTATTCTGGTTATCATCGTTGGTAATTTGCCTATCAATGGTAGAACCAATACACTTTATATATTACGCAGAGGTCCCATAAAATTCCTGTTGTTTCCTCTAAATTATTTCAGTCTTCACTTAATTACAATCCTAACTGACTTCACACCATGTAAAAGGCGGGATATCTTCGTTTTTCCTTTTTGCCTACCTCTGATCATCTCTTATACATTATTAGGTATTTCATATGTTCTTCCAACATCTCTTCTAAAGCCACTTTCTCTGCCTTTAACAGATTTTCCACGCAATTTCCTCGCATCACCCACCGAGTTCTAAACTTCGTTTGATATCCTCTCTGTCCACTTTATTTATTCGAGTCTTCCCCATTCCAATGAAGGAATGGGGAAGTGTACTTCTTGTTTCTTGTCGAAGAGAAAGTGGATGGATACGCAATAATTTTGGAAAGGACGGCTGTCCAAGTCAAAACAACTGAGGCCGAGTGACGCGGCTTCACCAACTGGTAACGGTAATTGGGTTAGTCTATGAAATGAAATCTTTATGAAAAGTTAAAAAAATTGTTTTCATTACTTCTGTACTCCACAGAAAAACAGTGACCTGATCAGTTGTTTCAAAACATATTTCAATTGACCTTATCTCTAAGACACACTTTCGAAGTACGTAAACTGTTCTACCTGCTCTATTTTCCCCCACTTATTTTAATATTTAGCTTAGCCTTTTTTCTGGAAAATCGCATAAACTTCGTTTTATTAATATTGATTCTCATCCCATATTTATCGTACTGAACCTCCAATTCACTCAACAATGCTTGCAACCCCTTGGCTGACTGAGCAACTAATGCTTGGTCATCAGCAAACCTAACCGATTTTACGAGTTCCCCTCCGACTTTCATTCCTACCTCCAGTTCTTCCCATGCCTCTTTAATCATTTCCTCTACATATAAGTTGAACAGTACCGGTGACAATGGGCAACCCTGCCTTACACCTCTTCCTAACACTGCCCATCCGGACTCTCTGTTCCCCGCTCGCACCTGAGCAGTCTGAGACATGTACAGGTTGCGGAGCAGTCTGCTGTCCTTCCAATCCATTCCTATTTTCTGCAATACACGCATTAATTTTCCCAATTCACTCTATCAAAAGCTTTTTCGAAATCTACGAAACAGGCAAAAACGTCCTGATTGTATTCTATATTCCTCTCGACTAGTGATCTCATTACTGCAATGGCATCACGCGTACCTCTTCCCCTCCTAAACCCAAACTGATCATCCCCTAAGTAATCATTTGCCTTACTCTCTATCCTTTTGTTGATGATCCTGAGAATAGCTTTAGCTGCGTGGGATATCAAACTTATTGTTCTGTAATCCTCACATGACGTAGCCTTTGCCTTTTTCGGAATAGGAACTAACAGTGATCTCACAAGATCTTCCGGCCAGATTGATTTCTCATAGATACTACAAGTCAGTCCATAGAGAGTATTCTTCCCACATTTTCCTAAACATTTCAATAGTTCCACATGAATATTGTCCACTCCCGTGGCTTTATTTGGTTTCATCTCCTTTAATGCCCTTCCTATTTAATTCCTGGACCTAAGCTATCTTCTTCAACGTCATGTTACTTTTCTATGTCTAACCTTGTCGGCCTAAGTTCTTTGCCATACAGTGTTTCTATATATTCCTTCCATCTCTCTTGGATTTTTCCTGGTTCAACCCAGGAATTTCTTACCCCACTTATCTTTAACTGTTAGCACAGATCTTGCCTTCTTACTTCCCGATAATAACTTAACCTTGCTGTATAGCGCACCATTTTCACCCTTCTTCTGTAAACTTTCCATATCCTCGCATTGTATTTTCAACAATTCTTCTTTTGCTCTATTTGTGGCCCTTCTCAATTTATTGTTTAACTCATTCTATTTCATTCTGCCTATCTCTATGTTTACATTCTTCCATTTTCATCTTTCATCCATTTTTGTAATCATCTCATCCGTTACCCATGGTTTCCTTATACTTTTCCCGTTAAAGGTACCTGTAGTGTCGTTTGCGGCTTTCGATATCACTTTCTTGATAAATTTCCATTTTTCTTCGATAATACTCGGCTCTATACCGTCAATCCTTTGCCTCACCGGTCACCTTTACCACTTGGGTCACCTTTATCGTCATGATTTCCTTCTTAATAAATTCCTTTTTAATACTTTTCATGCTTCTACATTCTCTTTCCTAACCCGCCGCCCTTGCCTTATCTTTTTGAAACGGAAGTTACATTTCATAACAACTTAATTGTGGTCAGATTCCGCATCGGCTCCCGGGAAGCTGTGTGACTTTATCACACTATTCCTAAACCTGTGCCTAACACAAATATAATCTATCGGATACCTTTCCGAATCATTTGGCATTCTCCATGTATACCTACGCCTTTTGTGGCGTCAAACCCATTTGTTGGTAATGATCAACCCCTGTTTCCTGCAGAACTGAATAACTTTCTCCCCGCGGTCATTCCTTGTGCTAAACCGTAGTGCCAACGGCATCACCATTTTTTCCTGTGCTTACTGTCGCATTCCAATCACCCATCACTATCAAATATTTCCCTGCCTGAACACACGCGATTATATCCTCTAACTCATCATACATCCTATCGACTTCTTCCTCCTTGTGTTATCTCGCTGACATGTATTCCTGAACAATGACCAAGGACGTCGGTTCTGCTTTAATATCTACTAATAATATTCTATCAGTTGCTTGCTCCTTGTTGGCTACGCTTCTTTCTACCACTTTATGTGATATTACGGCAACCCTTTGTTGGGTCTCGTCCCCGCCGCTGTATATCACTCTATAATTGTCACTCCAGTAATCCCCGCTATCCTTCCATCACACCTCGCAGAGACCTAAAACATCTATATTACCTCTTTCCATCTCTCGCTTAATATTTTCTAATTTTCCCGTCCTCAACATTGTCCTGACGTTCCTAGTCTAACTGTTTTCGTCTTCTGTTCTGCTGCTGTAATTTCTTTAATGCAATGGTGTCGTGGGAGGACGACCGCGGAAGACTGACTCTCCCGCTGCTGGGCACGACACACGGCCCCTTGGGCCGAGTCCCGAAGTTGCGAGGGCTAAATTTCTGTCTTGGGTCCATCATTTTTCATGGGAATAATAATTGAGATGGTTTCCCGTTGCCTTCCTCAAAAGTTTTTTTAACGTGATACCGCGTAACGGCCGCCCACTGGGGTCAGCCTCCCAGCTGCCTCACTGAGGAACAGATGCTGCGTGGACTACCTTTCGTCTGGCCCCTAACCTTCGACCTATCTGGCATGGGTGACCCTACCAGGAGCAATTATAATTATTCCCGTCAACACAGCTCAAGGTGTCATGGGAACACACTAGCCCTCCCACCACGACAAGGTTGTAGCCCATTGGAGGGATTCATATATCATATGCTTCAAAATAAATAAGAATAATAATAAATAATAATGAGAAAGGAGTATCAGCAGGCTGTAGAGAAAATGATGGATGACGGTAAGGAACTGAGTACTATCGAAGAAAAATGGGAATGGTTCAAGAAAGGGATATCGGAAGTCGCAAAAGACACTATAGGAACCATTAATGAGAAAAGGATAAGGAAATAATGGGTAACGGATGAGATGATTGCAAAGATGGATGAGAGAAGAACATTGAAGAATTGAACAGAAAGAAAGTACAGAGTTAGAAAAAAATGTAAACACGTAGTTAGGCAAAATGATGTACAAACAGTTAAACAATAAATTGAGAAGGGCCACAAATAAAGCAAAAAAAAGAATGATGGAAAACGCAATGCGAGGATATGGAAAGTGTTAGTTCCTATTCCAAAAAAGGCAAAGGCTACATCATGTGAGGATTACAGAACAATAAGATTGATATTCCATGCAGCTAAAGTTATTCTCAGGATCATCAACAAAAGGATAGAGAGTAAGGCAAATGATTACTTAGGGGATGATCCGTTTGGGTTTAGGAAAGGAAGAGGTACGCGTGATGCCATTGCAGTAATGAGATCACTAATCGAGAGGAATATAGAATACACTTAGGACGTATTTGCCTGTTTTGTAGATTTCGAAAAAGCGTTTGATAGAGTGAATTGGGAAAAATTAATGCGTGTATTGCAGAATATAGGAATGGATTGGAGGGACAGGAGACTGATCCGCAACCTGTACATGTCTCAGACTGCTCAGGTGCGCGTGGGGAACGGAGAGTCCGGATGGGCAGTGTTAGGAAGAGGTGTAAGGCAGGGTTGCCCATTGTCACCGGTACTGTTCAACGTATATGTAGAGGAAATGATTAAAGAGGCATGGGAAGAACTGGAGGTAGGAATGAAAGTCGGAGGGGAACTCGTAAAATCGGTTAGGTTTGCTGATGACCAAGCATTAGTTGCTCAGTCAGCCAAGGGGTTGCAAGCATTGTTGAGTGAATTGGAGGTTCAGTGCGATAAATATGGGATGAGAATCAATATTAATAAAACAAAGGTTATGCGATATTCCAGAAAGAAAAAGGCTAAGCTAAATATTAAAATAGGCGGGGAAAAAATAGAGCAGGTAGAACAGTTTACATATCTCGGAAGTGTTTTGGACCAACACGGTTAAAGTGGTAGGGACGTAAGGAGAAGAATTGCGCTGGGCAAGGAGGCTTTCTCAAGGAGAAGGGAGTTGATGACGGGGACGTTGAGTAGGGACGTTAAGACAAGACTCGTAAAAACTCAGATATGGAGCGTAGCTATTTACGGCGCGGAAAGGTGGTCACTGAATCAGGAGGATAGACGTAGATTGGAGGCTTTTCAAATGTGGGTGTGGAGAAGAATGGAGAACGTGAAATGAACCGAATGGAAAACAAATGAGGAAGTACTGGAGATGGTGGGTGAGGAGAGGGGTTTGTTGAGAGAAATCTTATGTAGGCAAAAAAATGGATGAAAGGCGGTTTGAGCGGTAGTGGAATGTTGAAGAGGGTAATAGAGGGGAGGATTTTGGGCAAGCGAGGAAAGGGCAGGAACAGGATAGGGAAGTTGGATGGGATGAAGGGAGGAAAGAAGTACACAGGGATGAAGAGGGATCTGATGTAGATTAGGTTGCTGGATTGGGTTTATTTGATAGTTGTGTCCATCCAAAAACCTACCTTAACCGGTAGATTACCTAATAAGATATATGAATAAAATTTCTGGCAACATATTACCAGAGTTAAGTTTTATTCCTACAGTTTGAATGCAACAAACAGTACAGTAAAATGAAATGACCACTGTGTTGAACGTAGATGAATTTCAAGCAACTGCGAAAGGTGCCGCAACAGTAAATTTTAACGGAAACATCCGCTACATATGCATTACAATGCAATAATTTCAGAGCTTAATAGTCATTCGCTTTGGCCGGGATTCGAACCAGGATCCCTCGATATCCAGACGAGTGCTTTAGCCAGGTAAACTACGAATTCCTGCGACATTGTATGTACGGTATTTTGTCACAACATCTTGTTCCTTTAAGGCCCCCAAAATTTCAGAGTACAAGAGGTCGTCTCGGTAGCTTAACTGGCTGTAGCACTCGGCCGTATATCGAGGGATCCGGGTTCAAACCCGGTCAAGGCAAATGATTTTTACGATCTGAAATTATTGCATTGCAGATACTTGCCCAAGAACATAGAATTTCGCATTCACTTTCTACCATGCCTTATTCTTGACCGCCTTACACAAAGATTCTTCAATCTTCAACAGTCTTTGATTCAGTTGAGTTTCATGTGTCTGCGACATGAAGTCGGCACCAACCATTTGTTTCCCTGGTATCACGCCTGTGGTAGTTCAGTTTTCAAGTTCAATATTTCAATTTTTTCGACTAGTTCGGCCGGATACCGTATTGAGTCTAGGTAAACGTCGCTTCTATTCTGAAGGAAAAGGAAAAAAGTGCGAGTGCAATGCCATCTGCACCACGAGAAGACGTCCGTCTCTGAATGCAGATTTGCAGGAATGGCAAAACTTGTATTGTTGAAGGGTCTCTACGCCTAATGTATGCGGTGTCCATCCTGAACACGTCCCTAGCTCTCATTAGGTAGAACAAGTACAACATACAGGGGTTGCAGTGGACGGTCTCCATTTTATAATGCAACAATTTCAGAGAGTAAAAATCATTCGCCTTGACCGGGATTCGAACCCGGATCCCTCGATGTCCGGCCGAGTGCTTTAACCACTTAAGCTACCGAGACGTCCTCTTACCCTCTGAAATTTTGGGGGCTTTAAAGGAACAAGATGTTATGACGAAATACCGTGCATACAATGTCACAGGCATTCGTAGTAGAAATTCTTGCATTATAATGCACACATAGCGGGTGACTCCGTTAAAGTTACTGTTAGAGTTTCTTGAAAATTGGTCTCTATTTTCTTGATCCCTTCACCGAAGGAAAAGCGGAAGGAGAGAAGGAAGACGTTAGATGCGTTTTGCTAGATAAATATGTCGGGAGACGTTAAGGGGAAGAAATACGTGGTGATAAAAAGTGTTAAGAATGTTTGTAATAGAGAACTATATGAAACCAATTTTTTCCCCAATGATGATATGAACTGAATATGAACTGTGATGAACTACTATGTTTTACGAATAAAATGACATTTTTCGTGTTCACGACTTTTGCATTTCCTAAGGGTAAAACTTCTTTTAAGATTACTAAAAATAGTCTCTTTTTAAGTCCGCACGTTTTAGGGTAAGATCCCAAGTTCTTAATTGCATGTATTATATAGTTTCTTGCACGTTCTCTTTATGGATTACTGTCAAAAACCTTCACATTCTAAGAATTGAGGTAAAAACCCCTATATCGTGAGAATTGTTTTAATTTAGATTATACTCGTATATTTTGATGAAAGGAAAGTATTCTAGTTGGCACCAAAGCTTCATCGACTTAGTGATGCCTGTGAGCCCCCTCCAGGACGCGTGGGTAAGGGACCAGGATGCCGCTAGGTATATGGCAGGGGGATGGTATGATGGCGACATCATCAGGAGAATTTAGGGTAGAAGACGGGGAGCGGATAGACATATACCTACGTGGAATGGAACAGTGCTGTGCTAATAACAGTGTTTTAGAATGGTTATGTCATGTGTTTTCGTGGATATTAGGAGTTTTCCAGGGCGATTTACCTGCTGAGTACAACTAAAACTTGCCTGGACTGCTATATTACTTTTGATTTAATAAATCCCTAAATAGAATCTGAAGCACAACAGTTATACCCAAAACGGGGGTTAATATTTTTTGACTCTCAATGCATATTGGACGAATATTTAATTGTTGCAACAAGCGAAACATGGTTTCCCATGTAAAATATGTAAAAATATCTACAAACAACGTCAGCTAAATCTACCATAGAGAACTGCGGGCATTACTATTATGGATTATGATGTTTTGCAAAAAAAACGGCAATCTCAGCGTTTCCGTTGCATCGATTTAAAAATACCAGTATTATGGTTTCTCGTCAATGAGAAGTGATCGTATCCTTCCGATTTTATTCAAACTATCTCATTGTTTTGCTTAGGAGCGTGATGTGTGTTATAATTTTCGTACGATCCAGGACTTGCTTTGGTGCACAGCAACCCGTGTATCTTTCTGGAAATCGTCCCCTCCATTCCGTGCGCATTCATCGACAATGCACCCACTCTAGCCGCGTCTTGATTGTGCTTCGATACGAATGAAACCACACTTTAACAATCAGTCCAGTTGGGAACTCACCGTCTGGCAAAAGAAAGCGTGACCGAGTCCGTGACAGCACGCATGTTACGTGGCTGGGAGGAGGTCGATTCCGAGCGACGTCACGGGCTGTGCACGGCTGACCATTCACCGCATCACATTCATCGACGGGTCAAATTAAGCCATTAACAGCGAACAGGATTTCCACAAACTTCGTTTGGACTTGGCTATCGAGTCAAACCTTTGGCGGTGATCATTAGCGTCCGCCACATCAGTAGCATAGGTTTTCGGTTTTCTCCAGACGAATATAAAAAAATATATTTTAAAAGATGTTATAATCTACGAATGACTTCTTATAGATTCGCTAAAAACTAAGTGTGGTAAAAATCATCTCAAAATTAGCGTCAACTCCTCCGAGTTATTGTTGCGTATGGAGCTGGAAAAGTGAATTGCGCTATGGTATTTGATGTTCAAATAATTCATAATTCCGTCAAAATTTACTACGCTGACTCGCCGTTGGTGTTGACTCTTGCCAGCGAAAATTTCTCGCGTGAATAAGAGGAATTTCTTCTTGGTAACATCCCCTCCATCGCTTTATCTTCCTTTAAGACACCACTAATGCAGAGTTAAAAAATAAATCAGATACAATGATGTGTATATATTGTGAAAATGTAATAAACCCGAATCAACAAACTCATATGAGAGAGAGCTGAGAGAAGCTTGAATGGTTTGAGAGAGAGGGGTTAGGGGGCAAACGGAGATTGTCAAGGGTGAATGTCCTCAGCCCAAGAGACACTCAAGACGAGAGATGTCTGAGATGTGCGTGTGTGTACCAAACCTTGCAGCCAGAAGGCCAGACCATGCTACCATTCCTAAAGCTACCATTCCTCAAATTAGGATAGTTTTTCATTTCAAAAATGATCTTTCTCATACCGCGTTCTTTTTCAGTTAATTTGATCTCTTGTTGTTTGCGAGAGATATAATATTTTAAATCTACATTTATCTGTGCGGCACTTAATCTCTGTAATCTTATCCACATATTTCTACCGTGGTGCGATGGGCCTAATAATGCATTTTCAACGTCGTCGCTAAAGAGACGTCCTTCCAATTTATGCACCTTGATTAAACATATAGTTGAATCTTTGCTCCCTGGGTGATCTCCACTGATTCTGTATTAATCTAGATACGTTACTTAGTTTTAATATATTTTTTCCTTCTCACAGAAAC
Organism: Hetaerina titia; assembly: GCA_037158775.1. Taxonomy (NCBI): domain Eukaryota; kingdom Metazoa; phylum Arthropoda; class Insecta; order Odonata; family Calopterygidae; genus Hetaerina; species Hetaerina titia. Next base: position 2,920,367 of record CM073776.1, on the reverse strand, counting down.
GTTCTAATTTGGCAAATATAACGACTTCATGAGATTCCTATGGGTATTTCTATATCCCTAAAGTAATTACACTCAAGCGCTCAACTAATAAATCCTAATGTCATCCCATCTTGTCCACTTATTTTTCTTCTATGTTCCAAGAGAGGTATTGAGTATAATCATTTAATCGGGCTTCCTTTCTTTTGTCATGAGATCTAACACTTCGTCTTTAGTGTAGGTTATTAGTGTTTCTTAGTCGTTAACTCCCTTATTCTGGAGAATGATTGAAGTCCACGTTTTTAACCACTTTCTCCTGTGAATGATACTTAACGAATTAGTTATTTTGGATATAATTTTAATTTTCAATATATTTGCATTGTATACTCATCTCCATGTGTTGGGATACATACGTGCGCGACACATGCCAGAACCGGGGGTTTTTCCATGCTCTCGGTCGGGCCATCCCGGGGACGCGGTGACCCACTTTCGCCTTCCTCGTATCTCCCGCGTTGGGTCTGGGCGCGCGCCCGATCGTTCGCTGACCGCCTCTCCGTCGCTCCCTCCCCCGCAGACTGCAGGAAATATGGATCTCGGGCAGGCATGCAAGAAAAGAAGCAATGGGGAAAATATATTCGAGTAGTCGTGGAGTGGGTGGTTGCACCGCCGTATTTCCCTAGAATTCCTCTCCTGGCCTTGATGCCCTCGGGAAATGATGCTTTGCTATGTGTTTTCTCATCTGATGTGTTTCACATATGTACTTTTCGAGTCAATGCTGAAATACGCATACATCCGAGCGCATTCACACTCATTTTATACTATTCATTATTTTTATATACATTTATTATATACACTCATTACACACTATTGAGGAAAGAATGGGAAAACACCTCAATTATTATCCCGAGGAATATAATGATTGAGAGTATAGTGTCCTGACTACTAAAGGACTCGGCCCAATCGGCCGTTTGTCCTGAGCGGGAGCGGGGGAGACAAGGCTTCCGCGGTCGTCATCCCACGGAACCCTTGGAAAGGAAAACCGAAACCAGCAGAACGGAAGACGCAGAAGATGAAGACCAAATGATTTAGAATAGGAACTTGGAATTTAAGGGGAAATGCCAGGTGACTCAGAAAGGTATCAGTTAGATTAAATTATCGTTAGACACAGATTCAGGAACAGTGTGATCGATTCGCACACCTTCCCGAGAGCGGATGCTGGACTCTTTATGGAGTTTTTATGAAATGTAGCGGCCATTTCAAAAAGATAAGGCTGGGGTAGCGGGTTAGGTAATGGAATTTCGAAGCATTAAATGGACATACAAGAAAGAAATATCAGCAGGCTGTAGAGAAAATCATGAATGACGGTAAAGAGCTGAGTACTATCGAAGAAAAATGGGAATGTATCAAGAAAGGGATATTGGAAGCCGCTAAAGACACTATAGGAACCGTTAACGGGAAAAGGATAAGGAAACCATGGGTAACGGATGATATGATTGCAAATATGGATGAGAGAAGAAGATGGAAAAATGTAAACACAGAGTTAGGAAAAAGAAGTACAAAGAGTTAAACAATAAATTGAGAAGGGCCACAAATAAAGCAAAAGAAGAATGGTGGAAAACGCAATGCGAGGATATGGAAAGTTTACAGAAGAAGGGTGAAATTGGTGCTCTATACAGCAAGGTTAAATTATTATCGGGAAGTAAGAAGGCAAGATCTGTGCTAACAGTTAAAGAAAAGTGGGGTAAGATAATAGTTGAACCAGGAAAAATCCAAGAGAGATGGAAGGAATATTAGAAACACTGTATGGTAAAGAACTTAGGCCGGCAAGGTTAGATATAGAAAAGGAACATGACGTAGAAGAAGATAGCTTAGGTCCAGGTATACTCGACGATAAAATAGAAAGGGCATTAAAGGCGATGAAAGCAAATAAGGACGTGGGGGTGGACAACATTCCTGTAGAACTGTTGAAATGTTTAGGAAAATGTGGGAAGAATACTCTCTATGGACTGATTCGTAGTATCGTAAGGAATCGAGCCGGAAGATTTTGTGAGATCAGTGTTAGTTCCTTCACTAATTGGTGTCAGAAGGAGAAAAGCTAGGCTAAGCATTAAAAAAGGAGGGAGGGAGGGCAAAAGCAAGAGCAGGTAGAACAGCTCACGTATCTTGAATTTGTTTTGAACCAATACTTGGGACTTACAAATTTCCCCTCGTGAGAAGAAAAATGGCGCTAGGCAAAGAGGCTCACAAGGAAGAGGGAGTTGATTACAGGGGAGTTGAGTAAAGACGCTAAGAAAAGAATCCTAAAAACTTTTATTTAGACCGTAGGCGCGGCGCGGAAACATGGTCACTGAAGCAGAAGGATATACCTAGATTGAAGGCTTTTGAAATGTGGGTGTGGAGAAAATGGAGAAGGTGAAATGGACTGAAAGGAAAACAATTTGATGTGGATTCTTTTTTTTAAGTGTCACAAAATAATTATTTATAATTGTGTCTATTCAAAAAACCTACCTCAACAGGTAGAGTACTTAATAAATATATTCAAATATAGAAATGCAGAAATAAGAGAAGACCTAGGCCTAGACAGCCAATCGTAGCGTTGCCATTGTGCGAATTCCACTTCCGCCGTCCCCTCCCCTGTCCCCTCCTGTCTTCCAACGCTTATTCCTCCCTCGGGAACTCCGACGGGTTTATTCTTACCTTCCCAGTCTCTAATTTGCAGTCTTCTAAAATTCTGGCGTATCTCCGTTGAACTTTTTCCAAATCTTAATTTAAACGCCCCCCTTTTTGTTCCCTAAATAGATCCAGAGTGCCCTACGAGAGCCTGGTCGGATACAAAAGTCGTGTAAAACATATCCAGAGACATAGTTCCTTATGTTTTTCATCTGGGCGTTACATGGCCTTTGACGTCGAAAGGATTTTTTATCATCCGCTTTTTACCATCTAGAGTCCGTGTTTCTTTCATGAATTAACTCGGAGTGAACCTGTTAAGTGATGAACGCGTGATGCCAAAGAAGTGATTCCACATATCCTCAGTATTAGGGCTATTGCCACATTTATTAATATTTGAAAATAAGCTCTGTATCACGCACTTAATGCCAGTACAATCCACATTAAAAAAAAGTATTTTTCCTTTGGGCTTCTTATTTCCCATATAGGGTAAACTTTACTTTTCTGTGGTCGCAAATTCCTTTAATAGTTTCTTTATTTATGAATGTTTCGGTTGTATATGTTGCTAACAAGTCAAAAATATTATCCAACTAGTGGGTGAAGTGACAAATTGGGGTAAGGAGTTTAACATATACTCTTTGCTGATGGCAATCTATTTATGACATGATTTTATATGAAATCATCCTGGTGAGTCAATTAATTAGCTTCGTTTTGTGTTTAAAGCAGGCTGTTTTTCATACAAGTTGTATGCCATTAAGTACCCATTGCCTTGATAGTTATAATCATACTAGATAGTAGATTGAATAAATAGTTGTTAGTGAGGCACAAAATAGTTCTATCGTAAAAAATATAGTATAAGCAAGGTGGCAATGGTCGAAAATGAGATAAGAGGCGATGAAAAAAGACTCCAATGAAGTTATTACTCTGCTAGGAGTGGGAATACCCCTGCGCTTGTTGCAATAATAAAGGAAAGTGCTATGAAATTAACCTTTAAGAATTCTGTGTTGGACTGGAACAATCGGGTACGGATAAATTGGGCATGATTTGGAAAGTGTTTAATAATGAAAGTATCTCACAAAATGCTGTTTTGAAGTGGAACACGTTGCCCAGAGATGACCGAGAGAGTAGAGAACGAGTCCCGTGCTGGACAGCCGCCATCGCTAAGAACCGACAATGACGTGCAAATTCTGCGTGAAGTGCTGAATTGAGACCACCGGTTAAGTATGAGCATGATCGCTGGTATCCTATTTGGATTTGATAAGATGATAGTTCACACCATTTCATCACTGAAAATGCGAATGATATGCGCTAAACTCGTCCCGAAGGCCTCTCCAAGGTAGTTGACTGCCTTACGTAAAATGGCATCACGACGATTCCCCAATCCCCTTAAAGTCCCGATTTGGTACCAGCAGACCAAGCCCTTTTTCCGTAAGCGAAATCCTACCTCCCTTAAAGGACAACGCCCATGGACCCTAAGTCAAGCCGTCAAAGAAACATGCACGCGTACCCTTAAGCACCGTCCGGAATCCGTCTACCTGGAAACCCTTTTATAAAGCCGCTGGAGAAAGTGTTTCTACTCTCAAGGGATATGCTTCAAAGAATTTTGAAGCATTGAGCAATATCTGAAATACATCTATTTTTCCGAAACTTTTCCCGATACTTGTTATATCAAACATGTTTTTGGTTTGCGAGAAAGACGTGTCCTCGAATATCCCGCTATTATTGAATCTAAATGTCAACGAAAAGTGCCAGAAGGTCGCAGTCACGATGGGTGGCGTAGATCAAATGAGATTGAATCATCATGAAACGGAATTGTACCATTTACATGAAACTGCATAGTGCATGTCAGGGGGTGCATCCACCCCTTGAAGATTATTAGTTACATACTGTGCATGCAGAACTGAAGTTTAATGAAACGCAAACCATTAAATTGATTAAGGGTTAAAATACGAAAAGTTAAAAACATCAAAGTCGTGAAGAAATAACTGTATTTGTTACTAGAGAAATAAATTAAATATGGCAACAAATTTATAAATTCTCAAAATATTTCCACAATGATAAGCAATGAAAATTAGAGTGAACTAACAAAAAAATATAAAGGTGAATTATCAGTGATTAGAGTGTGATAGATGTGTTTATGGAAAGGAAATCAGCTATTCTATGAGCTGTCGCTGTAACAGGTTTATATTATTACCTTAAGGGAAAGCCTCTGCTTAATGGAAATGTTATTTTATATTTCGGAAAACATCCTCTTGGTTTGAAATAAATAAGTTTTGAATTATGTTTTTTGCATCATAAATGTGTTGCAGTATACTTTGTATTGTATTTTTATAAGCATCGCATTTTTTGTATTGTGTTTCCTAATGTCTTTACTTTTCAAACAAACCTCCTAGATTTAAGTTTTTAATTATTTCATTTGGATAAATATTATTTTTTATTATGTAATAAAAAACAGGGTTTCATGCATATGGTACATCTCCGCTTCATTATTGTTCAATTTTCAATCAAATTCTAGATATAAAGTGCAGAACAGATGGATTTAAGATGTAATTTTTCCGCAAACGATAAGGGATCAGAATAACATTGTCCAAATGCAGTGGGGTCATATTCGGATCTAAATTAGTATGGTGTGTATTCACCGCCTGCAAACGCCCTGGAAGAGGTTGGCGGGGGACTAAAATATATATATATCTGTTGAGAGCAAGCACTTTTCCATATTCTCATCTTATTTAATGCGGCTTCTTAATATTCGGGCGTCACTTCTTGGCTGTGCGCTATAAAAACACGATAGCACATCGGAATGATCAAACGCTGGTTTTGTCCCGTGATTCCTTGAGCAGCAAATACTAGACTTAGAAATAATCAGTTTGAATAAAACTTCGTACTTTGCATGATTTCCATATTTTTTTAATATTTTTACACGGCCGTGGTGTCGTCATCTTCACCTGCGTATGGCGTTAATTGTTGAAACCATGGTCATGTAAAGACATAAGAAAATATTGTGTAAATTGTACAGGGTACGAAGTTTTATTAAAATGAAATAGTAGCAAGTTTCATAAAGTCACGTCGGAAACCAACAACTTTATTCAGTAAGACTAAGGTGTATGTTGATTTAAAAACTCAGTTTTCGGCGTGTGCATCGTAAAGCCTTTCGAATTTTGTTAAGCGACGACTCACTCTTGGCGTCTCCTCGCCCTCGTCTCGCTTACGTGTGCAAGCCACCTTGGAGGTCAGCATAAAGGGATCCCTGGCATCATCGAAGCTGGTTGTGGTTGACGGGATTTAGTGGGCCAAAATGAAGAGAAACTTTTCCATCTAGCGAAAGGGACGAAGGAGAGCGGTAGGTGTCGGCCATTCGGCAGTAATTCACGAGTTAGGAAGGAATTTCCCATTTCTCCCCCCCTTCCACGTCTCCAAGGGGATCCCTGATGGTCATTTAAGGCATTAACAAAAGAGAGGACAAACTATTAGGCCGGGCCTTTGTCGCACAAAAACTTGCTCCCCCTCTCGATAACTTTCCTCCGGGGCCAAACTTCTTCGGTAAGGGTAACTAATAACTACATAACTACCCAGCGGAAATGACGTCAGTATGAAGAAACTTCAGCTCTAAAAGGAGTTGGTATTTCATTAAAAATTCCGTCTCCTGAAAAGGAGGAAGGAATGTTTCTGGCGTCGAAGTAGGGAAAGGATAGTGGGCGATGACCGTCGTTCCATAATATGCATTTGGTATCCTAATGGACCATTCTGTCCCTCAGGCATTTGGAACCCTTCTTGGTTAAAGGCGTGATTTGATCGGGGCCAAATTCCCTTGAGAAAGATTCAATCCACCGATTTAAACTAGCAAAGTGTGTACAAAGGTCACCTATTAAAACGAGACATATTTGACACATAATTTCTCTGTGAAGTCCCAAAACTATTCCAACAGTTTCCATTTATTTTGATAATAATTTTCCGCATTTAACGTGTCACAAATTAAGGAAATAAACGATATAGTAACCTCAGGGAAGGTAAATCATAGAATCCAATGGGATAATGGGTCGAATTCCTGTAATTTAAGTGGTAAAAATATGTGATACAATTTATGAAAAATGCAGGAAATCTAAAGTAGAACATAAACACAACCCAATGTTGCAGTGATGTAAACGCATATGTCCTTCCCTTTTTTCGTACAATAAATAACTAATTTATAAAGGCAATTAAAACTTGTTTTAAATCAAGTATTCTTCCAGAATCTATACAAATTTGCACGATTTTCGATAGGCTTTTTTGAATATATTTTCCTTTTCCATTTCCTCTCTTATATATTCCGTTATCATTTACGCTTCCATCCTGGTGTTTCCACCCCCTGCCACACGCCTTCTTAGGGGATCGTGGGGTATTTTTGTGGATGTAGATATGAGTTTGTTGAGAGAGCAAGTTCAGTGTTATTCAGATCACACCCACTTCCTCGGCAACTTCTCAGCTTGTCAGGTGATGATGCAGAATTTCGTCCGGCCCAGGGATCCCATTATGAGTCCTCAACTTCCAAGATCTCTGTTTGGACAGACATGGAGTGGATCCTCGGAGGGCAGTGAGGTCATGGCAAGAAAGAGAGGCATGGACGTGACCCACGGTCGATATTTTCACCCCGGGGCCGAAATTTCCGGAGTTGCTCAGGAGGTCGTCATGCAAGCGGCGATATACTCCGGAATCGATCCAATACGTCCGTGCACGTGGAACGAAAGGCGGTTGAAATGTCATTCATTGGTCATGCGTATTGTCTGTCGCTGAAAATTTCAAATATGCTATAACTTGGGCTTAAGCGAAACCTGCGCACAAATGGAAGATATCGCACTTATATTTCTTCACTCTACTCCCTTTTTGGATTTGGCCAAGTGAAATTAATCATTATTTTAGATTTAGTCGGGAAACATTCTCCGTTTAAAGCTAATCCTCCGTCTTAGTGTTTTTTTTGTTTTACAGATTCTCTTCTATTTGTAATTATTCTGTAAATCCTTATTCCACGCTCAATGCAAATCCATGAATTTGCCGGATTTAATATTTTAAATCATTTATACATTCAACCATTTTAGTCATATTAAAACACATGTTACATACATATACATGTTACAGGAAAAACCAGTGAACATTTTGCAGAATATAAGAGTAGACTTAAGCGCAGCCAGAACTTGGACATCCAAAGGGTTGAAGTTCTTGCGTGTGCATTGCAGAATCAGTGCGATAAGTGAGAATTGATCATGAGAAAACATGGTAATTAGATTATCAAGAAATAATAAGGTCAAGATAAACTTTAAATGTGGGAGAAGTAACAGCTATGTGGTGCGATGGTGCGTTCTTCTATCTCCCACCCGATCATTATGTAGTCTGCATAATGCAGCGCATAAACTCCACGTATACGTATCCCATGCACTTTGCATTAATTCGAAATAGACGTATGCATATCCTGGCTTAATCATATTTCACATTCATAAACCATGACCTCCTGGATTACCGGCGGTCAATATGTTCTCGCCTTTAAGTGACCGCTTTCCTACAGTGCTATAGCCGGCCTGCTCTGGTCGAAGCGAACGGTAAAACTGTAACATTCGTAAAGAAACACCTACTGAAATGAGCAAGCATTACCAAGGCATGCATGGAAATGTATCTTTTCAGGACGATGCGATTTGTATGCTAATCGGCGTGCGGAATTACAGTCCATTTGTAAGGTGGTTCTGTTTTAGTACTGAATTATTTTATGGGAGTGCCGGCTTGTTGTGAAATGAAGCCAGAATAAGTCTTCATCTTTAACTGTCTAATGTGCTCCTCGAAATATAAAGGTACTATTGTGCTTCATGTCATGCAACCTCTTTGAATTATTCGTCAAAGTATTGTAAACAAAAAGATTACACGTGTGACCTAAAATTATAGGAAATATGAAGACTATCGAGAAAGTCACGTTTTGAAATTAAATGTGAACCTACTGACAAGACTGTTTTATTATATACATTTGAAAGGCAAATTATTAAAAGTTTCTACATAGTCACCGTTCAAATTGAGGCATTTATCATAATGATACATAAGCTTTTCAATTCCGTCTTTAGACCAATCTGCCACCTTACGTTTTAAGAACTTTTTTAAACCAGCATGCAATTCAGCGTCACTGTCAAAGCGCCGTGTTGCAAGCCATGCGAAGCTCGAGAAATCCACAATCAATGATCAATCGTTGATATTCACCGTCAGTTCATATGTCACAAGGATTGACCAAACTCTATCATCTACATCTATATCTACATAAATAACCTGCGAGCCACCAAAAAAGGTGTGTGGCAGGGGGTGTAGCACCATGAGGGAAAGGTAAGGGATGAGGGGGTTGTGGCTATCAATTAGGTGAGGAAAGATGGGGGGAACCTGTAAGAAAAAAAATATAAACATACATACATGCATGCATGTACATATACATATATATATATATATATATATATATATATATATATATATATATATATATATATATATATATATATATATATACACATACATACATACATGTACATACACAATCATATATATACATACATATCCTCGCGCAGTCCCTAACCTGTACGTTAATACTTATTGTAATGAACTAACTCCTGGGGAATTTCGACTACAAACATTCTGGTCTCTTATCGTTCTTGGAAAAAATGGCATTTTAAACCTGTCAGTCTTGCAGTCTATCTCTCTAATCTTATATTCGTGATCCCTTCGACCGTAATACGTTGGGGTTCGTATTATATCCGTGATGTCATCGGAAAAGGGCCAATCTTTAAATGTTTTTAGTACGTTTAATCTATATTGTAAACGCCGCTGTGTAAGAGAATCCCATCCTAAATTGTCTAACAAAGTGGATACGCTGCTGCGTTGGTCATAACAATGTTTGACAAATCTAGCCCCCCTCCGCTGAACTCGATCAAATTCCGAAATCAAATTTATATTTTGAGGATCCCATATACTGACAGCATACTCTAGGTGGGGCCTGACCAAGGCAAGGAAACATCGTCCTTTCACTTTTTCATCGCATTTACTCTTTTTACGAATCCCAATTTTTTATTAGCACGACCGCATATTTCTCGAATGTGTTTTCCCCAGGACACATCGTGAGTAATTGTTACACCCAAGTATTTAAAGGTATCTACCCACGCGATTTTGGTTTGTTTCACTTTGTAACTATAAGGAAGGGAATTACTCTTTTCTTAAAAATGTTTAACTACGCATTTTTAAAAATTTAATTCCAATTGCCATGTATCGCACCAATTTTGAATTGCATCTAGGTCATTGGCTAACATGACCCTGTCTTCGTGACTTCGAATGTCCCCAGAAATTTCTGCATCATCGGCGAAAAGACGGAGCTTGCTATTAACTACGGTACTGAGGTCATTTATGTAAGTAAGAAATAGGAGGGGGCCAATGACACTTCCTTGTGGTACACCCGACGTGACCTTGACAGTATCGGATGATATACCGTCCAGGACGACTGTTTGGACACGATCACTTAAGAATTGATTAATCCAGTTAATAATACTCTCGTGTATTCCGTAATTTTCAAATTTAGGGAGTAATTTGCAATGAGAGAATTTATCGAAAGCTTTCTTAAAATCTAGGAATATCGCATCAACTGGAATATTATTTTCACCGGAGTTCAATATATCATGTACAAAAAGTGCGAGTTGAGTTTCCCAGGATCTACCCTTACGGAAGCCGTGTTGATTATTAATCAATAAATCTTGGCTATCGAGGTGCCTCATTATGGAACTAACAATGATGAAACCTCTGCGGCCCTGATGACCTAACCTCTGCGGTCCTCGTCGAGCACAATGGTGCTGCAGCCATTCTTAAACTGAATACCCCGCTACCTCAATCCACCTTCACTCATTGTTCCGTCTTCGTACAAAGTAGCCTATTAATTTCAATTGGCTTGTGTTGTTATTTAGCCAGTGATAATCTAATTACTGATCGCATTTCGCAATTAGTGGTCCTTTCTATGACAGCGCACTTTTTGACAGCCCGCAGTGAACAAAGTAGAAGAATCACAGTCTCCACACTGCCACGGCAGGATTCATACTAGGTGTATTAGACGTTTAGACTCCAAGATGGTGGCTCTATCCTTACCCAACGACAGGCTAGGCTGACACGATGGTTACTTTCACGAAAGCCACGGAAGGAACTCCTCCTAATTCCGCGTTGTATTGGTAGGGGAGACTTTCGAGATGAGTTAAAGGAAATTGACAGTAAAACCTAAGGTAATAGTAGGCAGCGATTTTGGAAAAATGAGTCAGTGATCACCCTAATACTTGGTAATATCCTAGCATCCCCTGCCACACTTTCTCGTGTTGACCAGCGGAATGAAATTTAGGTGCGGAGATCCAAATATATGTGATATTCTTTCAAGTAATTTTATCCTTTACCCCAAAAACCTTTCCTACCGCCATGACAATTGGCAGACCACTCCTGAATTTCATAAAACTTTGCATATTTAATTCCTATATGTAAGCCTTTTCTATCACGCCTCCTCTTTAGAACATTTGCCTAACGGAGCCGTATAAAATGGCTTTACTTGGCGGTTTAGAAGGATTGTTTGCCTTTATGACTGTGCGGTGTTTGGATCTTTGAAAATCCCGGTCTATGAAGTCAGGAAAGAAAAGCGTTGTGGTAGGGGCTGAATTTCTCGGCTTCGGCCCGGCTGAAAGGATCAAGGACGGAGTGAGGTAAAGGAGTGAGGTAAAGGAGAGCCCATGAGGAAGAGGAGAGCACATGAGGCACGCTTGGCGTGACAAACAGCATTGTCCCCTTCAAAGAACCTTCCATTCGATGCTACGGGCTTGTATTCCATCTTCTTTTCCACTGCTTAAAGTACCCTTGGAAGTCTTAAAAAGTAATACCTTTCAGTTTTCTCGTCGTTTCTAGCTTTATTGTGTCCCAGACTCAGAAGACCCTTCACCACATTTTTGCATTTTGGCAATAGGAAATGGTCGCAGGGGGCAAGATCTGGCAAATAATAAGGATGATCAAGGATGGTATTGAATTTTTTGGCAGAAACTGGCGATCAATCAATGCTGAATGTTCAGGTCCATTGTCATGGTGAAAAATCCAATCATCATGTTCAAGATAGTCAAAATAGTGTGAACTGTTGATTTTCCTAAATTCAGTTCATCAGCTGTCATTTGGACAGTTTTTCGACGATCGGTAAGCACAAGGGACCGCACACGATCAATGTTGTCGTCAACACATGTTGTTGAAGGTCGTCCCGTCATTGTATCGTCGGAGGCTTGTCGGGCATCTTTAAAACGCTTAATATACTTGAAAAGAGATGTTTTCTTCAGAGAACTATCACCGGAAACAGTTGTCAACATTTAAGCAATTTCTTGATAACTTTTACCGCACTTCACTAAAAAACTTAATGTTGATTCGTTGCTCCGTGATTTCGTCAATTTTCATTTTCGGTAAAGAGTAAAAACAAGGACAACAGAAACTAGCATAACTGGCACTATACGCACAGCTCGACGATCCGCCAAGAACAAACGGCTCATTGGGTCTCAGACAACTGGCGCCGCTAGTGGATTTATGGACGTACGGATTTGTTTCTTCAAAAACAACGGGTAGAATGGCAGCGTTAGCCAATCTGTTACTCATTGATAGAAATAATGAAAAAAGTAGGAAATGGAGAGATTTCCTCCACATAAGATGAACTTTCCTCCAGTAATTTCCAATTTTTACGGATCAGAATCGAAACTATTCCTAATTGCCGTAATCGGCAATTTAGATGATCTCTAGTTAATTAATCGCTTATTTTCGAATAGAAAATGGAAATGATTCTTTTTTTAATCTATGAATGAATCAATCTTTCAATATTCTGAGACAGTACACTGTTTTCCGAATAAATAGAAAGAGTGAGATGTTATGAAAATGCTTAGTCCTCTCAGTGTGGCGTATTCATCCTCAGCCAGCGTGAGCCGCCAGAAAGCGCTCTGTAATGGTGGTCAGGGCAGTTGCAATCAAGGTTTTCACCGTTTAAGAATGATTTACTCTTACGGTGGTTTGAACTGGGTGGAGGCGGACAGAGTGGCGGAGAAAGAGGAGATGCCATAGGATTTTGTATAAGAAAGCATTTGAGATTTACGAGAAAGTGGATTGGGGGATGGGAAAATGTAATACAGGGTTCGTCCTGAAAACAAGTGTACTGAGCTCAGAAAAAAAATGTATTACACTTTTACATATCTTAAGCTAATATTCCTCAAAATAGGACCCTTGTGAGTCGATACACTTGTTCCAGCGGCGTTCCCATTCCTGGAACGCTCCCGCGAAGGCATCATCGGGAACCTATCGAAGACACGCCATCACGGCCTCTTTGACGGCGTCCAAAGTCCCGTATCGCGTTCCTTTCAAGCTCCTCTTTATCTTCGGGAACAGAAAGAAGTCCGGTGGTGCCAAGTCCGGGCTGTAGGGCGGGTGCGGCAGCGTTGCCACGCCGTGCTTGGCCAAGAAGTCCGACGTGACAAGCGCGGTGTGAGACGGCGCATTGTCGCTCAGGTTGTCAGTCATACGGTTGATCGCTGGCCGGACGCGGGCGACTCGTTTTCGAAGCCTGTCGAGCACTTGGACGTAAAATACAGCATTTACAGTTTGTCGTTCAGGTACAAACTTTTTTTCCGGACGAACCCTGTAGAAGTCATTTTTAAAGCCAAGTTGAACAGTGTCCGTAAACAAGTTAAAGGTAAACGAAGGATAGGGAAAACTAAGAAAAATACAAGGAAAAACATTCAGAGACATCCTAAATACACATTTTGTATGTCTCATAAAAATCTTTATAAAAGCTAAATTGCATAAGAAAATGGCGACATTAGAACCGCATGTCACCTTAGGAGGGGTCGCGGTAGTCCAGGAGGTAGAGCGTTGGACTACTGACAGGAGGCCCTGGGTTCGATTCCCGGGCGAGCCTTTCTGGACACCTGCAGCTCTACCCAAGCTATATGATGAGTTTTCTGGTGACAGATCTTCCTGGGAAACCACAATCGACACAGGGAAAAGCAATGGTCCCCCTACCCTGATGTGTCAATTTCACACGCCGTGTGGGGCTCAGTACAGGGTGAACTCTACCATCGCCTACCAAACCGATCATCGGGTTGATTACTGTGTGCATGGTGGTCGTACGCCTTTCAAATTGTTCCGATGGGAGAAAAGCTAAGTGCAAAAATCATTCACCTAGACCGGGATTCCGGTCAACGCGAATGTTGTTCACGCCTTGAAATTGTTGCATTGTCACGTGCATTTAGCCGATGGCTCCGGCAAAAGTTACTGTTGCGGCATCTCTCGCACTTTCTTTGTATTTGACAATATTAATTCAATAACTCTTACATTCAACGGGTTACATGCTTAAATTTTCACCTTGGTCTTTCTCGCCATTGCGACGAAATGGTTAATTAACTTTTAGTGCCCCAATTTCTGGGAATGGAAAAAGTGCCTGAATCAGCGAGTTAAGTCCTTTCAGAGAGAGTTCTCTGTATTTGGGGTCAATCGAGTCGGAAATTAAATTGGAATTCGAGTTAAACCTGGACCGTTGATTGGGGGCGAAGAGCGGGATGAGACAAGTTTGGGGATTAGTCCAGAATGCATTTCGCGATTCTGCGAGCGAATGATCGAGAGAAACGGTCGAGTGATCAACTCGATCAAAACGGGCCGACGTGATTGAGCCAGGCCGCCGGGCATGCGCAGTCACCCAAGAGGATTATTAGTATGTACAAGGTGCGCCCGAGCGCGCGGAAAACTCTCCCGACCGCGGCTTCACGAACTCTCGTTCGGACGAGGATTTAACGAATGGGCCAACGCTGGCTTTGAAGTGCATTAGTCGCATTGCACGCCCGCTGAAATCGTCAGAAGAAAGTAAGGTCGTTCAATTTTGACGTGAACACGTACGTGTTTTCTTTCGGATTTATTTTAAAAATATTTGAATTCGATTTAATTCCTAATGGCATTCATGATTTTTTCGAAACAAAGGAGATGGCATGGAATTTCATTTCAGAGTAGAGATTTAACCGCAAAACTCTACTCATTTGACTTAAGTATTTGCCTTAGCATTTAAACCTACAAATGTATCACATTGGAAAAAATGAAAAAAAAAAACAAGTCCAAATTCATTTAAAGCATTGGTGAGTTGTTGCTTGTGATCTTTTGCGATATGATTTCTGTGATATACGCCCCCTGAAAACTTTTAAAAGTTTTCTGTGAAAATTATAAGGTGCAGAGAGCCCTTATATTTTAATTTTATGAGCTCAAGATAACTAGGGTAACTTTAGAGAGTGGCGCTCACACTGTGTATTTGACTCAACTCATCCCTACCCTCTCTCACACCATATCCTTATTCACTAGAGAGTCTGAGAGCAAATCGTGAACATCTGGGGACAGAGCTATTCGCTACTCGAAGCGAACATATTGCTTGATTAAACTTCAAACACATCTTCCGTGTAGGAAGACCCAATCGGATATCATTGACTTAAGATGCTATGAGTTGCTATGTCTACATACAAAATAATGCTAGCGTTTTACTTTGCGTAGCTGTGAAATTACTAGGCATATTCGAGAATTAGTGCCACCAACCATAATTAAATATTATCTGTTCAAACATAGTAGTTTGAATGTAGCGCCATCTATTGAATATTGGAATTCAAAGCCACGAAATTCATAATTTTGATTCAGAATGCGTTTAGTTGTCGGTGAATGCAGATTAAGATGTCGCGAGAATCGTCGCTTCCTCCAGTTGCGAAGTGATTCGATTTTTGGGTGCATAGGGATAATCATTCGCCAATATTCATCGGAATTTTTTCCTGGTTTATGGATTTACAGCAATGAGCGAAAGAAGGGTTAGACAATGGTCTCGAACAATCGATAATAGCCGCACAAATGTGCATGATGAAGAGCGGAGATAGGAAGGCCCGCCCAACATCCAGGCTGATGAACTCGTTCAACAAGTGGACCGAGAACGGCGATCCGATTGGTATTAATATAGTTATCCCAACAAGTCATAAAGTTGTTGAAATATTTTTATAATGTACCGGTTTTGAAAATCCTATCTAACCACTTATATTATTTCCCTTTGGTCACCTATTGCGTGGGACTCATTGGGGTACTTTTCCCATCCCGACAATGGTCACAGCAACTATCTCGAATACAAGCAGGCGGAGATCTCAACTCTTACCCGAACGATCGATGGAATATACGACGCCATAGTAAGCATTCGGTCGGCTGGTACTCTACTGTATTTTTGCCTTTTTGCTTACCATTTTGTTTAATTATATATTCTTAGTACAAAAACAGGACTTTTTGGCCTTTTTACATCGAACTATTAACAGTGATAACAATGGACATGATTCCGGACACCCAAACTCTAGGTGGAGGACAACCAGATTGATATTTTCCGGTGCACTGGAAATATGGATATTGCACCACCAGGCCAACTGATTTCTCTTAGTTCAGCAAACCTGACGAAGGAAGAGAGTTCAAATTGGAACATGTTCCACCCAAATGTGCGACATCTGGAGGGAAATCAATGGGTTAACGATAGTTAACTGCCAATAGGGTATTTGCAGTTTCAAAGGAATTTTCATTCGATTCTATCGTGAAAAGTACAGAATGAAGACAGTCTCAATGATATACAAGAGCAATAATGACTCTGAGTCACCGTTGTAGTAACAAGTTTCTCTTCGGGGTGGGTAAGGCAAACAGCGGTTTTAAAAAGGATGTAGCGACGTCGGAATATTAACAGGACAAATCGCGATCCTTTAAAGATATTCCAGGCCCTGGGTGGACGAGGGAGGGGTTGGAAATGTGGGGGATGCAAATTAACTATTTAGAGGCTTGAACCAAAGACCTTCTTGACGGAAGTCGGACTCATTACCAATACCACTCTTTTAATGGCCCCCGTGGAGAAACGGGGGATGACCGGTCAGTCAGTGATGGCACGAGCGGTGGGGCTCAGGTTGGCAGTGGTGCCATTCGTCGAGCGCCTGTAGCGCGGGGGATGGTATGGAGGCAGTGTATGAGTCTTGAACTGTTTGGACGAGAAAAAATACTGGTTCGGTGCATAGGGAGGCGTAGTCAATGTCGATCGAAAAAATAATTACTTTGAAGCCACCGATGTCATTTCCTCACTTGGTTGTCTATTGTGTCGAAAAGTTCTTAGAATGGAATTTCTCCAAATGGTTTCTTGGTGGTATGTATACCTGAAAAATGACCAGGTTCGATGGTGCACTTTTACTTCTAGTAATAGTAGTTTTCTTCTCCATGTTTACTACGCTTTTTCTACTTCTTTGTTCAGTAAAATATTAATCCCTCGTTGGGTCTCGTCCCCTCCGCTGTATATCACTCTATAATTGTCACTCCAGTAATCCCCGCTATCCTTCCATCTCACCTCGCAGAGACCTAAAACATCTATATTACCTCTCTCCATCTCTTGCTTTATTCTCTCTAATTTGCCTGTCCTTATAATTACCCTAATATTCCAAGTTACTATGATAAGTAATTTGGTCCTCTTCTTTAGTATGTTCTATTCTACTACTGTCGCTTTCGCTTTGCAAGGATTTTGTGAGATGGCGGCCGCGGAAGCTTTGCCTCCCCCACCGTAAAACACGACACACGGCTAATTGAGTCGAGTTCCATAGTTACCAGAACTCACTATCATTATTGCTTCAAAAATAGTAACTTGGGAATGATAATTGAGGTGGTTTCCCGTCGCCTTCCTCAATAGTGTTTTTAACGTGATACCATCACTCAATGGCCGACCTACTGGAGCCGGACGCCTTTGCAGCCGCCTCACTGAGGAAAAGACGCTGCGTGGACTACTTTTCATCAAGACTCCTAACCTTCGACCTATCGGGAATGGGTGACCCCACCAGGAACAATTATCATTTTTCCCGCCAGAACAGCTCTAGGGGTCATCGGGATGCAGAAGCCCGTTCAACACGTCAGGGTTGGTTGTCATATATTTGAAGAACTCTTTCATAATAAGCGCAGATAATTAAAAGATAATTAATGAAATTTGAGCCCAATGATCACGTTTAAGTGTGAAAAAATATTATCTATCGAAAACAGTTTTTTGTGGAATAAAAATGCAATAGAAATGTTTTTGTCATCAGATTGCAAGTAAACTATTTCACCAAGTATCACTTTGCCTTTGACTGTGTTTAATTTTGTTGCGTCGGATGGCCAAATTCGAAATTCAATTCCGTAGGCACGAAGAAAATGTTTATCGTTTTAGATGCTCCATGTAGCTCCACTGTTTGCTATGCCTATTGACTCTCCTGTGGGGAAAAGTCATCACCGTTGCCTATGCGTTTTACGGAAAGAGAGCATTATTTATGGCACAGCCCAGCGAAAGCGTTCCAATTAGCCTCGAGGGAGAGATGGGGCGTGCGGGTTCAGAAGCAGTCTCCTGCGACTGCCCTTTTCTGAGTCTACCGGAAACGCTAAAAGATTGCTCTGCCGCACCGAAATCCCATTTCTTCCCATTACTCCTCCATCCGCTTCCCCGCCCTCCAACCGTTTAATTTCCTACTCCCCCCCTCCCCAAGGGCGAATGGGTCTTCCCGGGAAAAGATGGGGATGGGACGAAGCCTGGGCCTTCTAATCGCTGCAAATGAACCACGCGAAATCTCATTAGTGGGCGTTCATCCATTCAATCCATTATTGGGTCTCCTCGTATCCACCACCTACGACAATGCGAAGGAGGAAACTGTTTTGTCTTCGAGATCTTCCCTTTCCATTTCGTTCACTTTCACGTCAAGAGAGGGCACCGCTCAATCATTTAACCTCTTCTTACATCTCTCCACGGCCCACTACTTCTCCTGGGTCCCTCCCTTAAAAGCTCTACTGAATGAGTACAACTTGTTGACCTCTGACCTCATTCCTTTTATTCGGAGAAGAAATTTCCGCCAGGTAGTCTTGGGGCGGATCGAATTATTTGATCGAGATGTAGATATCCCCTTTTGATTTTAATTTAGAGTTCGCCGTTGACCAGGAGAGAGCATTTTGGAGCGGGTTATCGAGAGGTCAAGAGCTCCATGCATCTCTTCTCGCAAGTTCTCCTTACATTTTTCAAAAATAGATTTTCAACCATTATTTTTGCTCTTACTTTAGATTTATACTAACTATTGTTTTTGGGGTTATTATTGGGGGAATTATTTATTACTTTGAGAAAATAATGGCTTTGGAATGAAATGTACTTAAATACGAGGCGTGTTCATAAAGTGAGGCCCGTTTGGTCACAGGAAAAAATATATGAAACACATTTTATTGGCACTTTTAGTTAGCTACAAACCTACTTCACTTATCTACATAATTGCCGTTCACTTCTAAGCATTTTTCATACCGCTGCACCAGCTTCTTTAACCCCTCTGCATAAAAACTCGCCGCCTGAGGGTTGAACCAATCGACAACGCCATTCTTGAGTTCCTCTTCGGTTTCGAAACGTTGTCCACCGAACCACTGTTTCAAGTGCAAGAAGAGGAAGTAATCGCTGGGTGTAAGGTCAGGACTGTACGGTGTGTGGTTTAAAGAGTTCCCAACGACCCAAAAACTCTCGTCCACTGGACATTCTTTGCTCTTTGTGGTGGTCGGTGAGCATTTTCGGTACCCACCTTGCACGCGATGTGTGGTATCCGAGGTTTTCCGTAACAATATTGTAGACAGTAGTGCGTCCAAGTTGAGGAAATTGTTCAGCCAGGCCATTAATTGTCAATCGACGATCACATCGCAGTTTTTGTTCAACTTACGAAACAATTTCATCGGTCAGAATACTGGGCCTACCACTTCGCTCTTCGTCATGGACATTTGTTCGTCCATTTTTAAAATCACAGCACCATTGTCTAACCTTTCTTTCACTCATAACTGTAGGTTTATAAACTAGGCATAATTCCCGATGAATTTCAGCAGCCGACAATCCTTTTGCATACAAGAATCGTATGACAGAACGCACTTCACAGCTGGCGGGATCAACGATTGTCGCGGACATTGTTGTTTGCATGCACGGACAAGCAAACGACTTCTGAAACAAAACAAATGCTGCTATAGCTTCTCAATGAATCAGTAGATGGCGCTGCAGAAGCAAAACTGTGTTCTAAAGCGCCAATATTTAAATATAAGCAAACGGTACTTACTTTAAGAAACCGACTCGTACTTGATTACGTTCTATTTTCCCCATCACAAATCTGGTATAATTCATTTTAAAATGGGTAATATTACCTCAGAATTGGGTAACGTGTTTTGGAGATATCCAAAGTCATCCATCAGTCGCTCTCTCATGCTCGTAGGAGGCTGACGTGCCTAGCGGTCGCTCCGTCATACTTTCACGCTACAACCCTCAGCTCCCCCCCCTGCCTACTGCAATGGCCCCCAAGGGAATTGGTAAGAAGGACCTGGACGCCGACCAAGGAGACCTGCGGTCGATGCTGGACGGTGTGATGAAGACAATGTCATCCTTCAAGGAGGAGTTGGATCAAGCGAAGGATGGCACACCAAAAAAGCAGGCGAGCCTCACGGCTCTTGAAGAAAGATTTCTTTCCTTCAAAAAGCAGGTGGAGAGAGATTTACAACGCTTATCTGAACACCTGAATCAGATGGAGGAGAAAGCAGAAGATTTTGACAATCGCCTCGACGCTTTAGAGCAATATTCACGCCGAAACTGCCTGCTGATACATGGAATTAACGAGACTGAACGAGAGGATTGCCTCAGGATTGCCGAGGACTTTTTTAAAACCAAGGTAAAGGTTGATGTAAATCCTATCCTCCTCGGGCGTGCACATAGAATTGGACCCTACAAAACCTCCAATGAGTCCTACCCGAGGCCGATAATAGTGCGATTCCTTTCTTATCAAGAGAGGGACAAAGTGTGGAAAGCCAAAAAAATGTTCTCTGCCAATAATCTAAGTGTTCTCCCACTACTTCCAACCAATACCACAAGAACCTCTTCAACTTGGATTGACCTAGCTGTTACAGCAAAGAAAGACAAAATAATCACTCATGGACAGCTCCCGGTTCCTGGTATCTCCTCTCATGATCTGATATATCTTGCTTACTCAGTTAAAGCTCCCAAATTTAAGCAGACGTTCATACGTCGACGCAATCTAACGATGGTTAATGACGATGAATTGATATCCGAAGCACACGCACTCCCATGGTCTTCCATCGAACACACAGAGAATGTAGATGATAAGGTTGAAATCCTAAATATCCTGTTAATGTATCTCCTAAACAAATTTGCACCTGAGAAAGTAATTCGAATCTCTAAACCAAATGCACCATGGTTAAACTTAGATATTAAACAATCGATGGCAGCGCGTGATTCAGTCTTTAGAATTTTCAAAAAAACCAACGATCCCGACGCATTTAACAGATATAAGTATCTCAGAAACAAAACTAAACAGAAAGTAAGAAATGCCAAAATAAATTTTTTCCAGTCTGCCACAAAACCCAAAAACTCACCAACTGATCTATGGAAAAAACTTAAGTCGAATGGCATTGGTAAAACTAAAGACCTTATTCTTCCCGCGCATTTATCTCTCGATGCATTGAATGATAGATTCTCACAACCACCTAACACAATTTTACACGAAATTAAAGATCAAACCTTAAAGATGTACCATTCAAGAGCAGGAAATATGAGCAATGCCACAGAAGAATTCAAATTCACTCCTGTAACCGAAATACAAGTATACTCTTCCATTAGACGAATCAAGTCTAAGGCGCAAGGTTCGGATGGACTCCCTCTTGATTTTATCAACAAATTAATCCCAATAATACTGCCTTACGTCACTAACATCTTCAATTCATCTTTCTCACAAGAACGATTTCCCAACCAATGGAAATGTGCCCTGATTAAACCAATCCCCAAAAAGACCACTTCTCAAGAAGAAAAAGATTACCGCCCGATCTCCTTTCTCCCAATCCTCTCTAAAGCCTTCGAAAAACTTGTACATGAGCAAATGGCTGATTTTCTACAGCACAATAATATTCTTGACCCATACCAATCTGGTTTTCGCAATGGACATAGCACCACTACTGCATTAGTCAAAATAACTGATGTTATACGACGCTCAATGGACAAGAAGGAGGTATCAGTACTAGTTCTCCTAGACTTTTGCAAAGCTTTTGACTCATTAGATAAGGATATCCTCGCAGCAAAAATTAAGTGCATGGGCTTTTCTCCCTCTGCTATTAACTGGATTACATCATATCTTTCTGGTCGGCAGCAGAAAGTAATCAACTCCGACTCATGCTCTTCGTGGGCAAACGTATCAAGAGGTGCTCCCCAAGGCTCTATTCTCGGCCCCCTGCTATTTTCCTTATACATTAATGACTGTCCCTCTATACTTCAAAAATGCAAATATCACCTCTACGCGGACGATTTGCAAATCTACTTACACTCTGACATTAGTAACTTGCAAAACAGCCTGCGGCATATTAACAATGATATTTCACATCTAAACTACTGGAGCAAAACTAATTTCTTAAGCATAAATCCTAGCAAGTCACAAGCAATTATAATTGGTTATCCAAGAATGTTAGCATCTATAGATAAAGATCAATTGCCGACTTTACATATCGCAGATGTACCCATCCCCTATTGTGAGGTGGTCAGAAACCTAGGTTTAATGATAGATGAAAAGCTCTCCTGGTCATATCACGTAATTAAAATATGTAAATCAGTCAACAAGTCTTTATTTCCTCTGCTAAAGCTGAAACACGTGATACCCACATCTTTAAAGAAACAGTTAGTGTCCACCCTAATACTACCGCACTTCGATTATGCTGATGTAGCATATCAAGACCTTTCCCAAGAGCTTTCATTAAAACTTCAGCGTTCCCTCAATTCATGCATTAGGTTCATACTTAATTTACAAATTTCCGACCACATAACTAATTATATAAATAAACTATGTTGGCTAAAACTTGACTCTCGTCGCCTCCTGCACACACTAACCCTTCTATATCAAGTACTGAATACAAAAACGCCATTATATCTTACAGCTGATTTTCGTAGTCTCGACACAGTACACACTACATACACCCGGGGAAGCCACAAACTCGTCATTCCTCATCACCGAACAGCCATATTCAACAAGTCATTCACTGTTACTGCCTGCCGGGAATGGAACAACATCAAATTAACCACAATACACGCACTCTCATTGTCATCGTTTAAAAGGGCACTATACAAGACAATGCTCACAACCCAACAATCGAAATGACAAGACGCACGTTTTTAAACAATACAAGACGTTATTTTTATTTTTTTTATTTTGTAAAATTCTTCTTCTTTTATTATATTTGTCTACATTACCTATATTTTACAGTTTTTATTTATATATTATTTGTCTGTAATTTCATTTGCATTTATTTTATTACTCCCTTTATATTTTAATTTTTAATTTAAAATGTATATATAGAAACACTTCTTGTAGTAAAACATTAGCTATATCTCAGTAGGATTTCGCAGGTTTTCACACCCCCCTTCCTGTGTGGGTGCTTTCCTGCATAATTTCAAGTGTTTCTCACATTGTATGTAAATGATATTTTAAACTATATATGTATATGTAACTTGACGAGGGGTTAGGTGGAAGAAGGGACTATCTCAGTCTCAATCTCGCCCCAATAAAGACACTTTATTATTATTATTATTAAAGTCACTAACCGAGAGCTCTGTTGCTCGTGTATGCTGTTATAATTTTCAATTTAAACATAGATATGATTGTACAAAAATTGTATACTCGTTCATATCACTCCAGTGTATAAAACGCTCTCCTGCCCCAAAGACAACGGTAAGGAATATGACTCAAGGTAGCGGGAGGGTTCCCCCACGGAGAGAGATGAGGGATGGAAGGGGAAACAAAAACAGAGCAGGCAGAGCAAGTAATCCTTGAAAGGTCACTACATTATTTAATGATATTCTAATGCTGCCATGCCGGAAGGGTTATGACAACAAAACGCACGACGTTAGTGAAAGTGCATACAATTGAGTAGAACTAATTATTCCATCAACGTTGAGTGTGGCAGGTTGAATTTTTATTATCTATAACCCTACAAATATCTATCAAAATATACTATCCCTTATTGTCCGTGGGAAGGAGTCCTTGAGTCTGGTAGTTCCAGCATCTCTTTCTCGAATTTTATATACGTGATGACCTATGTATGTTGGAGTGCGAGCAATTTTAGAGACCTCGGTGCTGAAACATGCGGATCTTAAATTATTTAGCAAGTTTAACCTAGCATTGAGTCGTCTTTCTTCCAATGGTTCCCACCCAAACTCCATAAGTATTTCAGTGACGCTTTCCCCTTCATCATAACAGTTTTCCACGAAACGAGCTGCCCGGCGTTGGACCTTCTCAATTTCCCGAATGAGGCCTTTTTCACAGGGATCCCATATGCTACATGCATATTCTAAATGGGGTCTTACAAGAGCGTGGTAACAACGTTCCTTGACCTTGGAGTTACTTCTGCCGACAATGCGTCTAATAAATCCTAATTTTTTATATGCTTGCCCGCAGTCTCTACGTATGTAGGTCCCACAAGTTAAGTCTTTAGTGAATGTAACACCTAGGTATTTCACCGTATCAACTACTTCAACGTCAACTTAGGCTAACTTGTACATAAATCCCGTGGATCTTTTAAAGAAATTTACCACCGAACATTTATTAAGATTTAAAGGCAATCCCCATTTTGAACACCATTCATTAATGCTATTTAAATCACGTGCTAGAATTAAACGATCATCATCCCCAGATATTTCCCGATAAATCACTGTGTCATCCGCGAACATTCTTATCTTACTTTTCACTTCGCGGTTCAAATCTTCAACAGAAATCAAGAAGAGCAACGACCCGATTACGCTTCCCTAAGATGCTCCCTAGGCCACTCGTACTAGCGCCGTCAAGGACTACCCTCTGTTCCCGCTCTGAAAGAAAGTCTTCAACCCAATTTATTGCCCCCTTGTTTACACCTGCGACCTTTAATTTATGAATAAGTTCACCATGGAGAACCTTATCAAATTCTTTTTGAAAATCTAAAAACATCGCATCCATTTGCCTACCACTTTCACCCGATAAAAGTAAGTCATGTGTGAATAATCCCAATTGGCTGCGTAGATTTTTGCGGCGGTGGCTTGAAGAATTCTGCATTTTCGTTTTTCGTTCTTCGACCCGAAGAAGCCGGATGCAACTTCGGCGAAACTGTTCGGCTTCAAACAACAACGCGGTGAAAACCCGAAAATGCAGAATTCTTCAATCCTAATTGGGTCTCGTATGAGCGGGTTTCCCTGAATCTAGTGCTCTAAAATTTTGCAACATATAGACGTGAGAGATATG
Source organism: Hetaerina titia (assembly GCA_037158775.1). NCBI lineage: Eukaryota > Metazoa > Arthropoda > Insecta > Odonata > Calopterygidae > Hetaerina > Hetaerina titia. Next base: position 2,895,360 of record CM073776.1, on the reverse strand, counting down.
GGTCTGTAATTGCTGGGGTCCTCCCTGTCACCACTTTTAAAAATAGGCGTTATTTGTGCGGTTTTCCAGGCCTTAGGGATTCCGGATTCAGTGAGAAATTTGTTAAACATAACTTTGAGGTACGGGGCGATGATAGAACCTAAATGTTCTATCACCCTAGCTGATACATTTTCGGGACCCGGGGATTTGTTGGGTTTAAACTCATTGAGCAATTCCTTGTTCATCCACTGTTATTTTGGCATGGTTTCAGTATATATTGTTTCTTGGAGATACGCAATGGCAACATAGTTCGTGAAAACTCTTTGGAAGAATGGATTTAGAATATTAGCTTTACCCCCACTGTAGGTATGAATTATACTGTCACAATCCCGTAAGCAAGCCACGGTGTTTTACCCCCTTTTACTTCTCTGACATATCACCAGAAAGCTTTGGGGTCAGTGTCCAAATAGTCGCAAAGTACTTACCGTTTAAAGTCTTGAAACGCGACGCAATTGTGTTTCGGTTTCAATTTTAGAGTATCTATACTTGTCAAATAACTGTTTATTCTCCGAGGATGATGTGTTCACGCCTGTCTTCTTTATCCTAAAGGGTAATATTCTCTGCATGCATTATGAGTCTTGTTGATGACTTTCTGTTGATGACCCTGTCTCCTCCAGAATTCAATTGCTCTCTCCCCGCGTTCATTCCTCGTGCCTAACCCATAGTCCTCCACCTCATCACCATCTCTTCCTTCGCCTACCGTTGCATTCCATTCCCCCATCACTGTCAAATATTTCCCTGCAGGACACGCGATAGTATCCTCTAAATGATCGTATATCCAATCGACTTCTTCCACCTTATGGTTGCACGGTGGCCAAGTTCGTTGCTTCTGCTTTTATCTCCACTAGTGATATTTTAACTATTACTTGCTCTATGTTATGGTGAAACATTAGGAGATGAATACCTCCAAGTTTTCATGACAACTGTGTTTAATATAAAGTGTAGTAATGAAAATTTACTGAGAGCAAAAGCGCACAGTGCCATTAATCGCCATTTACTCTAGGTAATATATTTTGGTGAAAACTGTGCAAGAAAATATACTAACCTTTTTAGCAAATTTTACGGTAATTTGTATGTTTTTGCATCTTGTTGTAAATATTAACTGTTAGAGAGGCTTATTTGGAACACTCAAAAGGAGAAGAGGGAAATTAAGTGGATCTATCCTTAGGCATCACATCTTACTGACGACGACAATGGAAGGAACCGTTGAGGTGTAGGATTACAGGGAAATACCAGAAATGAGCAGTGAAACTCGTCGGTGCCAGCAGTAATGAGGGAATCGAGGAGGGAAGAGGAAGGCGACGTAAGCCTATGCAACCGGCAACGGGTCCCCTGGTCCTAGCGAGTGCATGAGTGATTCCCGCCGTTGTCGCATGGCGAGCACGGGTTGAACGTTTCCTCTCTTGCAGGTTCGTCCGCGAGGCGACGGGCTTCAACGTGGACATGCGCATCGGCATCCACACGGGCAACGTCCTCTGCGGCGTCCTCGGCCTTCGCAAGTGGCAGTTCGACGTGTGGAGCGATGACGTCACCCTCGCCAACCACATGGAGTCCGGAGGCGTACCTGGGTGAGTGGTGCTTTGCCATCTGTCGTTCCCCTTTTCTTTCGCGCCTCCTTAGTTCTCATCTTTTCCCCACACCCGGGACTGCTGCATCCCACGACTTTATGTGGCGCTGGGCCTCTGTAATGTCCGTCGGACGGTCCGAGACCAACTGAGATCCCAACCGAAGCGGGTCCCATTCAGACAATCGAAATCCCTTTTCCGAAGGATAATGATGTTTGTTGGATGTGTATATAATCCAATTCAGGGTTTTCGGTCTCAAAGGCGCCATATTTGTTTGCGCCCATCTACTGGCGTGTTTCGGCTGGCGACCGCTTCGGTCGTGAGCCGGGCAGTGAACCGGTATTTGTCGAATGGACTGAAATCACTTGCCTCTTCTACACCATGTCGAGAATTGGAGGCATTTTTTGACCTCACACATATTGCGGAATTTCGGTGGAAAAAACGCCTTCTTCTGCGGACAGAAGGAACAGTTTCTTACATCGAATAATCTTGAATTCCTTTTAAGTAAGTCCTAAATAAAATTATTTTTACCCGTATATTATCTCTCAGATGACTAATTTCCATTCTGGTGAAAACATATTTAGAGCTCATATGTTAATCATTTTGAGAGTCTAATTCACACGCGGTGAATAATGACAATAAGTATTGTTTTTCTCATTCTTTCGAAAACTCAATTTTTAGAATATTCGTAATTCATTTTAAACATTCAAATATAGGATTTCCAAGAAAAAATTAAAATTTTGAAAAATCCATGTGAAAAGATAAGCATTATCAGTTGAAATTCATGATAAAGGATTGTATTTTATGATGGACACTAATTTATCTTCCACGTACCATTCAGATAATGTTTCAATGGAAAACTTCGCATTGGGACCCCATTTTGGACAGGAATGTCTTCGAATGCAATTAACTGGCTAAAGTCCACACTCCGTTGAAATATATATTAGATATTTTAATTATTGGGGAATGAGGAAAATTAACTTAGGACTATTAAAGCTACTGCCATGACCGGCAAGCGCCCTGGAAGGCGTCTTCGGTGACCCAAGTGTTTCGATCCCACTCCGACCAATAGGAAGGCGCGGGAAATTCAATTGCATTACTTTCGGAACTAAATGTGTTCTCCATATTTATTTCGCCAGGGTTCACCCCTAGGGAACATTTGCCGAGGGAAGATGGCACCCTGGTCAACCCGCGCGAAGGCGTCCCCGCCGCCGCGTCGAATTTCCCTCGGGAAGTACGGGAACGCATGACGCGCTTCCGAAATATGTACGGCCTTTCAGCCCCATTGAGGCCCACTCCCACCTTCCTTCGCCCCCTCGACCTTTGGGAGGGCGCGCGAAGGGCCACTCCATGCCGAGGAATCCCACCCGCCCGCCTCGACATTCGGGAGGCTGCTCTCTCGAGCGAGAATTCTCATTCCGCGCACTCCTCCCTTCATCCATTTATTCCTATCGCCGCTGGTCCATTCCAGCAGAAACATAAGCCCCGAACCTCGCAGGGGTCGCGCGTTTCCCGTGAGAATGCGATAAGGCTCTCTCTCATCCGTGTTTGCCCTGTCATTCTCTGGCGTTGCCGCTGACAACGCTTCATTGTTATCAAACTCGTGGCGTAAGTCGATTATCTTGACGGCCATTGCGATTGCCACTGATTGACGTGACGTGGCCGTGACGCATTGAAGTGATAACTGAAGGTTAGCCGTCTTATAGCTGTCTCGTCTTCCTTGACCTTCAATGAACCTCGCCTGCTTCATTCCGTCGCCTTTTATCTTTTGCAGCTAAACACTTCTTTTGCCATTGGATATCTATTTCTAACGATTTGTATAAGATTGCAAGCCACTTGGCTCTTCACTTCTTGTTTGCATCTTAGATTTATAAATCCATAATTCTGTTGAATATGCTAAAAATTACACAGGCCAACAGTGGTTTTGGTGCCCGAGCTTTTAATGCTTATTTAAAGAACAATTGGAGTGCTGAATCCAATTATGACACTAGTTTTTTCCTATCAGCTATAGTTTTCAAGATATAGATATGTTGTTACTTACGTGAAAAAATCTTCTACATGATGATATGGGAATATAGTATTATATTAATAATAAAACCCACTAAATATAAAGACTTGATTTATTTCTAGGGCTGTCAAATCACCCACAAACACAACAGAATTTTACAATACAATTGAACACAAATACTAAAATTTTTTACTGCAATAAAACAAATTGAAAAGAAAAAAATACATAAAAACATCACTCAACACATCGGAAGCTTCTTTTGCGCGATTTTCTTGAGTGCACTTTGTTCAAACAGTCTCGTTTTAAGCACCATCAGTAATCTGCCATCATATGGTTATCTCATCTTCCTTGGTAGCGAGCTTCCATTGTTTTTATATCCTGGTGAAATCTTTCACTTTGTTCTTCACTTGTGTCTCCTAAATTTCCAAGAAAATTGTCTAAGTGGCTGTGTAGGTAGTGAACTTTTGTGCTCATATTACATCCAAGTGATTTGAAGTTACTGAGCATAATGTTTACCAGCTCAATATAATTTTCACTTTTGTGATTTCCTAGAAAATTTTTTATGACCTCAACAAATGACATCCAACTAATTTTTTCAATCTCATTCATTGACTCGACAAAAGCAGGATCCTTTGTAAGTTGTCTAATTTGTGGCCCCTCAAAAATACCAGCTTTAAGTTTTTCAATACTTATATGGGGCATCTTTAGTCTTAAGAAGCCGAAGCATGGTCCATCCTTGTCAAGAGCCTTTACAAATTGCTTCATTAGGCCTAGTTTAATATGTAGAGGCGGTAAGATGATTTTCTCCCTTTCAACTAAAGATTCAGCAATGATGTTTTCTTTCCCAACAACCAAGTTTTCTCTCTTAGGCCACTCCTTCTTAATCCAGTGGTTTTGTCTGTCCCTGCTATCCCAGAGGCACAAGAAACAAGGATATTTTGTGTAGCCACTTTGCTGCCCAAGAAGAAAGTTCACCATTTTTAAATCTACACAAATCACCCAGCGATGTTCCTGGTATTTTATCTTCTGTAAGACCAATGCTATTGTAGCGTATTCTTCTTTCATTTTAGTTGAATGAGCGATTGGTATTGCGCCAAACCTGTTACCATTGTGAAGAAGTACACATTTTAAACTACGCTTGGAGCTATCAATAAACAAACGCCAATCACTAGCATCATATTGTGATAGTAGTCCCATTTTTTCCAAAAGACCCTTAACGTCTAAACAAAATGTAAGATTGTCTTCTTGAGTAAAGAAGGGTAGCATATCCTTTTCCCTTGTGCGATAAAAACTTATTTTTGCAGTAAATTCTTTTCATGCAGTCTTGATGCTACCAGTTCGGATGCTTCCTTCGATAAGTTCAGTTCTCTAGCAAGACCGCTTAGTTCATCTTGATTAAATAGTTGAGGAATTGTTGATACCCCCTCGTAGTCACTGCCACTATCGTCAATAGAATGAGAAATGTTTTCAAATAACTCAAATTCTTCCTTAGATATATCTGGTAACGTCTGAAATATTGGGATCGGTATTTCTTCTGAATGGGGTACCGGGCGTCTAGCTGAAGGCAAATCTGGATATGTCCACTTGTGGCGATTTTTTCGATTTATTCCCGAAACATTTACTATGCAAAAATAACAGTCGTTAATATGGTTCACAGGTTCTCTCCACACCATTGGCACACCAAATTTTAGACTTTTCCTTTGTCCTGTTGTCCATTGCCGCAGATGTTCAGTACATGTTTTACACAGAAAATGCGGTGCCCATGTTTTATCTTGGCCACCAAGCTTAACACCAAAATATCCCAAGTATGCACGTTTCACAAAGTCTGTAATATTTTTCCTATTTTCTTTTACCATGTATTCCCCACAAACGTAACAAAACACATCAGGATCATTAACACAGCATCTTCGACTTGAGCTCATTTTTAGATGATGTCTTACAAAAAGTTAAACTTTGAAGTAAAGTCTGTCCACCTGCTCCGAATAGCCAAGGGCAACTAATAAAACAAAAATGGCTGTCACGAGAACAGAAAACGTGGATGCCATCTAACGGATACCTTATGAACTAATTCGCCATCTTTTACCGAAGTCGATACAAACGATTTTTGTTTCTTAATCTCATTGGCCTACAATATAGAAATATACATAAAAGTTATTGACAGTTTATTGAAAATAAAAGGAACACCGTAGAGTGGTTATAAATTAGTATATTTATAGATTTATTTAACTTTGAAAATTATTTTCCGGAATATATAAATTATTAAAACAACTAATCGTAAGATGTGCCATATCTAAAAACGTAGAGCTGTTAAATAAAAACGGATTTCATATTTCGATTCAGGTCTACAAATATAGTTAAAATCAGCACAAAGATTCCCGGCACCAAAAAAAAATTTTTTTGTGAGCATGTGTAATTTTTAGTTGTAATTTTTTAAAATTACTAATAAGTTAATGTGAATTTAATTCTTTCTAGAGAGCACTTAATTTAACTCTGAGCCAAGAAATCTTGCGAGATCTTCTTCTCTCTTCAAAAAAGAACTTTTCACTACACCCTTCCTGCCCCTATTTATAGTATTAACTTTCTCATAATCATTCGCCCCTAAATTATTTTTACCGTACGTACATTTTGTTCTTTTCTGTGCAATTTAAAAAATAAATATTAGAGATTTTATGTGTATTTGCCAGTTGGTGTATACGATTCATGTTTTAGGGAAAGGAATTGGATCAAAGTCCCTGGCCCGACATTTTCTCTCTGCTTCTGCCCATCCTGTAACAGTTCTTGGTAAAGGATAATATGTAGTCAGCAGAGCTGAAGTTATTTACGAAAAATTAATTCATTAATTTTTTTTTCATCTTCAAATAAAATCTCTTGCTTACAATTAACTCAGAGTCCGTCTCAGATCGGCAAAAAAAATTTTTTTGTAGGCCTGTGTTATCGTTTCCACAACATATCAAGGGAAGAACGTGCTTTTATTTATATTTCCATTTGGTACACTGCAAATTCACCGCTAGGGTTTTGGTACCCTTAAGGACCTTCCCGAGTTCACCTGCCGGGAAGCCTTCGATACGTTGAAAAGTCGCCGGAAAAAGTGTGACGATGCTCAAGGGATGTTTCTCATAAATTTTCCGACACTTTCCCTGATGTATCTCCCGCATTTACCAAGATGCAGGCCATACACTCGGAGGGAAGCAGATTTCAGTTAGTATAAGCCTCGGTGAAATGATTTCTTTAATGGGAGGCATGTTCTATTCTGCTAATTTGTATAAAAAGGCTTCTGGCAGAGACTCTCACAATATAATTACACAAGCCATTCTAGACTTTCCTCTCCATGTTTAATTCTAACAATTTCATAATTTAGAACTCATGGCGTGGGGAATGATTAGTGTCTTGTTTGCGTTACTATAATTACTTTGGAAGAGTATTTGTCTTTCTTGTTGAAACAAATGAATGCCGTAGTTGAATGGAATGCCAAAATGCACAGGATAAAAATCTAAATCACTAAGTGAACATAAGATTGTGCTTGGAAAGTGGAGATTTTTAATTTCGCCCTAACTGGTAGTTAGATAATTAATAGAAATAAATGAAAAATGCAATCAGAACAACTTTGCCTTTTTGTTAACTTGGGGGGGGGCGTATTATTCAATGGGCAAAGTTTATGGATGTGCTTGTATCGGTGTATAGAGAAGTAGGCTAGGGAACTAGGCAAATTGCTATGAATATTTTTGTGAATTAGACCGCAATAGTCAGTTGCAGTTGCTGTTGAGTAAATAATAGGAGAATTGTCGAAAGTATTCAACGAAGATAAATCGCAAGAAAGGCAAATAAATTCAAGTTTAGACAATTAGGGAAGATGACTGTCATGTTGATGTCGGAGGGAATAAATTGGATCAAACGGAGCAGTTAACATAGTAAGGCAGCATTTGGGAGATAAGGGGCTTCATAGTAGGAAAATCGGAGGAGCCACAGGGACTGCAAAAGAAGCATTTCCAAGTGCTCGAAAATTGATGACAGGTTCACTGGATTAATGTATAAAAAAGTTATATTAAAAAACTTCAACAAGGAGCGAAAAATAGTCTACATATATAAGAGGATAGCTCGAGGATGCTTTTCAGATGTAGGATTAAGGATGGAAGGTAAAACGAAGTTGGGCATTAAATATGACGACTTACGGTAATATTTGAAATCCAGTGAAGGATATCTTGAAGGAAATTCGAAGAAGGTAGAAGAAAGTGGGTGGGGGAAATTGAAATGTAGACCCGGATGTTGAAGGCCTTCGACATAAGGGAGGACGTTAATTAAGAGGGCAAGAACGAGAGGGGCATGCAATGGACATTCTAGACGGAAAGAAGATTATTGGGTTCAAGATGCGACTTAATGAACATAGGGTAACAAGAAGTTATCCTTTAATATAATATTCGTGAGGATCTTCCAACGTCTTCATTTAATAAGTAAATTAAAGTAGAATTTTATATGTGTTTTTTCAATTTCATTTGTGCTTATGTGAGCAGAGCCAAGGGAAAGTATGGGCTTCGTCGCTGGCCGAGGGACATGTTAACGGAAGGTGTCCGAAGGCCTAGACGGATACGTTATATCTCATCTACATCATATCCCGCAGGCCAACGCAAGGGCGTGTGGCGGGGGGTGTTAGGTCACCACTCGTAAAAGGGAACAAAATCACATGAAAAATCAGCACACCCATGCAAACCCATACCCACAGTGGCGTATTCATTCCTGCAAAAATCCTTTCATTCTACACGCATGCAATTATATATACTAACATCTAACAAATAACTGCATCTTAGGATGTAGTAAGAAATGTATCCAATACCGTGCAAGACAGAATTTGAAAATCTAGAAGGCGAAATTCCACTCCACATAGACATGAAACATACAACGGACTCCACTCCTAAGGACACAGGTAGGGAATGTGGCCCAACGCTGCAGATAGGTGGAGGGTCCCCCCACAACAGAGAGACGAGGGACGGAAGTGGAAATTCAAAAACAGAAAAGGCAGAGCAAGTAATACTGTTAAGAGGGGCACATTATCATCTGTCATGCGGAAAGAAAGGATTTTTACAGCAAAACACACGAGGTAAGTGAAAGCGCATGCAATTTATTGGAATGGATAGGATTGAGTAGAACAGAAACGATATTGTTAGCAACTCCACTGGTAGTGCTTGAATGGCAAGAGATAGCTGTTGAGGGCAGGGATGCTGTGCGGCAGATGCGCGGAAATAGACCTTTTTTGAGCACTCGATGTGTCTCGCTACCCGCGGCCTGGGGAGGGGGTGCGAAGACGGCTCGGAGGAAACATGGATGGGATGGAAAACAGCAGTGCCCGAGGCATTGGTGCGTGTCAGTGGAATCCCCAGAGATATAGGGAGACTTTGACTGAGACCTGATCGATCGAGTAACCCGAGACTTTCACCCCCTGCTCCTTTTTCCATCTCTAGTCCCGCATGACTCGGCCAGAGCGAAGGGCCAGACTCTGGCCAGCCGGACTCCGCCGCGATATTTCTGATAGAACGGTGGTTTCGGTAGGGAAGGGGGAGAGACAGGGATGGGGTGGGGGAGGGGAATCGAACTTTTCTCTCCGAAGCAGCGTACAACAAAGGAACTCGGGTAATTGTTTCCGCGCACCGCCGCTGGAGCGCGCTCCCGTCGTGACGCTGCGCTCGCTGCCCGCGTAATGGTCTCCCGCCCCATCCTTTCACTCCTGCCCCTTCCCTCGTGCCCTTGAGCCAACACCTCCCTTTCCCTGAAGCTCGTAGAATTAGGATCCAAGAAGTATGTAGACCGCTTCCAGTATTACCAGGTCCCTCCTGAGTGTCTCTCCCACTGTAAAGGACAGTCTATGGAAACGGTGTTTTTGAAATCCAAAAATTTCCGTAGTATTGGACGGATATTGGTTTTTCAAAATGTAATTTCTCTGTTTCGGAATTGTTATTTAAATTTTCCTCATAATATGCCACGAGATTTTCAGTGTATTTTTAATGAGATATGGACTAAATGCAAGGAAAATTTTTAGATATAATTGGCCGTCTCATACCAAATCCTTATTCAGGGAATCACCAAAAAGAAATCGCTTTGTTATTAATATCTCGATAGAGGGCCGGATCATCAGTTAATTATCTCATTTGCGTATTGATTTCAGAATTTATAGAATTGATGTGAATGAGAAATATATAGACCAATCACGCTCTCGTACGTTGAACCAAAGGCTTGAAAAATTGTTAACACTCTTTGATACGCTCAGTGGTAATTTAAGGGAACTTAACTCCAGCTCTTTGGGCAAATGCACTCAAGGGAACACTACCAAGTGAGCTCACTGAACCGTTTAATGAGGAATTGGGTGGTGTCGTGCGCTGTTAAGAGAAACATCGCCGTACCGTTCGATGGAAGGAATAATTTCTCTTCCTGCTATTCAGTAGGAAACATTAAGCATAGCAATTCGGATTCGAAAAATCTCATCAATTGATTCAGTAAGGGCTGATGAATTATTGCCCACAGTCACACACCCTCGGACTTCCCCAAAATTATGACATAGTAACGGCCCCTGACAACCTGGCGGCTTTGACAAAGTAACATCCTTTACCGTACACTCTCGAGGGTGTATGGTACGGGGTGTTACTTTGTCAGCTTTGTTTATGCGTGGTGGCCTCTTGCGGTATAAGACGTATATATATATATATATATATATATATATATATATATATATATATATATATATATATATATATATATATATATATATATAAGTATATATATATAAGTATATATATATATATAAGTTTATTCATCTAAGTCTATATTGTCCCCTTCAAAGGAATCCCCATCGACTGCAACACACTTATGCCAGCGCTTGATCCAATACTCGGTAATTCCTCGTAAACATTTTTTATATTCGGTTTTCGGTATGTCCATCAGTGCTTCCTGCGATTTTTCCATTACTTCCTCTCGGCTGCTAAAACGCGTTCCCCGTAATGGTTTTTTAACTCGATTGAACAGAAAGAAGTCACAGGGAGCCAAATCAGGTGAATTCGGTGGCTGTTGGATGGTATTTGTTGCATTTTTCGTCAAAAAATTACGAATAATGATAGCACTGTGCGACGGTCTCGACGCACTGTGCGACGATTTCTGGTCTCTTTCGGCGAATTGCTTCACGCAAACGTCTCATAACGCCCAAATAATACTCTTTGTTTACTGTCTGGCCTTTTGGCAAAAATTCATGATGCACTACACCGTTGTAATCCATGAAAACCGTCAGCATTGCCTTCTTTTTTGACTGGAAACGACGTGGTTTTTTTGGTCTCGGCTCATTTGGTGAACGCCATTCACTTGCCTGATGTCTGGATTGCGTGTCGTACTCATAAACCCACGTCTCGTCTCCAGTAATGATCCTTTTGATGAATGTGGGATCGGATTCAGCCTCGCAAATCATGTCTTTTGCGACGTCAACACGGTCTCTTTTTTGCATGAAATTGAGGTATTTTGGCACCAACTAAGCTGCTACACGACGGAAACCCAAATCATTAACCACAATGTCTTGGGCGGATCCATAGGCAATGTTCAAGTCCTCCGCTATTTCTCTGATGGTTAATTTGCGGTTATTGACCAACATTTCTTTTACTTTATCAATTTTTTCACCGACTTTCGATGTCGATGGTCTGCCACTGCGTTCATCATCTTCGATTGACTCACGACCACTTCTGAACCGCTCGTGCCACTGGTAAACGGCCGTTTTTTTAGAGAATCGTTGCCGAAACACTTTTCCAACATTTCCAACGTCCGTGCGCCACTAAATCCGTTTTTACGCAAAATTTAATACAAGTTCGTTGTTGCAAATTTAAATCCATTTCTGCAATGGTAAAAAATCGCCAACACACACAGAGATAGATGTACTCTTGGCTACGTAACTTTTGCAAATGTCAAATTATGACACTAAGATTTAAAGGGAATATCAACAACAGATGTACCAATTTAACAAAAAAACAGAACTCAAATCGGAACGATGGGAGCGCCACACGGTGGTTATTCCGGGAACTTTTTGTTCAAGGTAGTGTATATATATATATATATATATATATATATATATATATATATATATATATATATATATATAACTTAGACAGTAACACAGCACGAGAACACATAAAAAGAACACTCACAATAATATCTTGATGATTTCGACGGACTCGAGCTCCGTCTTCTTCAGAAGATAAGATATGACTGAGGAAAATGGTACGTGGTGCAGAGAGAGTAGGGGACGAGGGAGAGGGGAAAAACAGGTAGTGGGGGAGGGGTGAAGGAGGGGTATATGGAGGGGGAAAAAGCGGAGCGGAGAACAGGTGGTGGGAGAGGGGTGAAGGAGGAGGTTATGGAGGGGGAAAGGAAGGCCAGAGGGGAGCGGAGATGGAATAAGGAGGATGCGGAAATAGTAACAAGCGACACAGAAAACTAACAATTCGTCCCCAGATCCCACAACACCCATGACCAAGGCATCAACTCACCAAGTCATCATAAGAGCTTGAAAAGTCAAAACCCAGGACAAGGATGACAAAATGTATGCGGAGGAATAAATTGTCCCACCACCTCGCAAGAAACAAATCCACCTCCATCCACCCCAGCCCCACCCCCCCCCATTTAGTGAACGACATTGAGACCCGGATATTGATAGGCTTTACACAGCCATATAAGTGCCAATTCCATTGTTTTTAATTTTATAGGGTTATCGGAGGGGGGCAGGGATGCTAGCACGGAAACATTGTAGCAGTGGTTGAAGGGGGTGTTGTGGTGGAAGGCATGTTTTGGGATGGGAAGACCTGCGGACGGGGAAGAGGGATTACATGAGGCGCGATGATTGTTCACCCTGAGGTTCAGGGGTGTAGAGCACTGGCATATATAAAATGCCGGGCAGAGTGTGCCGGTCAGAAGATAGATTACATTCTGAGATGTGCATGAGGAGTGGGGGAAGGGCGGGAGAGAGTTCATCCATTTTTCCTGCCTCCATAGGATTTCTCTCAACAAACCACTCTCCCCACCCACCATCTCTAATACTTCCTCATTTGTTTTCCTTTCGGTCCATTTCACCTTCTCCATTCTTCTTCACACCCACATTTCAAAAGCCTCCAATCTACGTCTATCCTCCTGCTTCAGTTATATATATATATATATATATATATATATATATATATATAATTATATATATATTATTTATTTATTTTCGCAATGGGAAAATCTGGACACAATAAAACAAGAAACGACGAGACAACTAAATAGCCTAACTGCCGAGGACTTCCAAAGGTCCTTTAAAGAGTGGTAAAAAAGATGGAATAAGTATATAGCAACGAATGGAGAGTACTTTGAAGGGGAAAAAATCCATGTAGACTAAATTTTGCAAAATAAAGTTTTGATGGCCTCAGTTCGCGTTTTTAATGGACAGATCTCGTACTCTCGACGTCAGCATGGGCGATACGTGATTATGAGGTCCGATTCTCGTGTTGATTCGTTCTTATTACTGTGTCTGTTTGCCAAAGATTTCCTCAACCCCGAGTTACCTATCGTCTCTGCTTCCACGCACTCTCCCTCCGCTCTTTCGAGCGAAGAAGTCCTTTGGGTCGCTGGCTAGGGGCGCTACCTGAGGCGCCTCCATGGCCCCGGCGCTATTTTTCTAATCATCACCCATTTATTCAAACTTGTTAAATGTATATAAAATACATAAATTTATAAATCAACCCCGTCAACGATAAAGTTCGTTTTATTATTAAACTTCTGAGTTTTGTGAACCAGGTTAAGGAAAATCAGGGCGTCCAAAACAGCAGGTTCAGTGGAGAATGGGGTACTCCTTGGTTCAAATGTACATTCCTTAAGCGCATTGTTTGATGGTAATAACTAAAATATATTAATTCCTATTTGAAGTGTATTTTCACTTATACATCTTAGAGGAGCATTACACTTATACATATATACATCTTAGGGGAGCTGTTACATTGATTTCTATCATGGAATTTTTTTAAAGTTTTGGGAAACTTAACAATTACGTAAGACGCATTTACACTTTTAAGCCGCATGTGCGTGCGTGTGTGTGTGTGTGTAAAGAGCAATGGCGAAATTGAAGCAGATGGGAGGAAAAAAGAAAGTTGTAGAAAATAGATGGATGAAAGCGTGTTCAGGGAATTTTGGGTGTGGATGGAATGTGGATGTTTGTGATATGGATGGGAGATTGTTGGATAAGCGCGCGAGAGGGAAGAAAGGATTGGCCTTGTTTGGCAGGGTGAAGAGAGGCAGGAAGCATGTGGCTCCAAAGCGAAAATCGGATGCAGATTTTCCAGATCTTCCTGGGAAACCATAACCGGCACAGGGAAAGGAACTGGCCCCCATACCCTAATGTGTGAATATTCACACGCCGTATAGGGCTTGGTACATGGGTGAGCTCTACCATCACCTACTAAACCGACCTTCGGGTTGATCACTGTGTTTATGGTTTATATATATATATATATATATATATAAACCAGCCACATTGTATATATATATATATATATATATATATATATATATATATATATATATATATATATATATATACAATGTGGCTCGTCTCTTCTTCTGGCTATGGGTGCCATGAAACGCACCGTTCCTATCCTTTATAATATCGTGTGAATGCCTTTCTACTAACCTTTCCCGTTCTTGTGTGTCGTCTATTTCTCCTTTGGTGGGGGAAACAGCTCCCTAACGCCATCTCTTGGCCAAAAATTATCGGAGCACTTTGGTGCTTTATAAGATCGCAGATCTCAGTGTAAATTGGGTTTCCTTATTAGCTTAACTGGTTAAGCATCCGCCCGGCAAGCGGAAGGTCCGTGGTTTAAATCCCGGATAAGGATATATCTTTACATTGGTGATCTGCTCAAATCCGCCTTCCCCACCTTTCCTGTGTTCTCTTTTGTGTTTTCCTATCCCCTTTCCTTATCTCTATTTTTATGTGTGAAATAATATTAAGCGAAAATAATAAAGAAGCGATAGTAAAAATTAAACTTATCTGTTGGAAAATTGTTGCTATCATTTCTTTATTATTTCAATAAAAGTATGGTGTAGCAATACAGTCTTGTATGTGTACGAATGTTTGTGTATATGAGCGTAAGCTTATTCATGTAGGAAATCATATCCGCGCATTCATGGTTGGTGCCCTCAGTCACTTGCCCTTGCGGCAGTCACCTTGCTGAGTAGTGCGAATATGTAAATAAAAAATGGTCTGTTTCAATGGCTACTAGAGTATTAAGTTCTTTTTTCGTCAAGGCTCTCGTTTGTTGATATATTTGAAGCTATTTATCCTCCAGGATGTCTTCTTTCTTGTATCCAGAGACATTCTGGAATGAAATTTTCTGATCCTTTAAAAAGGGGGCGTATTACCAAGGGACACGCTATTTTGCTCCAACCATCCTGCTTTGAATTTAAAATCTTCCCCCTCCCATATCTTTCTCTCTCCCTTCCCTCGTCGAGAAAAATCTCCGTTCATTCCCTCCTCTATCTTTTTATTAATATTCTATAATAGTATTTTATTTTTCTATTCTCTTCACTCCCTTAGCACCGTACTCAATCTAATTATTGTATTCGAATCAAAATATATACAGAGACGGGAGCGAGCGGGTAATACTGTTCGCATCAAGCGCATGCGCATACTTATTTTCGCGTTCGCTTACCACGGCAGCGCATCAGATTGTCCCTCCCTAGCTCTTGCAGGCGTCTCAACCAAAACTATAATAAATTCTTTCTAGTAGAAATAAGTTCTTTTTTTATATTTGACGAATTAAGCAAAACTAGTAGTGTCGAGGATACTTGGAATAATTTTCTTAGGATAACACGTTCAGCAATTCAGAGGTTCATACCTAGTAAATATATAAAAGAGAATAAGGAACCCCGATGGTACAACTCTGAAGTACGGAAATCTCTTAGGCGGCAAAGGGTGTGCCATGCCAGAATGAAAAACGCAGTTAAAGATTCCTCCCCTGATAAAATCAACGAAACCATACAGAACTACAAAGCATCTAGGTCCACTGCCAAGAAGGCCTTCCGGAAGGCGCTAGCGGAATTCAAAAGGAAAAAATTAGGCGAACATTTGAACGATAACCCAAAGATGTTTTGGTCCTACGTCAGGGAAGTGCAGGGAAACGAGTCCACCGTAAACTCATTGAATATCGAAAAGGGGGATAAAGTAACGAGTAGTTTAGATAAAGCCAACATATTAAACTCATTTTTCCAGAGTGTTTTCAACATATCCTCACAAAATACACCCGAGAACCTTCCGAAAATATTTCAGCATTCAATGGAAGCAATCAATATTTCCACCCGCGGAATAGAATTGCTCCTTAAAAACATAGACCCCAAGAAATCTCCGGGACCTGATGAGATACCGGCACGCGTGTATAAAGAACTGTCGGCTGAAATTGCCCCATATCTAGATATAATATTTAAGAAATCATTAGCAGAAGAAAGCGTGCCAAACGGCTGGAAGGTAGCTTCGGTAACACCCATATTTAAAAACGGAGACAGGGAGGACCCCATTAATTATAGGCCAATATCGCTGACTTCCATTTCCTGTAAGATTCTTGAACACATCATTGTTAGTTCCATGATGAGGCACCTCGATAGCCAAGATTTATTAATTAATAACCAACATGGCTTCCGTAAGGGTAGATCCTGCGAAACTCAACTCGCACTTTTTGTACATGATGTATTAAACTCCGGTGAAAGTAATATTCCAGTTGATGCGATATTCCTAGATTTTAAGAAAGCTTTCGATAAAGTCCCTCATTGCAAATTACTGGCGAAATTGGAAACCTATGGAATACACGAAAGTATTATTAACTGGATTAAACAATTTTTAAGTGATCGTGTCCAAACAGTCGTCCTGGACGGTGTATCATCCGATACTGTCAAGGTCACGTCGGGGGTACCACAAGGAAGTGTCATAGGTCCCCTCCTTTTCCTTTTTTACATAAATGACCTCAGTACCGTAGTTAATAGCAAGCTCCGTCTTTTCGCCGATGATGCAGTAATTTATGGGGACATCCGAAGTCACGAAGACAGAGTCGTGTTAGCCAACGACCTAGATGCAATTCAAAATTGGTGCGATACATAGTAATTGGAATTGAATTTTAAAAAATGCGTAGTAATACATTTTTGGGAAAAGAGTAATTCCCTCCCTTATAGTTACAAAGTGAAACAAACCAATATCGAGAGGGTAGATTCCTTTAAATACTTGGGTGTAACAATTACTCACGATCTGTCCTGGGGAAAACACATACGAGAAATATGCGGTCGTGCTAATAAAAAATTGGGATTTGTGAAAAGAGTGCTAGGTAAATGCGACGAAAAGGTGAAAGAACGATGTTTCCTTGCCTTGGTCAGGCCCCACCTAGAGTATGCTGCCAGTATATGGGATCCTCATAACATAAATTTGGTTTCGGAATTTGATCGAGTTCAGCGGAGGGGGGCTAGATTTGTCAAACATTGTTATGACCAACTCAGCAGCGTATCCACTTTGCTAGACAATTTAGGTTGGGATTCTCTTACACAGCGGCGTTTCCAATATAGATTAAACTTATTAAAAACATTTAAAGATGGGCCCTTTTCCGATGACATCAAGGATATAATACGAACCCCAACGTATTACGGTCGAAGGGATCACGAATATAAGACTAGAGAGATAGACTGCAAGACTGACAGGTTTAAAATGTCATTTTTTCCAAGAACGATAAGGGACCAGAATGCTCGTAGTCGAAATTCCCCAGGACTTAGTTCATTACAATAAGTATTAACGTACAGGTTAGGGACTTCGCGAGGATGTGTATACATGTGTGTATGTATGTATGTATGTATATATATGTATGTGTGTATATATATATTTTTTTTTCCCTACAGGTTCCCCCCACCTTTCCTCACCTAACTCCCAACCCCCTCAACCCTTACCCTTCCCTCATGGTGCTACACCCCCTGCCACACACCTTTTTGGTGGCTCGCAGGGTACTTATGTAGATGTAGATGTAGATGTATAATAAAGAAATCGAGTCGAATGTCTTTGTCTCGACATCCTCACAAGCAACTCCTCATCTCGCATTGTGTTCCTCTGGACAACGCTGAGCTACGCAGTCGACTGATCCACCTACACCTGCACAATACCCCGCAAGTCGCCGCGACGGGGTGCGGCGGGGGGTGTTAAGTCACCACCCGTAAAAGAGAATAATACCATATTGAAAAACCAACCAATTCATGCTATTATACACGACTGATTGGCTAAGTTACGGTTTCAAATTGATTTTTTTTCAATTTCACGACCATCTACACGAGTAAAGTACAGTCTGAAGGTACAAGTACGTACCACTGCTCTTACCATGTGGGTGTGTCGTTCCCGTGACCAAAATGACTCCGAAGTACGCATGACGTCACCTGAAGAGTTAGCGGTGGGGACTAGAGCAGGCAGTTCGGGCGGTAAGCGTGGACTTGTTGCGGGTGTGGCGTTTGCTGCATTTAATTGCATTAAGGTGTGGATAACGTCACTAATCGTCCAAATATGTTTTTAACCGGACAAAAGCTTATTTTAATTTATTTCATTATGATCGAAAAAGACTAATTTTGTATATTTTAGGAGTATTTTCAGACACTATGATATTTTATGAGAATACATTTTCATTGATTTGTACAACGTTTATAACACATAAAGCTCAGTAACCAGCGGTGAGTCTAGTGTCAAAATAAGGTAAAAGATAAAGACTTTAATTACATTTGTTTTTTAAATTAACGTATTTTTGTCAATCGTTAAAATGAAAAAATATATGCATTTATTAATATAGTGAAGATTTGTCATTTTAAATTAATAAAGGAAGACGTGATGTCGTAAATTCACTAAAGAGGGCCTGTGCTCGTATTTATATCTTTCCGGCTCCATCCGCCTCAGTGCCGAACCTGCGGATATATTTGAGTCCAACCTTATTCACTGACACGGGTTTAATTTGAAAGAAATCTGTGTTGTCATGGGAACTCATCGCCAATAGCATCCTATTTGTGAATTAGAGAAAAGTTCCTTCCCGTTGAAAAGCGTTAATGTGGTGATAATAATATCGCCAAGATTTGGAAAGTCTTTCGTTAAAAGTACATCGCATAGAAAAGAAGCGGCTAGCATTGCTCTCGGAAAAGATTGGATATAAAAATTGTCCTCGAATCGAAGGAATAATGAGTTATATATCATTTTAAATAATTTTCTTATTTTCCGAAGCAAAACTGTTCTGTTTCCTAGAGTGGCCAATCAATATCTTTCTTTTCCTCGATTTCTTTTTCATTCACTTATTTTGTTTTCCTTGGTTCCTTTTCATTAATCCAAGTGTTTTCAACCTTTTTACCATTGTTTCCCCCGATCACCCTTCTTTTATTGCGTGTCCCTTTCTCTGTCAATGGGCAGAATGGTGTGCCCTAGCTGCGCTGCCACGGGCCATAACCCTCTTTTGCCCACCGCCCCCTTCCTATCGAACGCACCCTTGCCTGGCGAGATGCGACCGCCACGAGTGACGAGGTTGCCTCTCGCCCAATTAAAGCACTTCTCATCTAATTTACTGCCTTCGCTCGGGCGGAACGAAAAGAACGCTATTGGATTTGCTTGAAACTTTCTTTCTTTCCTCATTCGTAATTTGGTTACGAAACTTTATTACGGAAGACAAACAAGGTCGACTTTATTTCTTTTTCAATCTGTTTACTAGTGTGTGGGTTTCTCCAAAACGAATTTCGCGAAACAGCGGTTATTTGTTTGTTTTTCATTTGGATTTTCATCACGGAAAGTTGAAGAACATTCGGCACGTGGTCAAGTTTCATGTAAACGGCGCTCTGTAATCGTATTACTTCCCGTAATATTCCTGCAGTGGAGGTCGCGCTCGTGGAGCTAACCAAAGTTCGATAAAATATTCTCCATCAGTCGGTAAGAGCAGGTTTTTGATTCTGCTTTCTGTTCCTTTATAGACAAGTTTTCAGACCATTAACGAAATATTTCGAATTGGCTGATTCATGGGAAATTGCCCAAAAATAAAAAAATCCTAAAAAGCCTTCTAAATATAAGTTTAAAATTTACAACTATCGCAAACGAGTGACGTGTGGACAATGCCGCAAAACAACTTACCTCCGAGTAATACGTGGTCTGTGCAATAAATGCGCGAACTGATGCAATCTAGTGGCCACGAAGCGAACCAAAGGCTAACATCCGTTTTCAAGTGAATTAAAGCGTTTTAAAGATGTCAGACTAGCCACCTACCAGACGCCACGGATGATTCAAAGCCGGGACGACCTTCAACCACCTGTGTTGACGACAACATTGATCGTGTGTCCTTACCAATCGTCGAAAAATTGTCCGAATGATAGCTGATGAACTGAATTTTGGAAAATCAACAGTGCACACTATTATAAACGAACATATGATGTATGGATCCTTCATCATGACAATGCACCTGCACATTCAGCATTGATTGTTTGCCAGTATCTGGCAAAAAATTCAATCGACTTGATTCTTGATCATCCTCCTTATTCGCCAGTTCTCGCCCCTTGAGACTCCTTTCTATTTCCAAAATACAAAAATGTGATGAGAAGACATCATCGGGCAGGTGTGGATACGATAAAGCAAGAAAGAACGACAAAATTAAAAAGCCTAACCGCCGAGGACTTCCAAGGGTGCTTTAAACAGTGGAATGGAAGATGGAATAAGTGAGAATAGCAACGAATGGAGAGTAATTTGAAGGGGACAAAGTCGATGTAGATTAAATTTTTCAGAATAAAGTTTGTATGACCTCAGTTCGCGTAGTTCTTGGACAGTGTAGTATTCACAAGTGGGTACACATGAAGGAGTGAAATTGCGTCCGATGTCGCTACTTATCAATTTCGGCAGAATGTAAGAAGGAATGTATTTGGAATTGAAGAGGAGCTTTCGGCAGTGTTGGGTGACAGGATGTTTTAAATAAAAATGGCAAGTGAATCATCGCCGTGCCGATTTAGTAGATTTGCCCATTCTACCTTCACCAAACCTACCTTTAGCGGTAGATAATCGAAAATAACAATGAATTGTCTCTGGATAACAATGTTCTCATATCCAGATTTGATGAAGAAATTATTAAAAACTAAAATTAGCCAATTTGTATGAAATGTTTAAAGTATAAAATATGTAATACGAGGTTAGGCTGAACACTGGATGCACCCATGCTTGTAGACCACAAACAAAATGACCTTCAGAGGCACTCCTGGTGGCATGTGGAAGTAACATCCCCCAACACGCATGCGCAGGTTTAAGGTCCGTTACATACATCCAGTGTATTTTGAGAAGCGGAAGTATGGAGACGAGTCCTAGTGCTATGCCAACGCGAGTCAAACGGCGTTCTGTTATCAAGTTTCTGCCTTCACCTCATCGTCCGAGGTGTAATGATTACCCAAGAGGTGTTTTTTGATTTGAGGAAAAAAATAAAAATCGCATGGTGTAAGATCGGGAGAATAATCAGGGTTTCGTGTGTTCTCGTCTGCGAGACGGTGTGGTACCCGTCGTGGACAGATTTTGCGGTATCCCAATCGTTCAATAATGAAGGCGGCACGTTCCACATTGGATATTCCAATATGGTTTGCGATACACTTTTGAGTGATTCGCCGGTCATTTTGAATCAAATCTTCGACGAGTTTGCGATGTTCATCGTCTATGGCAGTGATGGGACGACCGCTGCGTGTTTCATCAACAATTATGGCTTTTCCAGGCTCGCAACCACGAAATTTTACTACCCATCAATTAACTGCAGACCTATCTACAGCATCGTCACCATAAACAGCCTTCAAACGACGATGAATCTCAGTAGGAGTCATTTTTTCAGCAGTTAAAAATTCGATAACAGCACCATGTTCAACTCCCGTTGACATAGTTGACACTAGAACACGTCTCTACACTTCCGCTTCTCCAAATGCACTGGGTGAATGAAACGACCTCAAACCTGCGCATGCGTGTTGATGGGGAATATTATTTCCACATGCCATCAGGAGTAATTTTTTGTGGTGTACAAGCATGTGTGCATTAGTTTTCAGCCTATCCCCGTATGATGGCGTATGTGTTTAAACTGGACTAAGTTAAAGTTGAAGTGAGATAAGTTAAAGCTTCACTTGAGCCAGCCTTTATCTTCTTACTCTTTAAAATCTTAATCTTTAACGCTGTATAATTTGGAAGTGACTGTCGAATAAAATTGTTGAAATCTACAAAGTTCATTTCCATCATTGAAATTAAATAAGTGGTTCCGGAAAGGATTGATTATCATCCCTGATACATAACATAATTTGTGTGTGAAGAGTGACATTTTTATTCAATCGACAACGAATTCAACCTGTTTCCCGGATGCCACTTTTCACCTTATGGGATCAAAAACGAGCCCCGCGCGTGAGATTTGCCTGATTAAGTTCGAGAGACGCAAGAATTGAGAGATGAAGGCTCCAATTCCCCCCTCCCGCCTTGATTAAGTTACTCGTCTGCACATTTCTCGACTGGCTTCTCCTCACTCTGCTGCGGAAACAATGGCGCAACGGTGGGTGGAAGATGACCCTAATCGAATCAACATCCAGGCATCGACCCCATTCTCTTCGGTCGCCGTTTACGGTGGATACTCCTCCATCCCGTGCCCCCGCTTCCGCCCCGCGCTTTCCTTTTTCAAGCAGCGGGGGTCATTATTTTCATTAATTGTCATTCAAAGCTTGCATACATTAGGTTTTAAGTGGTTTCATAAACGACTATACAGTTTCTAATTCTCGTTGAAAAAACCCTGGTAACCAGCTAGTGCTATAAATAATACTTCAATTCCAGTTACCTTTATACCCGCGAGCCACTCAGGAGGCATGAGGAAGGTGTTGTAAGATGACCAGCCTTCAGCAACTGAACAGGTGTTAGACCTAAAGTTATTGGCCCGCAGATAGGTTAATCGGCCTTATGTTTTTCGTAGTTTAAGTGTGTGTTTCTGTTGTGATCTCAATTTATACGAAAATGTAAGGAGTACCTGAATATTTTTGTTTACTTTTTCTTTATATACTTGGACGTCGGTTTCACAATTATTGGAATAACTGGTGACGAATCCCTTTTTGCCATGTTGGCCTATTGCGGCTGGCGGGGTAATAGGTGGTCTTTGATAATGCAAAACTGGTTCTTAAGGCACAGCGTGGAAAACCACCTTTTCCGCATAGTGTAATTATTTGGTGCCATTCGTTCCCTGAGGCACGGAGTCACCAGATGACACCTGAGTCGCCCGATGGTGCCGCGCCACGCATTGCACCTAATAATAAAACTCTGTTGAATAGGAGGTTTTCCCTTCAATCCCGTGTTCCTTGACCAAAAAGGATCTTCAATATTCCGGTCTAGAAAATAAATCAATGGAAAATTAGGAATTGGAATCCCCCCTAAAACGCACCGTTGCATTTACATAATTACATAGTAACCTGGAAACCACGGTTTGGGTATGACATACCAAAATGACAAAAAATACTGAAACTCCTTTGCGCGAACAGGTAACGTTACAGTGATCCCATATCGTGCGTAGGAAAAAAGACATCTTAAGTCTATCTATTTTAAGATAATTCTCTCTCGAAAAAAGTAAGAATGAACAATGTTCGAAAATAATCAAAAATAAGTCAGGAATAGTATTTTTTCAACCAGAGAATATTCCAGAAAATGAAAGAAATTTATATATATACTATATATATATATATATATATATATATATATATATATATATATATATATATATATATATATATATATATATATATGTTATATAATTATTAGGTAATCTACCGTTTAAGGTAGGATTTTGGATGGACACAACTATCAAATAAACATTTTGTGACTCCCCACATATCAAATCTATATCAGGTCCCTCTTCATCTCGGTGTACTTCTTTCCTCCCTTCATCCCGTCCAACATCCCTATCCTGTTCCTACCCTTACCTCGCTTGCCCAACATTCTCCCCTCTATTACCCTCTTCAACATTCCACTACCGCTCAATACGCCTTTCATCCATTTTTCCTGCCTCTATAGGATTTCTCTCAACAAACCCCTCTCCTCCCCTACCATTTCTAGTACTTCCTCATTTGTTTTCCTTTCGGTCCATTTCACCTTCTCCATTCTTCTCCACACCCACATTTCAAAAGCCTCCAATCTAGGTCTATCCTCCTGCTTCAGTGACCACGTTTCCGCGCCGTACATAGCTACGATCCATATCAGAGTTTTTACGAGTCTTGTCTTAACATCCCTACTCAACGTCCCCGTCATCAACTCCCTCCTCCTTGAGAAAGCCTCCTTGCCTAGCGCAATTCTTCTCCTTACGTCCCTACCACTTTGACCGTATTGGTCCAAAACACTTTCAAGATATGTAAACTGTTCTACCTGCTCTATTCTTTCCCCGACTATTTTAATATTTAGCTTAGCCTTTTTCTTTCTGGAAAATCGCATAACCTTTGTTTTATTAATATTTATTCTCATCCCATACTATTTATCGCACTGAACCTCAAATTCACTCAGCAATGCTTGCAAACCCTTGGCTGACTGAGCAACTAATGCTTGGTCATCAGCAAACCTAACCGATTTTACGAGTTCCCCTCCGACTTTCATTCCTACCTCCAGTTCTTCCCATGCTTCTTTAATCATTTCTTCCACATATACGTTGAATAACACCGGTGGTAATGGGCAACCCTCACTTACACCTCTTTCTAACACTACCCATCCGGAACCTCCGTTCCCCATTCGCACCTGAGCAATC
Organism: Hetaerina titia; assembly: GCA_037158775.1. NCBI lineage: Eukaryota > Metazoa > Arthropoda > Insecta > Odonata > Calopterygidae > Hetaerina > Hetaerina titia. The sequence goes on along the minus strand of CM073776.1, from coordinate 2,870,944 downwards.
TGAGGCATGTAAAGGTTGCGGGTCAGTCTCCTGTCCCTCCAATCCATTCCTATTTTCTGCAATACACGCATTAATTTTTCCCAATTCACTCTATCAAACGCTTTTTCGAAATCTACGAAACAGACAAATACCTGGCTGTATTCTATATTCCTCTCGATTAATGATCTCATTACTGCAATGGCATCACGCGTATTCTTCCTTTCCTAAACCCAAACTGATCATCCCCTAAGTATTCATTTGCCTTACTCTCTATCCATTTGTTGATGATCCTGAGAATAACTTTAGCTGCGTGGGATATCAAACTTATTGTTCTGTAATCCTCACATGATATAGATTTTGCCTTTTTTGGAATAGGAACTAACACCGATCTCACAAAATCTTCCGGCCAGATTCCTTCCTCATAGATACTACGAATCAGTCCATATAGAGTCTTCTTCCCGCATTTTCCTAAACATTTCAACAGTTCTACAGGTATGTTGTCCACCCCCACGGCCTTATTTGCTTTCATCTCCTTTAATGCCCTTTCTATTTCATCGTCGAGTATGCCTGGACCTAAGCTATCTTCTTCTACGCCATATATATATATATATATATATATATATATATATATATATATATATATATATGAATTTATTTATTTATTTATATATTTATTAAGATTTGGAGGGCACAATAAAACACAAAATAAATAGATAACAAGTAAAATATCATTCACATTGTAGATTATTTAAGCTTTCTGCCTACTCCGAGGCCTTCTTCAGGTCACACTGAAAGTTCATGGCGGATGTAGGGTGTCTGGGAAAGAGGAAAAAAGGAGAAAGGTGCTGGGAATACTGGGAAGGTGATTAAAGATGGCGATTAAGGGTAAGAATTTTATACGAGTAGTATTCTTAAAGTAAGTACCATTTGCTTATAGTTAAATATTGGCGCTTAAGAACACAGTTTTGCTCCTGCAGCGCCATCTACTGATTCATTGAGAAGCTATAGCAGCATTTATTTTGTTTCAGAAGTTGCTTGCTTGTCCGTGCATGCAAACAACAATGTCCGCGACAATCGTTGATCCCGCCAGCTGTGAAGTGCGTTCTGTCATACGATTCTTGTATGCAAAAGGATTGTCGGCTGCTGCTGAAATTCATCGGGAATTATGCCTAGTTTATAAACCTACAGTTATGAGTGAAGGAAAGGTTAGACAATGGTGCTGTGATTTTAAAAATGGACGAACAAATGTCCATGACGAAGAGCGAAGTGGTAGGCCCAGTATTCTGACCGATGAAATTGTTTCGCAAGTGGAACAAAAACTGCGATGTGATCGTCGATTGACAATTAATGGCCTGGCTGAACAATTTCCTCAACTTGGACGCACTACTGTCTACAATATTGTTACGGAAAACCTCGGATACCACACATTGCGTGTAAGGTGGGTACCGAAAATGCTCACCGACCACCACAAAGAGCAAAGGATGTCCAGTGGACGAGAGTTCATGGGTCGTTGGGAACTCTTTAAACCACCCACCGTACAGTCCTGACCTTACACCCAGCGATTACTTCCTCTTCTTGCACTTGAAACTGTGGTTCGGTGGACAACGTTTCGAAACCGAAGAGGAACTCAAGAATGGCGTTGTCGATTGGTTCAACCCTCAGGCGGCGAGTTTTTATGCAGAGGGGTTAAAGAAGCTGGTGCAGCGGTACGAAAAATGCTTAGAAGTGAACGGCAATTATGTAGATAAGTGAAGTAGGTTTGTAGCTAACTAAAAGTGCCAATAAAATGTGTTTCATATGAGTATATGTTTTCCTGTGACAAAGGGCCTTAATTTATGAACACGCCTCGTAAGACTGGAAAGCTAGGATGTATGCGGATTCGCGAGTTCTCACCTCTATGTTCGTGACTGAATCGGGTAGGGATTCTAGGAATAATAGGGAGCAACAGTGGTCGTACGAAAGATTTTTGGAAATTACGTGTGAAGGGATAGGAAGAGAAGAGAATGAATCAGAATTACAGGAATAGCGGTGATTGTTCATTCGAATGAAAAAGGGGGTAATGCATTAATCAATATAAAATGAAGAGCATTGTTTTCATAACCAAAGATAGATAATATTTTTAGAGTGGCAATTAGCGTGGAAACGGGGTGAAGGGACAATGAGGGGATGTGGGGAGAGGGGAACAGATCTGATCAGCAGATATTTTTTACATCGGGAGCGATTGCAAGTTGGGGAAATGTGAGGAAATTTGACAGGACGGGGTGCCAAAGGGTTGGTGGATCTCAGTTACACTTTAAGGAAACACAAGGTGGAAACTATCTACAAACCGATTAGTAAGCTGCAATCGGTTCTGGACACCAATAAAGACAAACGGGGATTGAAGACCTCAGGAGTTTACCGAATTCCTTGCGAGTGCGGCCAAGCATACATTGGGGAGACCGGCCGCACCATAGAAACACGCCTAAAGTAACACGAGAGGTGTATCAGGTTAATCTACCCAGCGCAATCTGCGGTCGCCGAACATTGCCTCAATAATGACCACAGAATCGACTTCACTGGCACGAAGAGGCTTTGCCATGCCAACGGCTACTGGGATCGCGTTGTGAAAGAAGCCGTTGAAATTCGATTGGACAGCAACAACTTCAACAGAGACAACGGCTTCCAAATCAGCAATACTTGGAAGCCAGTGCTAAAGATTATAAAAAATGCACGTGAACGCACCCGATTGGCCGTAGCGGAGCACACGAATGCTCCCGACCAATCAGGGCACACCTGAGCCGGGAGGGAGAGTATATATACCAGGCCTTTTTCTTGCTCTGCACTTCACCCTGAAGACGATGGCAGAGTCAGCCTTCGAAACGTCGGTGCACTTCATCCACCTGACCCGGTGGGAAACCCGAGAAAAATTCTTGAACCCCGGTCTCGTCCCCTTTCTCCACGGCCCTAGGAGCTTGGCGCAGCACAGAGAGTCCACCCTCAACGAGACAACCCTTCCAGCCAGCTACGAGATTTTTCCGGGCCGTGTTAATTTTTCCCCCCACCCCTTTCTCCTCACCCGCACTTTTTATCCCCACCCATGTTGCCCACGTTCTTTCTCTCTTCCCTCTTTCCCCCATTAACCGCGGTAGCAGAGTAAAATGTGTAGATTATGAAGGTATTTGTTGAGAGTATGTGCGGTTTGCAAATCTGATGTCCCCGAATAGAGAGACATTTGGCAATTGAGGGTATGGTGTGAGTAGTATTAGATGGAAGTAGAGAGTATAACAGAAAAGGAAGATCTTCTTATATGTATGAACATGGAGCGTCAGGAAAAATTTGAGTACAGGCAAATTAGAAAATATTAAGCGAGAGATGGAAAGAGGTAATATAGATGTTTTAGGTCTCTGCGAGGTGAGATGGAAGGATAGCGGGGATTACTGCAGTGACAATTATAGAGTGATATACAGCGGCGGGGACGAAAGCCAACGAGGGGTTGCCGTAATATTAAATAAAGGGGTAGGAAGAAGCGTAGTCAACATAGAGCAAGCGACAGATAGAATTTTACTCGTAGAGATTAAAGCAGAGCCGACGAACTTGGTCATTGTTCAGGTATACATGCCACCGAGCAACCACAAGGAGGAAGAAGTCCATAGGATGTACGATGAGTTAGAGGATATAATCTCGTGTGTTCCTGCAGGGAAACATTTGATAGTGATGGGAGATTGGAATGCGACGGTAGGCGAAGGAAGAGAGGGTGGTGAGGTGGGGGACTATGGGTTAGGCACGAGGAATGAACGCTGGGAGAAAGCGATTGAATTCTGCAGGAGACAGGTGTTAGTCATCACTAACACATGGTTTAGACACCACAAAAGGCGTAGGTATACATGGAAAGTGCCAGGTGACTCAGAAAGTTATCAGTTAGATTATATTATGGTTAGGCATAGGTTTAAGAACAGTGTGACTAATTTGCACACCTTCCCAGGAGCGGATGTGGACTCTGACCCCAATTTAGTTGTTATGAAATGTAACGTCCGTTTCAAGAAGATAAAGAAGAGGCGGTGGGTTAGGAAATGGAACGTAGAAGCATTAAATGGATTAACGAGGAAGGAGTATCAGCAGGCTGTAGAGAAAATGATGGATGACGGTAAAGAACTGAGTACGATCGAAGAAAAATGGGAATGTATCAAGAAAGTGATATTGAAAGCCGCTAAAGACACTATAGGAACCGTTAACGGGAAAAGGATAAGGAAACCATGGGTAACGGATGAGATGATTGCAAAGATGGATGAGAGAAGAACATTGAAGAATTGAACAGAAAGAAAGCACAGAGTTAGGCAAAGTAAAGTACAAAGGGTTAAACGATAAATTGAGACAGGCCACAAATAAAAGAAAAGAAGAATGGTGAAAAATGCAATGCGAGGATATGAAAAGGTTACAGAGTAAGGGTGAAATTGGTGGAAAAGGTTGAGTCATTATCGGGAAGTAGGAAAGTAAGATCTTTGCTAACAGTTAAAGATAAGTGGGGCAAGAAATTAGTTGAACCAGAAAAAATCCAAGAGAAATGGAAGGAAGATATAGATAAACTGTTTGGTAAAAACTCTGACCAGCAAGGTTAGGCATAGGAAAAGAACGTGACGTAGATAAAGATAGCTTAGGTTCAGTCATACTCGACGATGAAATAGAAAGAGCATTAAAGAAGATGATTTCCTTTAAATTTCCTTTCCATTAAAGAAGAACCAAGCAGGGCGTGGGGATGGACAACATTGCTGTGGAACTATGAGACTTATTCTCAAATGTTGAGGAAAATGTAAAAAGAAGACTATATGAAATAATTTAGAGTATCTATGAGGAAGGAATCCGGCCAGAAGATTTTGTGAGATAAGTATTAGTTCCTATTCCGAAAAAGGTAAAGGCTACATCATTTGAGGACTACGGAACAATAAGTTTGATTTCGCTCGCAGCTTAAGTTTCTTTTAGAGTAATCAACGAAATGATGGCGAGCAGGTCAAATGATTACTTATGGGCTGATCTGTTTGAGTTCAGGAAAAGGGAGAGGCACGCGCGATGCCATGGCAGGAATGAGATCACTTATAGAGTGTAACATTGAATTGAACTTGTCTCTTCTGTAAATTTCGATAAAGTGTTTGATCGAGGTAACTGGATGGAATTAAATGAATATATTGCAAAAAAAATAGGAGAAGATTGGAGGAATAAGAGTTGTAAACGTTGTTTGCCACAGAGTGATCAGGTGGAAGTGGTGGCCGGAGAGTCTGGATGGGCAGTGTTAAGAAGAGGAGTGAAGGAAGGGTGTCCACTATGAACAGTGCCTTTCAACATGCATATGGGCAGGAAATAGTGAAAGAAGAAGAACTGAAAGTGGATGGGGAATTTATAAATTCAGTTAAGTTGCTGATGATCAAACATTAGTTTGTCTGCATGTATGGTACACCCCATAGGCTTGGGGGTGCATGCATTGCTGAATGAATTGGAAAATCAGTGCGTTTGGTATGGGATGAGAATTAATGTAAATAAAACAAAGGTTATGCTAGTTTCAAAAAAGAAAAAACCAAGTTAAACATCAAAATAGGTGGTCATAAAGCGAGCAGTTGGAAGACAGAGCAGGTGGAACAGGTTATCTTTCTCTAAAGTTTTTAAGACCAAAACGGTAAAAGTAGTGGATACATAAGGAAAGGAGTTGCGTTAGGCAAATATACTTTCACAAGAGGGAGGATGACTGATGATAGGTACTTTAAGTTTATTAATAAAAGGTTCGCTAAAACTTTGATATGGAGCGTAAGTATGGCACGGAAAAATGGTCACTGAAGCAGTGTGATAGGAGTGCATTTGGAGGCTTGTGAAATGTGGGTGTGGAGAAGGTGAAGTCCGCAGGGAAGAAAGCAAGCGAAAAAATGCTGGGGGAGGAAGAAAGAGGTTTGCAGGGAGGAATCATAAGGAGAAATGTAAGATGAATGAAAGACATATTGATTGGGAATGGAAAAGTTGAAGACTGTGATAGAGGGGAGAATGTTAGGCATCGAGGAAAAGGCTGGAATACACGTAGAATAAGAATGTTGGACGGGATGAAGGGAGGAAGGAAATTTCCAGTATTGAAGAGGAGTTTAGTGTAAGTTTGGATATCAGGTTACGCTTTGTTTAAAGAGACAAGGGAATTGTCGCTGTACCATTTGGCAGCTTGTGCTCATGCAAAACCTATCCTAACGGTAAATTACTATTGGCAATAATAGTTTCATTTGAAATATATTTAAACTAAAAATGAAAAAAACTTAATTTTTGATATTTCATGCCTCGTGTGTAATGCACCCATTTCACACTCCCTGGTGATGGTTTTTAGGGAACCATTTTGAATTAAAATATAAAAGATAATTATTTTCTTCATGGATGCTTTGAGTCTAGTTAATTTTTTCTTGAACTCACGTCCCTTGTTCAAATCAAGGTTCTTTAAAAGGGAAAGAAATCGTTCCCTCTCGAGTTTCTACGGGAAAAAAGTTTGCCTTGCACTTTTCGGCGAGGTAATGGGTTCATAAAAATACTGCTTGTTTATTTACTAATTAATTAAAAGATAATAATGATTTTAATTGTATTGACGAGTCGTTCCTACGATAAAAAGATGCACAGACGGTGAGGAATCCCATGGGGACTGCTGTGGAAATGGCATTTCGCTGAAACAATTAATGTCTACTCTTTTTCAATATTTTATAATGTTGAATTGATTTTGTCAAAATGAAACATGCTTTAAAACCAAAGAATGCACTGAGAAATCTGTTTGCTGAACGATCGAAAATAAACCAATTAACCGTTTACTCCTACATCTTCACGAATGGAAATAATCGTTTCGATTCCCGGAAACACTGCGCTGCTGTCAGTCGCCGCGCGTCGGAGCGAGGTGCTTTGGCGCTGTCGTCGCCCAATCCCAAAATTCATACCCTTTAACTAGAAAATAAAAAAAAGGATGCCATAAACAGCGTCGTGAGTGTGAAGAGTGGGGTGCTTTGGGGGGAAGGCAAAATGTGCGTGATGCGGAGCACCAAAGCGAAAGATATGGCACTCATGGCGCTAAGAATAATAAAGCACGTTGCGTCATCCATGACAAAGCTATCCGTCAGCTATTTTTATTTAATTTTGTGTTTCATCGGTTTAGTGAGAACGTCATTGAATGGAACGCCATTGTTCTCCGCCGAAGAAGGCAAGCGCGGAAATCAAAAGTGCGCCCGACGCCCCATTTAAGGGTTGTGCTTTTTCTCGAACAAATCCGATTGAAATTTCAACTCTAGATGGTCATATCACCGCGTGCGTATTTAGCGTGTGTACCTAAATAAGGAGCCATCTGTAGTTTGAAGTTTGGGAAAATACCAAATACAAAGACGAATTACGTTCTCACTTGGTTTTTACTTCCAAAAGAATTTTTGTGGCGTGGGATTTTAAGCTCAATGTTCTGTGTTACTTGCACGTCTATATTCTTGGTTTTTTCCGCATTGCTATCATCATCGCACCCTTCTTCAAGCCCTCTGGTCGTGTTCCACTGCCGTTGCCATCTTTGATTATTCCGAACAGGGCGTTCTGTTTTCACGGGGAGTACCTTCACTATTCCTCCATTTATTTTTTCATCTCCTAATGTCTCGCTGTAATTAAATGGTCGCCCTCAGTTATGTTGAGAATCGAAATGGTGCGATGGCTAATGCACTGGCTTCTATCCCCAAGGCCAGGTTTCGAAACCTTGAGGAGGTAGATCTGTTTCAGGGGTATCTCGTTCCCTGCTTGAGTTGCTTTGTAAAGGGCACTTGGTGCGCCGTCCGTCTGATGCGACAGTTGCACCTGCCGGTCGCCCCCCACTAACAACTAACTTGAACTCTTCACGGGTCTGTTGAATTCGGTTCTCAGTATCTCTGACTCCGTTCTTCCTCTTGCTTTCCTCTTTAAGTAAGCCACCTTCAAGGGAGTTGAAACCTTTCCAATATTTCCAATTCCAAAACAGTTTTAATAAGCATTAAAATGAAATCGGTCAAGCGTAATATGATATCTAATTGTAATGGAATATGAAGTTTGCATTCCCGTCTTATCTGGAAAGATATTGATAAACAATTGCGCAATATTTTCAATTTTCTCGAAATGAGTAAAACTTGGCTCCACTACTGGAATACGATTGGCACTTTTTGTCTTTTTCTAAGAATTAAATTGTTCAAGTCTAGCTGGTGAAGGGATATTGTTTATTTATAATAATTAAAGAAAGTAAAATTTAAGAATTAATTTTTATTTGAATATTAATTAGTATTTGACGTCATTATTATTATTTTCATTAAATTTGGTATTATTTGTGGGATTAGTATAAAATAAAGTATAATATAATATTTATTTGTACAGGTAAGGAATATTTTTTCGTTCGCAAGCACTTGAAGACTTCACGTCAACGCGTAGTCAAGCCTCAGGCTAACTCTATCAACTTCTTCATTTCTATTTAAATTCTACGCACTCGCCAGTCTTGGTGGCGGCTAGGTAAACCAGATTTTCGTCTACCACCCCTGGGTTCGATTCCCACCCGGGTGGGGTTACTTTTATCTAGGGCACGGGTGCTTGTAATTATCTTCAATTAATTTTATGTCTAGGTATGGAACTATGTCTAGGGAAGGGACTATGAAGTATCGATCTCACCCAAATGGAGACGACGATAAGTAAACAGCTAGTCTAACTTCAATGATGTTGGTGAATTCGATAAACAGCATTGTTTTAAAAGCACTAGTCTGACTTTCGGTATTCACAAATAAATTTTAATACGAAGCGCCCGCGAATTGACGGGAATAGATATCTACATACCAAGAGCCTCGAACACGCATTCGCAGGGCGAGCTATCTTGGAGTTCCCCTCGTCTGCTTTTACCTCTGGTAATCATACATGCGCGGATGCGGAATATTCCCCGCAACGCGGACCCCAGGGGTCGGGGCCCGGCGGCGCTTCGGGAAATATGACGGGGGGGAGGGAGATGGAGGCTGTGGATTCCTGAAATTCGAGGGATAATCCCTCTCCCTGGTTCGCGACGCGTGCCCCTGGCGGTGTGAGCCACGGGCCTCGGGGAGGGGCGCAACGCTAGGGTGAAGGGAGGGGGGTGCATTGTTACCCACGGGACTCCTCGCCTAGTCTAGCCGAGAATGGTGATGTGGGTCGCGTTTTCCCCTCTGGTGCTTGCGTTGGATCGCAGGGCACGTCGCAATGGGGAGACGCCAGGCGTTAGACAAAGTGACGAGTGACACCATTCAGTTGGACAAACTCGAGGTCATTCATGACATTTAACGCCGAACTACGGCATACGCATAGCCCACGGCTGACGGATGATACTACGCAAACCAGCAGAAGCAAGAATGCCATGAAGGGGAAAAAACTTCGAAAAAGGTGATATTATTAGGTAAGGCAAGCATGGTTGGTTTTAGATATCAGTATTATAAGGTCTGTTTAGTGATTTGTAAGTTGTTTTTTGAGAAATCGGTATTGGTTGCGGAAGTAAATACCCGCTGTCGCGTTGAGAATAGGGGAAATGAGGGTGGGTGCTTGGTGTGGGCATTCAGTGTCAAGCAGACCCTCCGGTTCCCCAGGGAGACGTACAAACTGTCGGCCTCCGAGTGCCTTGTCAGCTATTACATTCCAGCATAGCGGTTTTTTTCGCATTCCCCGATCCCCGGAGTTTCGTTGGCAAATTTATGGAAATGATGGTACATTGTGTATTCAGGAAGAAATCATTGAAAATATTTCCGTGCCACATACTCATAAAGCTGCTGTATTAATGTAAATTTTGAGAGGTATTTGTGAAAAATTAGAAACCATTATTCAATAAGCCATTACCATAAACATTAAAAAATTGATGGAATTATTCCCACTATGTCGAACGGAAACTTAGGAACCAGTTGCGTTTTTAAGTCTAAGTCTCTTTTGCGCGAACCAAGAGAGGCTCCCAACCCAATTCCTTATAGCATGTCCGTCACGTTTATCTTATTACTGCTGCAATTTTTAACAACTTAGCGGAATCGCTCTGAACCTTTTCTTCACTTCCTGAATTAACATTTTCCCCTTTATTCAGAGATGTCACTTATTCTAAAAGATGTTCTAAAGGTGGGCTAACTAAAGTGTAATATCGCTACTCTTTTAATGTTTACGATACATATGTTTCCCTACAACTGATGTACTGAATTCTAGCTTCTTTATCCGCTTGTGTACTATGCATGTGTACTATGATGTACTTTGCCCCATTTATATTTCAAATTTACTTAAAAGTGTTTGGCTTGTTCTGAAATGCTTGGAACTGGAAAACTTCCGTTTTACCATTGACAGCTCATCTCTTTTGCCAAAACTATAACGCTTTTGAGATATTTAATTTTTACACTCAGTCATTACAAGAAAACGGCGTCTGGGATTAATTGCTGGTTTGCACGAGAGTGGTACAAAATTTCCAGTGTCTTTATTTCCAATAAGTCCAATAAATGTGCGAACTGAGGCCATAGCAACTTTATTTTGCCAAATTTAGTCTATGTGCATCGATTTTCTCCCCTTCAAAATAGTCTCCATTCGTTGCTATGCACTCATCCCGTCTTCTTCTTTTCCACTCTTTAAAGCACCTTTGGAAGCCCTCGGCAGTTACGCTTTTTAGTTATCTCGTCGTTTCTTGTTTAGTGTGTCTACATCTTTCCAGTGATGTCCACTCATCACATTTTTGCATTTTGGGAAGAGGAAAACGTCGTAGTTGGGGAGATCTGGCGAATAAGGAGGATAATCGAGGATGCTTATCGAATTGTCATGGTGCATTGTCATGGTGAAGGATCCATCCATTGCCTTCAGTTAAATTCAGTAAAAATAGTGTGCACTGTTGATGCTCCTGAATTCAGTTCATCAACTATCATTCGGACAAGGACAAGGGGCCGCACTCGATCAGCGTTGTCGTCAACACAGGTGGTCGAAGGTCGTCCCGGCCTTGCATTATCATCAGTGGCGTCTTTTGGGCCATCTTTGAAACGCTTAATCCACTAGAAAACGGATGTTTCCTTCAGAGCATTTTCACCGTAAAAACTGTCAACATTTCAGTAATATCTTGATAATTTTTACCGCACTTCACAAAAAAACTTGATGTTGATTCGTTGCTCCGTGATTTCCTCAATTGCCATTTTCAACAAACAGTAAAAACAAGGACTACAGAAACTAACATAACTGACACCATCCGCACAGCTGGACGATCCGCCAAACACAGACGGCTCTCAGGCTACTAGCGTTGTTTGTGGTCGGGGCTATAGTCCGCGTCATGGCCGCCAGGTTGCACCAGTTCGCGCATTTATTGCAGAGACCACTTACACGTAATTTAAGGTATCTGATAACATGGGAAATTAGATTGGTAATACATTTCAGCAATGGAATGGATCCCACAACATTTAACCCTGCCGCACTCCTGAAGTTACGTCCACCTCTAATAAACTAAACGCAACGACATCTTCCTCTTGTTTACCCTTTAGATACGAAGCCCATTATGCAGTTGGGTATTTATTCTTTCTTGCCAGAGGAGATTATTTTGCGTATTGATTTCTCGTGAGGGACCTTCTGAACTGCCCTCTTGAAACATAAAAGCATAGCATTCACTTGAATTTTCCTTTCCCCCGATTCTAGAATATCCTATTTAAAAACACTCAAATATTTATATGATTTTTTAAACCTGTTCTGGTACGGAGGAGCAGATTATGTTTCTACTGTCTAGAATGCTGTCTACTGCCGATATGATGCCAAAATGATGTTTTATAGAATTTTTCAGATTCTTTTAAGAAATCGGTTTGCATTCATTGGAGGAATTCCTACCTCCACCATTGTTATTTGTTAACTTCCAGTCGTGGGGTATTGAACCTTCTCTTGAAGACTTGTCAAAAACGTTCATTTAACAGGGAGCCATGTGTTTTGCCAGTTCATTCAGTATTCCAGCTGGGATTTCATCCGGATCTGGGGCTTTATTTGTATTCATATTGCGGAGGTGATTTTCTATTCAAAATTTGGGAAATCAATGTGTCGCTCATGAGCTCTTCTGGTGTGTGAGGGATTTCAATTAGTTCTCTAATATTTTGGTGCAGGCGTTCTTAAAGAAATTATAGAGGTCATTTCTCTTTTTACGCTGTCCTAAAAATGTCATATCTTTCTGCCTATAAACCACGAGTATACTACGTTGATCAAAAGGTTCCCGGAATTTATTCAGAAAATTAAAAATACAAGTTTATTCATCTAAATCTATATTGTCCCCTTCAAAGTAATCCCCATCGACTGCAACACACTTATGCCAGCGCTTGATCCAATACTCGGTAATTCCTCGTAAACATTTTTTATATTCGGTTTTCGGTATGTCCATCAGTGCTTCCTGCGATTTTTCCATTACTTCCTCTCGGCTGCTAAAACGCGTTCCCCGTAATGGTTTTTTAACTCGATTGAACAGAAAGAAGTCACAGGGAGCCAAATCAGGTGAATTCGGTGGCAGTTGGATGGTATTTGTTGCATTTTTCGTCAAAAAATTACGAATAATGATAGCACTGGGCGACGGTCTCGACGCACTGTGCGACGATTTCTGGTCTCTTTCGGCGAATTGCTTCACGCAAATGTCTCATAACGCCCAAATAATACTCTTTGTTTACTATCTGGCCTTTTGGCAAAAATTCATGATGCACTACACCGTTGTAATCCATGAAAATCGTCAGCATTGCCTTCTTTTTTGACTGAAAACGACGTGGTTTTTTTGGTCTCGGCTCATTTGGTGAACGCCATTCACTTGCCTGATGTCTGGATTGCGTGTCGTACTCATAAACCCACGTCTCGTCTCCAGTAATGATCCTTTTGATGAATGTGGGATCGGATTCAGCCTCGCAAATCATGTCTTTTGCGACGTCAACACGGTCTCTTTTTTGCATGAAATTGAGGTATTTTGGCACCAACTAAGCTGCTACACGACGGAAACCCAAATCATTAACCACAATGTCTTGGGCGGATCCATAGGAAATGTTCAAGTCCTCCGCTATTTCTCTGATGGTTAATTTGCGGTTATTGACCAACATTTCTTTTACTTTATCAATTTTTTCACCGACTTTCGATGTCGATGGTCTGCCACTGCGTTCATCATCTTCGTTTGCCTCACGACCACTTCTGAACCGCTCGTGCCACTGGTAAACGACCGTTTTTTTTAGAGAATCGTTGCCGAAACACTTTTCCAACATTTCCAACGTCCGTGCGCCACTAAATCCGTTTTTTACGCAAAATTTAATACAAGTTCGTTGTTGCAAATTTAAATCCATTTCTGCAATTGTAAAAAATCGCCAACACACACAGAGATAGATGTACTCTTGGCTACGTAACTTTTGCAAATGTCAAGTTATGACACTAAGATTTAAAGGGAATATCAACAACAGATGTACCAATTTAACAAAAAAACAGAACTCAAATCGGAACGATGGGAGCGCCACACGGTGGTTATTCCGGGAACTTTTTGTTCAAGGTAGTATGGATCTTTCCCTCGCATGTATACGAGTTCCCTAACATAGGACCATGATCATTTCGGCTCACCCTCTAAAAATACAGATCACTATTTTCTTTTGAGTGGCTGTAAGGCTTTAAGCATAATCTTTTTCATTTCTCATCAAAATTTGACCCTCTGTCGTTTTCGATGGAAATTCTTCATTAAACTTTCGACTGGTTTTAAAATCTGCGCAATATTTTCTTTTGATCATTAATGCCACATTAAATTCTGTCGCACTATTGGTCCCTTACGATCATTTTATATAAGTATGGATACATTTCTGTAAGGAAAATGGTGATAAGAAGTACTTTTATAGTAAGAGGAGATGATGCCACCTTTTTACTAATTCATAGCCCGGAAAGTTTCATCCGATGGCCTTTTCACGTGAAGCGCCGCAGATCCAACGCCATGTCACGGTTTTGTGACCAACATTCTCAAGCCACAGTTGAAACACCGGCTGCACATGTTCACGGGAAAGGAAGCGCATTTCCAGACCCTTTTAAAAACACGGAAAGCCGACCGATCTGCTACTCTAGACTGTCTGTTGCAAGATCTATCACCTTCTACGAGTCCATTTTAGCATTCCATTTCGGACATTGTCAAGTGCGTGCAAGGTGGGCCCTGAAAAATGGTCATCCACCTACGCAAAGAATGTTGACTGGACGAGTGTTTTTGGACCTCTATCGACAAGACGAAGATGACTTCTTTTTCCACATTGCTACGGACGATGATATGAGACGCGGATATTCTTAACCAACGCAGAAACAAAACAACAGTCAATGCTATGTCGCCGTTCAACTCCACCAAAACCAAAAATATTCAATCTTCTTCGAGCCGGGAACTGTTGGCTCCGTTCCTTTAATTGTTTTCATGGAACGAGAAACCATCATTTCATCAGGAGTATACTGCGAAACGCTCACCAAAGTGAGACGCACGCTCCATTATCGACGTCGCGGGAAGAACACTGTCGTCCGGGTTACTTGAGAGTCCTTCGCGACAAGGCGGAGAGTCCTCACCGCTGCCCTAGCTTCGGAGACGATTCAAGGTTTCGGTCGGGGATGTTTTCAACGGCCACTCTTAGAGTCCCGACCTGGTTCCCAGTGACTATATCCTCTTCTTGCACTGGAAACTGTGGCTTGTTTGACAGCCGTTTGAAGACGACGAGAAACTCAATACCGCCGTTGTCAACTTGTTCAATTCCCAATAACGTACGCATATGATGAGGAATCGATGAATTTGGCGCTACGTTGCTAAAAGTGCTTAGCGAAGCAAACGGAAATCGTGTACAAAAAAGAAGTAGGATTTTTAGAAAGCGAAAATCGTCAATGATAAATTTTTTATGCCCAAACGGCCATTAATTTTTTGGATATGACTCATGGTTGTACTTTTTATGTTTTCCGTCGACGGAGAGTGGTTACCGGTGTCATCCGTCGGGGAGTGGCGAAGGTCCCCCGCGCCCTCCTCATTATTTCTCCCTTCTCTATTCTCCGTGGGGCAACATTGTGCCGGGGAATTATTTTAGAACGCGTGTGCGCCTGCGGAAATGAAATTTTCTTTCGGAGGGAAGATGTTCCTGCCCTTTCGTGAGTCACGATTTCTTCTTGTTGCATTCGTTGTTCTGCATCGGCGGGCACGAATAGAAAGTGAACATCATGTCTCGGGGTTGATGGCAGACGGTGACATACCATTAGAGTTGGACAGGTCTCAATTTATCACGTTTTCGCGAGAATTATTGAGTGCAATATCGATAATTTTTCTTAAATACCAAATAATTATCAGTTAGTTTAGTTTTCCAACGGCCCTGTTGACGCACGTGACTGTAAAATGATTTTTTTTTTGCAAAACCATATTTTAATTCTATATTAAATAATTGCGAGCATTTAATTATAATTTTTAGTTGTAATTTCTAAAAGTTACTAATAAGTTAATGTGAATTTAATTCTTTCTAAAGAGCTCTTAATTTAACTCTGAGCCAAGAAATCTTGCGAGATCCTCTTCTCTCTTCAAAAAAGAACTTTTCAGTACACCCTTCCTGCCCCTATTTATAGTATTCACTTTCTCATAATCATTCGCCCCTAAATTATTTTTACCGTACGTACATTTTGTTTTTTTCTATGCAATTTAAAAAATAAATATTAGAAATTTTATGTGTATTTGCCAGTTGGTGTATACGATTCATGTTTTAGGGAAAGAAATTGGATCAAAATCCCTGGCCCGACATTTTCTCTCTGCTTCTGCCCATCCTATAACAGTTCTTGGTAAAGGATAATATGTAGTCAGCAGAGCTGAAGTTATTTACGAAAAATTAATTCATTAATATTTTTTTATCTTCAATAAAAATCTCTTGCTCACAATTAACTCAGAGTCCGTCTCAGATCGTCGAATTTTGTCGGGAAATTGAGCATCCACTCCTGCGTTATTAAATTCGCACGCGGACAATGGATTAATCAAGTGTCTGAGAGAATAATTTTCTCCATGCAACATTAAATACGATTTTCAAGTATCCTAGTATAATTATGAATCAAAGAATAAAATCATGACTTTTTCTTAAATTGAAAGTTAAACTTTCAGAAAAGGATTTTTTCATTTTTGTGACTCGGTTTTCAATTCAAATACAATATTTTTATGATTTTTTACTTTTAATAATGCGACTTATATATAAGTCTAGCATTAATATTAATATTATTTTGCATCTCCCACTAATAAATATTTTTAAGCCACCACGTTTTGTGTTGATGTCCTGCTATGTCGGTCAATAGCCTCAACATGGGACGAGGGCTTACGATAACTTGTTTCCTCACGATGCTTTTCCTTATTGTCTTCCCACACATGGGAGGAATCATTTATATTTCTGTGAACTAGAGAATAGGGCCTACAGCGAACCCCCCACCCGAGGATCCGTGTCCCATCTGGTAGGAGTGTGAGACGCCACACATTATCTGCTAGTTACCTAGCAACATCTCAAGTTATATTCTGATATTAATTCAGCATCACGTAGTGAATGCACCAATTCTATTTTCAATAAATATTTATTTTGACAAGTGTTCAAATGCGTATCTTGCTTCGCGACCCTAAATACGAGTATATACTTTCCCGTTTGCGATTATATTCGCCAATTTCAAATTTTAAAGCAATGGATTAATAATAAATTCTGAGTTCCTGCGATATGCAATTATTAAAAACATATCATCAAATTTAAGATTTTATATTTAGTAAATAAATATATACTTTGAGTAAATTATAAATACTTTATGAACGAACTAACTTTGTCATGTCGTATTTGTAAATTTAGATTAACTTTAAGATTTGTTTACTCGGAATTGTAGACTCACTCGGAAATATTATTATAAAATTTTATTTTTTATTATTTGTAAATGTGATTGTTGTAGGTGCATTCGTTATTTAAGTTAAAAAATTTCCAGTTGAGCCGAGGCGAATTTATTTCACACACATTTCACCGTCGTCAGTTGAGACGTTCTTCATTAAGACGCTGTTTATTGAGAAAATCTTTCTCAAATGTCGAACGTTAACTCTTAAAAGCTAAGCTTCATTGGCCATTCGCTTGCAAATATTACGGATTAAAAAGTTATGTATTTTCTGAACACTTCGTTAGGTAAAATCTTTATAGCGCTTGAATTTTATTTTGGAGATTAATTTGTGAAAATTAAATTAAGACCAGTGACCGGGCCATGTTCACCTGATGACAATTTATTTTTGGATATTCTCAAACGAAATGTTTGGCTGAACTTATTCGACAGAACCTTTAAACTCATATCAGTCATTGTTAAATCCTTAAACTACCAAAATTGTATAAAAATGCCTGGTAAAACTCGATGTATTACTTTCGTATTTAAAAGATATACAATTTAAAAAGCGAATTTGTGAAGACCTACGTACTCAGCTTCAATTCAAACCGCTAATGTTTTTCAAATGAATTTTTCTTATCTTACATAATTGTATCTAAATATACAACAATAATTCTTTCTATTTATCGAATTTAAAAAGTTCATTCATTCATAGATGTGCATGATATATTCGTAAACGCATCAAAAAATCGCAATAGTTTATCTCTTGATCATAGATTCCCTATTCCCCTAGAACGATAGGTTGTGGTTCTGTGTCAATCTTTAATTACTTACGAGTACATATGGAAGGGTAAGCCGTAGTGAAATTAAAAGTCTGAAAAAATGCGGGGTTTAAATTGAAATAAGGATGTCATTGTAACAACAGTATGTGATGTTCATTCAGTATGAAAAATGAATGTAAATGAACATATCGAAGCATCAATGTAAATTTTGCAACCATAGGTCAGTGAAATAAATTATTTGTTATTGCTTTCAAAGAAAAAGAATAAAAGCATATTTAGCGAAGGATTAACTGCAAGAGCATTTGAGAAATGAAAATACCGTCTGGTTTAAGATCTGAGCGTCAAAAAATGTCAACTGCAGATATTTTGACAATATGCGTTGGGTGCACATCAAGCACGTCTTTCGAATGTCCTCGTTAGGTGTAAACAATTCCCTTGAATATACTTGGTAGCGTTATTTTATTTTGGTGAACAGCGAAGTTCTACTGTTGGTAGTTAAAGAATGTGTATCTACCTCCACTTAGAATTCAAGGTCCCTTTTATCAACTCTGCCAGCCTGTTTACTAATACGCCCTAAAATTATGCTCATGCAATGTCAACGAAATAAGTAATTGGAGCAATGACATCAAAACATGTACTTATCGCAGCTTATCGTGTCATCGAATTTGGCTAAGTGGCTTTGCTGTCTCGACTAGCACGCCCAAAAAGGGTGACGGGCGTGTTAGTCTAGTGGATAGTACTGCGTCTCTGGGGGATATGTCTGGGCACATTTTATTCACTTCTGCCGAGTGGATTTTGTTGGGGGGACCGCAGGTGACCCAGGGTGTAAAGACCTGCCCTTAGGTACTCCAATTGGGTTGAACTACTAATCAAACATGAAAATCATATCATAAACATCATCAAAAGTTTAAGAATCATACGTATTAGAGGCAAAGCATTGGACATCTCATCAGCCTGACACCATTTGGCTTCATCATCAGGAATGTAATCAACTTCCATGATGTATTAAGTGTTTAAGTAATATGTATACTGCGTCCTGGCAAAGCTTTTGCTTAAGGAGCAAAAGTCCTTTGCAAAAGGAGCCTGCATCACGGTTAAAAAACTAGCAGCACGTCGAACTATTCATCAGATGTTATTTATCTCAAAACTTCACACAATATTTGTTTATCTCATAAATTGTTACAATGTTGTCTATACTCGTTAAATTTGCCAACTCTCAAGTTCCAGAAAGGCAATTGAACAATAAAAAAACCGTTTGAGATTGCGAGAAATAAAAAAAAAATAATTCATAGAATAGCCCCATAGATGGTGCAATGAGGCTAATAAATTCACGAATATTGGTTTATTTTGATGTGCCACAATTCGAATTGGAATTGGAAATGTGATAATTTTGTTTTATAACGGACAGTTTTTCGAATTACCAAATGGTTTGAAGGATCTCAGTTTTTCCCGGCGTATTGTATTCAGGAAGTTCTCTCGGGTTTCCCACCGGGTCAGCGTGGTGTGCACCGACGTTTCGACGGCTAACTCTGCCATCGTCTTCAGGGTGAAGTGACTCTGCTTCTACTTCACCCTGAAGACGATGGCAGAGTTAGCCGTCGAAACGTCGGTGCACACCACGCTGACCCGGTGGGAAACCCGAGAGAACTTCCTGAATACCAAATGGTTTGATTCTTTTGTGGCAGCATAAGGAATAAAGAAACTCATATGGCCGCCTATGATTTTCGAAGGAGATCTGACACGCGAAAATCACAGGGGTGAAGCTGAGGGTCCCCAATGGCGTGCCGGGAAAGTGAACCAGGATCCTCCTGTTAGAAATTGATATACAAGGGTTATCTGAAAAGTTTCCAACCTAACAAAGATGTAAGAACTTTTTTCTAAAATTTTCAGAGTCGGAAAATTTTCAAACCACCGACGTAGATAACGTATATGTATGCATAAATGTATATTATGCCCCACCTATGCCAAGAGCGATTGTCTTTTTCCCGGGTCGGAGGGGAAGGGTGTGTGTAACGGGGGCGTGGTGAAGGGTGCGTGGGAGCCACTTGCCTAGGAGGGGGTGGGGGAGGGGGGAAAGGGTGTGGGGAGGCGGCGGCACAGGGGATGGAAATAGAAAATAGGGGCGGGGGAGAGGAATTAATGAAAGGGGTTGTCGCCAGAGGGTGTTGGAATGCGCCGGAGGGGTGAGGGCGGAGAGGGGGTGAGGGAAAATGGAGACAAATGGTTTTCGCCGACTTCTATATGCGACCCTCGGAAATCAATTACAGCGAAAGCGGCGGTGGCTCCATCTGTGGGTGGGTTTGCGAGTGAGCCCGTGTGTGTTCTTGGATCCTGGCAGAGGATAAAAAGAGGGGCGGTGGAAGGGGGGGAGGGGGATGGGAGAAAGGCACTGGAAATAGAGGGGCGGAGGGGAGTGGTGAAAGCGAAAGTGTTTTTATGGCCAAGTTCCCTCTTCTCTCGCTCTTCCTGTCTCTCCTATCCTCGGTTTCCCTTGAACAATCCGGATTCGAATACGAGATTCTTTCGCTGGGCTTAAAATAACTTTTGCACTGCGTATTTCACTTCGATTACATTTCTACATTATCACCACCAGAGTATAAACATGCCAGTATATATTTTCTTGCAATGCAAATTGAAATCCTAGACGTTATAGTAATTGAAAAGGCATAATTTAAAATTATTTTTACGCGTTATAACTACTTCTCTTGGGCTAGCGACTGATTATTTTAGTTATTCGAGATCGCGTCTTTCATTTAATTGTGCAAAAATCCAAAATGGAGCCTTCTCATGAATTTTTAATGTCATTATAATTTCAACCCATGGTGGTAATTGACAGTTCTCCAAAATTCCTTTTCTCTTAAAGGTAAATCCAAAACCGTCTTTTTCTATTGTATCTATATGTCCCATTAGAGTTTTCCGGAGGAGTTTACGTAAAGCACCTTTTCTCATATTCATAGTGTACCAGATTGGTTTTTTATGGACATAAAGAAAGCTCTCTCTCTTACCCTTCCGGCCCCGCCAATCGGGATCTAATTACCCTATAGCTGTAGAAAAACCGCCCTTCGTTCCCGCATGTATCCTGCCCCCATTAATTTTGTCCAATATGCCTCTTCTTTTCCCACCCTAACCTCTCTTATACAATATTCTTTTCAATATGTCACACTCTTCAGCATGTTATTCATACTACGTCCATCCTGTTTTCAATTCACCTGCCTTCTTTGAATTTTCCCCATAAATATGTTCTCACCATTTACCATTCCTACCCGTCAGTCGTTTATTCTACTTGTGTCTATTATATTTTGACCATTGCCATTTGCATTTAGTGTAAACTGCTTACAATTGATGCATATTTCCCTGAGCAGCCCCAACAACCACTTCCCTTTGTCTCACACAACTCGTCTCCTTATGAAAATCTTCACCACTTTCTTCTCCATATACAGGTCACCTGTTTTTTTGTACGCTCTCACCTTGTCCTCATGGTGTGCTCTTTGTGCTCCACAATTATTCTTTCCCTTGCGCTAAAACTTTTCTCCAAATATAAATCAAAATCAAACATTTTTTACTCCTGATAAATCCAGTACGTGTCCGGATGTTTTCATCATTGGTTCCTTTTTTGTTATCGTGTTCTTTAATCGTATTTTCGACCACTTCTCTCACGTATACTCCTTCGTTTTTCATTTATCCCTCCATTCACATTGGGCGGAAGGACCATCAGTTCAAAATAAATCATAGAGGGCACAAAACAAACATTAAAAAAACTCCTTCCTCAATCGTGGAATAAAAGAATGGAATGAGTTACCTGAGGATATCTTTAAGTCCTTACCTTATTCATTAAATAAATTTAAAACGAGGTGTATGCTCGCCTTAAAAACGTGTGAGTGAGAAATAAAACCGTATGTACTTGTGCTATGAATAATGTGTTAACGGGACGCGATTTTGAACGGTATATGAAATTGAAGAGTACGTGATTACGGACGAAGTGTGGCGATGGACGGTGCGTAGTATGTACTCATGTGGTGTACACCTAATCCTTGTGTGATGATAAAGGAGAGGTCGGTAATCTTAAAAGTGTCATTGAACATACGAGCATTTTTTCTCATATCTGTTCTTCTTGTGTGTAAGAGTGACCAGTGATCACACTGGACCGTTGCCACCAGGAAAATTGCCTAATTGCAATGAAGTATGTAAATAAATGAAAAAAAATAAATGAAAATTTGACCTTTTTTTAATCAAACTCAGCCCCAGGGTCCTACTTCCCTGTCTCTTGAGTTATTTAACGAAAATTGGAAAGGCAGATGATAATATTTATGGTCTGCAACCTTTTTATAATACAGCGTATTTCAAAATAAATATCTAGGTTTTTAAACTTTATAGTGCTCACTACATTTATCTTACAATTCTAAATAACACATCATATGACAGTACAACTCAAACAGATTTTTTGGTAAATCTGCGTATACACTGTGTGTAACAGAAAGAGTTTTGTGTTTTGCAATGTGCGAGGTCTGAATCTGTAGTTAGAGTGAACCCGATCTCCCACGCCTTGTTATTTTTACCTTTGGGGGTTCATAAAGGATCAGGAATGCATGTGCCTCCGCTAACGGCTCACCCCCCCGACTTAAGAAACAGGATTGAAGCAGCTGTTGCAGCAATTACTCCTGATTACGCACTGCTCACAAAGGTTTGGGAAGAACTCGCCTATCGACTCGATGTGTGCCTCTAATTAAACACTTGTAGAAATAACTGTTTTAGTTGCTCTTTCATTTGATGTACACTTATAAATGAAAGTTAAATTTAAAAAGCACAAACAATTCCGATAGTCATTTTGAAACGCCCAGTGCATATATCTGTCGACTGTGACAACTAGATCTGCCGTCATTCTGTTCTAACCTAAATACCATTAATACGTTAACGGCATTCTTTCAATATGAGAGTATTTTCATTGAAAGCATGCCTTGGCTTTCACTCTTTCTCTCTCTCTCTCTCGCACTTCTCTCGGATTACCTATCTCTATTTCCACATATTTTTTGCATTCGATGCTAAACCGATCCGATGAATTGGGTGTTGCGATGTAGGGCCAGCTCTGGGTCCATATCTCTGCTTCAATATAAGACCCATCCGTGGGTACTTGAATGGGTTGAGCGCGCTGTTGCCCTGCTTCTGGGTGTAATCTGTGCTTTTCCTTCGAAAGTCAAGCAAAGGTGAAGGACATCAGCGAAGTCGCACGTCCGTTCCCGACGCACAGTCGGTTGGCCTCCTCGGAGGGCGAATGTTATCTGAGAGAGGGCAATAAAATTCGAGGTACCGCCGTGGTGCTGCCTCCGAGGCAATTTCCTAAAGTCGTCGCTCGACCATTAGGGGTGGTCTTTGGTCCAATTAAATGGTTCCGCCCATTGCGTACGAGTGTATGATGGAGTCCCCCACCGATTCGCCTCCCCCGCCCGGCGTCATCATCGCCGCCCGCGAGAACGAGGGAGCACGGAGAACAGACCTCGTGTAAACAGCTTCCGAGTGTCTCTCTGTTACCGGGGAAACAGCAGGATGTGAATTGCTACATGCAGCCACTGGCATAAAAGGGTTTCCTTTCATTCTGAGTGGGTTTAGATGCTTGGGCAATTAGACACATCATTTTGAGAGCGGAAGTGACGTTTCGCAAGAACACAGTTTTCCAATTGCTATACACTTATGAAGTGACGTATCTGAAAATGTAACGTTAAATTATCGAGTAGATGCTTTGATAAAGGAAATACGAGACTGTGAGAGACGAGACTAAGCGTCCCTACACTATTAAAGCAATGGTAGTGCGTGCAGACTGCGGTTCTTATATACTTTGCTCACATCGCGAACTTCGGAAATGTACGCTGAAATAGAAAATCCCGCGAGTTGTGAAGTGCGATCTGTGATTCAATTTTCACTGGCAAAAGAATAACACAAGCCAATTGAAATACATCGCCAACTTTGTACGGAGACGGAATAATGGGTGAAGGCGGAGTGAGGCGGTGGTGCATTCACAGTTTAAAAATGGCCGCAGCACCAATGTCCAGGACGAGGACCGCAGTGGTTGGCCTAGCATTGTGACAGATGAACTGACGGATGGCCAGTTCTTGGACATCATGGGCATTTGTCCATTTACTCTTAAACTAACAACACCACTGACGCACAACAATGTCACTCATCACTTAAGTCGGTACAAAACAAGAATATCCCGATTGCGAATGTGAGCATCTTTGAAGTTTATTACCAGCGTTAACCTTATCACTAAACGGATTTCACATTTGGCGGAATTTCCAATTGTATTGTTCATATTGATTCGCTGATGTAAAGAAACGACAAAGTGGCCTTGAAAACACTGCAGATCGAGGCGTACTGCCCTAGTTAGTGTGTCTCACATTCCGCTCCTCCCGCTCGCTACACGCAGACGTAAGTTACTTTTTGAACGCACCCCGTACAATTTATTTTCACTAAGTATTGTTAATCATTCGTGCCACGACCATCGTTGTAGAGCATTTATAAGGAAATTCCTTTTCTCTTAAAGAAATCAAATATAAGCCTGACACATTGTTATGATTACATTATCAACTGTCAGGTTTTTATTGTTTAACCTTTTTGATAACAATGCCCAATGGCGACAGTCCTTGGGGCAAATATGGCAACGCTAGCGAAGTTGACCGTGCCTAATTTTCCGAAGCCGTGTCATTCAATCCTATGGCCTTTAATTCAATTGCATGACTTAAATTTCACTTTAATATTGTTTAAATATTTGGTTCTAAGCAACCTGGATGGAAAATTGCGATGTTTTTGTTTTGCAAAGTGCTCATTGTGTTTATGATTACTCGTTTGCACATGTATTTTGATTTTAACATTGGAAGTGTAGGTCTTATTAAGGAGGGTTTATTTTATGTTGTTTATTTCTTAGGATTTGGTGTCTGTTGGAGCTTTTATGCATTTTACCGCTCCCAGAATTGAAATTTCGCCTAATGCAAGGATGGAGATATAACCTTTTTATTCATATCTACACTTACTCACTCAAAGAAATCACATGCATATTAATCCGTAAAAAAATTGGACTTTCAGCATTACCACTATCTAGGGAGTCACAATCTATTTTTAGCTCAATTTGCGATTCGCTGTGAGAACGTTTGTTTTCACTTTTTCCTATGTTTTACTATTTTTGCACAAAAGCTGACTTTTAACTCCATTTTAAATGTTCTATTAATAAAATATCTTCTATTTACTTCTTGCTTCCTAAGCTTTTGATTTTTTGTACTTTGCCCAGTGTTTCATATTCCTTTTTTTCGGAGTTCGCTTGTTATGTCACGTTTGTGAAGCTTTGTAGTTCATCTTTTTCTTCTTGGAAACTTGGTATGTCCGTCCACCATTTTCTTTCAGCGCATTTCCCATTGTCACTACGCTTATTATTTGTTGGCATTGTTGTTTTGAGGTGATATGATCCTTGGCAACACGCTTGTTTAAATTTGTTTACAAACGCCGTGATTGTTCGAGTGGGTTCTTCTAATTGCCATCGCCAGCGGAGGAGAAATAGGAGTGTTTCGCGTTCCATTGACACCGTCAATAAAAAAATAGCAAACAAAAGGTTCTCATTTTTTCCCATACTTTGTTTGCTTTGCGGCCTATGGCGACATTCGGCTCATGTAACAATAGATGCGTTAAAAGCGCCAAATGCCATCGGACGAATGAAGAACGGAAAACATTCAGTTTGATTTGTTTATTCTTTTTAATGGAGGGCAGCAACAAATCTGTTAGAGTGCCTAGTCGTCAGAATAAACGACCCAATGCTTCATGCGCGTTTTATTTCTTTTCAATCGAGACTTGGAAGAAATCGCCGGTTGACCTCACATGCGCTGTGTCACCCACAAACGCGGTCTCGCCTCGCTTCGCTTTCAGGGAAATACTTCTGCCGCCGCAATGCGAACGAGATAAGTCAGACAGTGGTGCAGTGTTGTGGGCTGCCCTCTCTTTTGTTTCGAGTTTTGTTGATTTACACCTGCAGCCTCGAGGAATTGGCATTTCTGGAAAGAGTTATTAATTTTTTATGTGCACACAAGAAATCCTATCTTGGGCTAACACTTTATTAGTCCTCTTTTGATCTGTCAACCTGTGTGTATTTATTTGGGGGACAACGTTTTTTAAGTAATCATGTTTAAGGCTTCAGGATGAGTCCGAGGTTTGGTATTATTCGGTGAGTTAACGATTGTTTGACAATAAGTTTCTCGCCAGCATGTTTGTGGACGTCTTTTTCGGGGTTTCAATGAATTTTTTTCCCTTTGCTTTTTCCCTTTGCCTTCCTCCTCTTTATGCCTTACCCATCTCACTTGGTGCTTGCAATCCCTACCACGCACCTTTTTGGTGGATCGCGGGGTATTGATGTAGCTATTTTTATAATTGGTATGCCACTAGTTAGAAAGATTGTGTATTGACACAGACAATACAATGATGCATTCCATTGACACTCAAATCACAACCTCACATCCGGCACCACAGCAAACCATTACCTTCATTTTCATATGCACACGCATACCGTGTAAATCCTTCTCTACGGTTCTACGGTATTATTCTTTCGCTCCCAACAGCATTTGCTCAAACGTAACAGTAACAAACAGCGACGTCGCTGGTAAAGGAAGCTTGGAAGTTTATGCGTGGTTCAACCGGAATAATTTCTTTCCCCATGGAATACCATGCAAACGATAATCAATCCGAAGGTAGAGTTCACCCAGTACAGGGCCCAATTTGGTGTTTGACATTCACATATTGGCAGGGTGATAAGGGGGGGCCAGCTCCTTTCCTTGTGCCGGTTTGGTTTCCCAGGAAGATGTGGTATCCGAAAAATCACATATCTTGGGTGGAGCTGCAGGTGCCCAGAGTGCCTTGCCCGAGAATCCAACCTGAGCCAGTAGTCCAATGCTCTACCCCTAGAATATCGCGTTAACAATGCTCATTAGCAATATTGGCATACGTGCGACCTAGAGGTATATATAAATATATCTGTTTATATAAATATATCTGTATTGTTGCATTGTTCATAGGAACATGCAGCCATGTCCTGCCTATGCTATTTAAAGCACAGCTCATATAAAAAACTTACAGGCACCGTAAACATTTAAAATCGCTGGAAAAATGAAGGACCTGTGACTATTTTTCCAGACTAATTTGGCGGAGCTTTTACGAACATAAATTAAGTTAATAATTAACAGAACATGATTAAAGTTTTTGATGCATGATGAAGAAGATATTTATGATGAAGAACATAATTAAAGTTTTTGATACATATATGCGGGAGATATGCGATCAGTTTATAGAATTTGATTGGAAGCCAAGGAAATTTGTTTTTTTTTTTTATTTTTCATATTAGGAATTATTTGTCAGGGAGTTTTTTTTCTTTCAATATTGTGCGATATTCCAGTGCATTTAATCAGTTAGGCTATCGTTTCTCCATCCGATTGTTACGTAACACACGAATACGTCTGTTTCTTTCATTGCCCTAGCTAACTTTGTTGTCTATAGGTCTTGAGAGAGCAATGGTTTTTTAAAGATACCTTTTCGCAAAGTCATGATGAACCGTTGCTCTTCGATGTAAATTACGAATGAAAGGGAAAGGAAGACTTGGACCAGGGTTTGGCAATCAATATCATTCCGTCAATCACTTCCTTCCTCCATCCACGTTTCCTCCCCTTCAGAACCTCAATTTTTTCTTTTTCCCAGAATGGTAATTCAAATCGAGATTCGAAAAGAAAATGAATAACTAGTTTTTTCATTTACAGAAAATAATATCTATCTCTCTATCTCCGGGACCTATTTAATTTCCTGTTTTACACGGCAATGCTATAGTTCATTTTATTCACTCTGATTTTTGTGTAAATTTCAATTATTGAGCCACTATTGCTCTCTCTGAAATAATGTACAACGGCGTGTGAACCATTCAACGGATCGAAACAAGATACAGTGCGTCATCTAGCGACACATCTGATGACTAAAACGAGAGGTGTTACGTTTGTTTACGTTGAGCCGTTACGCAGCAGCACCGGTAGTTGTGTCAAACTGTTCGTCACCGAGTGTAACGACAGCAATGAAGGAGCTAGAGGAAAAGCGTGTGTGCATGAAATTTTGTATAAAACCTGGCAAAAGTGCTACGGAGACATTTGAAATGATTGAGAAAGCCTTTGTTAATGAAGCTATGAGTCAAAGCCAGTGTTTTAAGTGGTACAGTCGTTTTAAATAAAGATAAAATAAGGGAGATAGATTCCAATACAGATAGATTCAAATACTCATTCTTTCCCCGAACAATGAGAAATCATAATAGTTAGAAACCAAAGTTCATTTAGAAATATTAAAAACATTTAAGTTACACGTCGGAACAAAATTAAAAATTCAAAGAATGTGCATGTGTATGTTCGTTGGTAGTTTGTGGGCTTGCATGTGTTTGAAAGGGTTGGGGCGAAATGGTTCTTGCATGAATGTTTACCATTTTTAGTTTGTGGACTATAAATTTGTGGCTCCTGCATGCTTTTTTTTCCTAAATAACGGATGGTGCCCTAACACCCCCCGCCACACGCCCTTGCGGCGGCTTTCGGGGTGTTGATTAGAGGAAGATGTAAATCGGGCAGAACATCGACAGATTAAGATTCGTGAACGGGGCGGCCTTCCACTTAGACCCCAACCCAAAAGTCCACAATGAAAACAGCTGAAAGTTTTATCATACTTCACGGGCATGTAAACCAACATAATAAAAAGAAGTTTTACAATCGGACTCTCCAAGCCCGCGAAATGAAAAAATTCTCGTCATGTTTTGAACACACCTCGTACTTGGTGTTTCTCATTTATTTTCCAATTTTTTATGGTTGTGGCTGACGTAGATTTTATGCCCATCTGTGGAAAGTACTTTTTCTTAAAATGCCTGCAAGTATTTAACTAATGTATGTTGTTATGTTGAGAAGGCATGGAACAGAATAGCCTGGTACCTACGAGTACTCCATCTCCAAAAATCTAAATCAAATGTGAAATAGATAGTGAACTCGATTTTATACAACATTAGACATGTAGGTCACTCCCGCATCATTCCCGTACGCCTCGTCCTCGCCGTATCTCGTGATCACGACTGGACTCGCCGATGTACAATGGCGAGGAGGGCTCGATTCGCCTCTGTGTGTGTGTTTGGTATCGATAGTCGTCAGCGGATATAGTTACGCCAATTACGCAGCGGTACGAGTGAGCGGCAGACCACTGGCGCCCCCAATCAGTACTTGGGGGAGGGGGGAAATGGGAGCGTGGGGAGGAGGACAGGGGTGGGGATGTGATCGCTGCTATGGCAACGCGTGCCAATCGCCCTTCCTTCCGATACGGGAACAATTGCCGGGTGGTAAACCACCCCCTTTCTCATGTGCGCCACCTACTGCGTGCTATTGTCTTTCCTCCCACATTCCATTTGGTTCCCTCTCCTCCTCATTGAAGAGATGCAAGTGCGCAGACGCATATCGCTTTGCCACTTTCACTTGTTCAGGACAGCTGATCACTGCGATTTCAAATTCTGTTCCGGCACTTGTCTTAGGCGGAATTAATTCCGGGCGCACCTGTTAAAGGTGAACTATCGATCGTCATGTGCGCTATCTTAACGAGTTTATGTGGCACGTGAACACGAGAAGTGACATTTATGAGTGCCTTGTTTACCGATGGAGGTAGGCTTTAGATCGACCAAAGCCATGTCAAAGCAAGGCTGAGCCTTCCATAAAACTACACTAATTAAGATTAATCCACACATCACAATTAACCATGTTTTAACGCCGCGTACTTTCCACCAACTCTCCTTATATCAATTTTTATTCACCTCCCCCAAACTACCACACTCCCTTCTTCCCTTCGTCCCCAAGTCTTCAATTTCAAGCGTATATCAATTTCAATTTCTACTCACTTCACCTTTCATTCCTTCTTTGAATTTTTCACATGCACTGTCATTTTCCTCTGCGATGGCGATCACTTTTTCGTTTGATTTCCCTCGCTGTCACTTTCTCTTTTTCAAATTTCATGCACACTCACTCCTTAAGTGACTCCTTCTTTTCAGCTAGCATTCCTTGTCTACCTAGCCTTCCTCACGGACAAATTTCGATGTCATTTCAGCGCTACGCACACCCTCTGTGAACTTACAATTCAACCATTTCAGAGAGTAAAAATCATTCGCCTTGACCGGGATTCGAACCCGGATCAAAGTTACGTTGATCAAAGTTACCCGGATCAAAGTGCATTCACCTCACCTCACCACGTCATTTCAATGGAGGCGGTTTGCCAGGATATGTATGCACTGCGACTTAATTCGAAATATTTAAGGATAATTGAGGGTGTGTGTGTGTGTGTATGGAGAAAATAGAATATTCAGGGTGAAAAGGCAGTGTACTACAGAAGGCTATGAATTAAACGCACCCGGACGAACATTATGATAGGAAAAGTGTCATAATGGTTTGGTCACTGAAAGAATGGTCAGGATTACCCTTAGCAGATAAATTTCAAGAAACTGCGGGAGATTCCGCAACAGTAAATTTTAACGAGGTCATCCGCAAACAATTGTTGTATTGACTTAGCAGATAAATTAAAGGAGAAAAAATATTGACGGAGAGAAAGAAAAGAAGTCATTGCTTCGAGAAACTCTCAAGACGAGGAATATGGAATGAAGCAGACGTATTTTCAATGCAATTAGAACAACAAGGAATATTATAAGTTCAAGGTTTTGATAAGCGTGCCCGAAGTAACAGAAGATAAAGCGAATCAAAAGAAATGAAATGGGCGAAGATTATCATGAGAAAATGGAGTGAAAGGCATCAGTCTCTTAAATTTTGTGCCGAGAAAAATTTGTGTCAAAAAATAACAATTGTCACTAATGCTATCACTTGTACTTCTATAAAAGTAATATTAATACTAAGACATCAAAGAGATTAAATAGCATCCCCAGAAAGCAGACCGCAGAGAAGGTTTTAGACGAGGATATAATTTCCGTAGTTGTAGTTAACTGCCGAAGTTTAAAAAATAAAATACCGGAATTTCACCATCTCATTCATAGCACAGAGTCGGATATCATTATAGGAACTGAAAGTTGGTTAACAGATGACATCGCAGATTGCGAAATATTTCCCAAGTCCTTCATAGTTTATAGAAACGACAGAAAAAATAGAGCCGGAGGAGGAGTGTTTATTGCGGTTAAGAACTCTAACGTCAGTAGAGCCGAGTTATTTCCTGATAGCTGTATAGAAAGTGTATGGTGCTCAGTGAAAACACCCAGATCGAAAAGAATATATATCTGTGCGTATTATAGACCACCCCACGTTAGCATTAACTCAATACCAGACCTAGAAAAACAGATACAACGCTTTACATCCCACAACAGTGAGCATAGCCTAATTATCGGAGGTGATTTTAATATTCCCACAATAGATTGGGATTCGTACAATTTTATAAATGGAGGTAAAGACAAGGATCTATGCGAGTCCCTCTTATTCGCGTTCACCTCGAATTCCCTACATCAATTAGTCACTTCACCAACAAGGGGAAAGAACATTCTTGATCTGTTAGCCACAAATATACCCGAAAAGGTCTTAAATATAGAAGTTGTTGACGGAATCAGTGATCACAGGGCTGTATACGCTAAATTTTCTCTAAGTGTAGATAAAGTCAACAAACCTAAGAGAAAGGTGTATTTGTTCAATAAAGCGGACTATGATGGCTTAAAATGTGAATTAAAAAGTTCTTTTTTTATATTTGACGAATTAAGCAAAACTAGTAGTGTCGAGGATACTTGGAATAATTTTCTTAGGATAACACGTTCAGTAATACAGAGGTTCATACCTAGTAAATATATAAAAGAGAATAAGGAACCCCGATGGTACAACTCTGAAGTACGGAAATCTCTTAGGCGGCAAAGGGTGTGCCATGCCAGAATGAAAAATGCAGTTAAAGATTCCTCCCCTGATAAAATCAACGAAACCATACAGAACTACAAAGCATCTAGGTCCACTGCCAAGAAGGCCTTCCGGAAGGCGCTAGCAGAATTCAAAAGGAAAAAATTAGGCGAACATTTGAACGATAACCCAAAGATGTTTTGGTCCTACGTCAGGGAAGTGCAGGGAAACAAGTCCACCGTAAACTCATTGAATATCGAAAAGGGGAATAAAGTAACGAGTAGTTTAGATAAAGCCAACATATTAAACTCATTTTTCCAGAGTGTTTTCAACATATCCTCACAAAATACACCCGAGAACCTTCCGAAAATATTTCAGCATTCAATGGAAGCAATCAATATTTCCACCCGCGGAATAGAATTGCTCCTTAAAAACATAGACCCCAACAAATCTCCGGGACCTGATGAGATACCGGCACGTGTGTATAAAGAACTGTCGGCTGAAATTGCCCCATATCTAGATATAATATTTAAGAAATCATTAGCAGAAGAAAGCGTGCCAAACGGCTGGAAGGTAGCTTCGGTAACACCCATATTTAAAAACGGAGACAGGGAGGACCCCAGTAATTATAGGCCAATATCGCTGACTTCCATTTCCTGTAAGATTCTTGAACACATCATTGTTAGTTCCATGATGAGGCACCTCGATAGCCAAGATTTATTAATTAATAACCAACACGGCTTCCGCAAGGGTAGATCCTGCGAAACTCAACTCGCACTTTTTGTACATGATGTATTAAACTCCGGTGAAAGTAATATTCCAGTTGATGCGATATTCCTAGATTTTAAGAAAGCTTTCGATAAAGTCCCTCATTGCAAATTACTGGCGAAATTGGAAACCTATGGAATACACGAAAGTATTATTAACTGGATTAAACAATTTTTAAGTGATCGTGTCCAAACAGTTGTCCTGGACGGTGTATCATCCGATACTGTCAAGGTCACGTCGGGGGTACCACAAGGAAGTGTCATAGGCCCCCTCCTTTTTCTTATTTACATAAATGACCTCAGTACCGTAGTTAATAGCAAGCTCCGTCTTTTCGCCGATGATGCAGTAATTTATGGGGACATCCGAAGTCACGAAGACAGAGTCGTGTTAGCCAACGACCTAGATGCAATTCAAAATTGGTGCGATACATGGCCATTGGAATTAAATTTAAAAGAATGCGTAGTAATATATTTTTGGGAAAAGAGTAATTCCCTCCCTTATAGTTACAAAGTGAAACAAACCAAAATCGCTAGGGTAGATTCCTTTAAATACTTGGGTGTAACAATTACTCACGATCTGTCCTGGGGAAAACACATACGAGAAATATGCGGTCGTGCTAATAAAAAATTGGGATTTGTGAAAAGAGTGCTAGGTAAATGCGACGAAAAGGTGAAAGAACGATGTTTCCTTGCCTTGGTCAGGCCCCACCTAGAGTATGCTGCCAGTATATGGGATCCTCACAACATAAATTTGGTTTCGGAATTAGATCGAGTTCAGCGGAGGGGGGCTAGATTTGTCAAACATTGTTATGACCAACTCAGCAGCGTATCCACTTTGTTAGACAGTTTAGGTTGGGATTCTCTTACACAGCGGCGTTTCCAATATAGATTAAACTTATTAAAAACATTTAAAGATGGGCCCTTTTCCGATGACATCAAGGATATAATACGAACCCCAACGTATTACGGTCGAAGGGATCACGAATATAAGACTAGAGAAATAGACTGCAAGACTGACAGGTTTAAAATGTCATTTTTTCCAAGAACGATAAGGGAACAGAATGCTCGTAGTCGAAATTCCCCAGGACTTAGTTCATTACAATAAGTATTAACGTACAGGTTAGGGACTTCGCGAGGATGTGTATACATGTGTGTATGTATGTATGTATATGTATGTGTGTATATATACATATATATATGTATATATATATTTTTTTCCTACAGGTTCCCCCCACCTTTCCTCAATTAACTCCCAACCCCCTCAACCCTTACCCTTCCCTCATGGTGCTACACCCCCTGCCACACACCTTTTTGGTGGCTCGCAGGGTACTTATGTAGATGTAGATGTAGAAAAAATAGCAACCTTTTTGATTCCTTAGTAGTCGAAATCTTTCTGTTTAACTCCCACATTTATGGCGTTTTATATTTATTTGGTGGTTTCGAAGATTAGTGAGTGATTTCTACGATAGTTGAATCAAAAGACTAGATAAGAAGTACTTTGTTGTTTATTTAGTGGAAAGAGTTGCTCTTGATCAAATATACCAAAGGCTTGCATAGATGTCATTTGCAGTTGGTGAATACCAGCTTTTTACGCCAAAGAAACACGTTCATAATCCGGTGGAAACGGATATTTTAAGGCGATCCGATTTGAGCGCCACTTGTACACGCTTTCGTCTCTGAAGGACGCAGTCAATTGCAAAAAGTGGGCGGTTCTCTTTTCGCCTGCAACCCTAAAATGGTTATCTCTTTTTCTTTGGACTTCTCCAACGACTATCATTCAGATTTCACTTCTTCTTCCTCTCCTTTTCCCTACGTTATTTTCATTTTCAGTTCTTCATGCGTCCTGATTGTACTCCTGCCACCCAAATATTCTAATCTCTTCCATTCTCTTATTTAATGACTCAACCTTCTAACTTATGTCGATTCCTTTTGATTAGTTTTAATCCGTTAAATCATAATGGGAAAGAAAATTGAGTTAGTTGTCTGTTGCTTTCCTCGATGGTGTTTCTTAAGGTGGCTCATTTCTTTAGCTGCCTCCTCCTGTGGGTTAACTTCGTCTGCGTTGAGGAGTGCTCCATTCATGGATATCGTAGTATGTACATGTGCCTTTCATAATTATCATTTGAGACATTTTTTATATTTCTTGTAAATAAAAATCAAGAAAATTTTGATCTTGAAGTCCAATGCCTGATTTTGAATCGTCCCCTGCCACACAGCTTAGGTGTAGCTTGCAGGACACTATGTAAAAGTCATTCTGGTACCTCTGCATTACGTGGACACAAATATTCCATGGACCAGATTCCGTCTAGTGTCTACCCTTCGACTCTCCTGTTATGGTTGATGGACCTATCACGTATGCCTCCCTATGCCAGGGGCTATTGACGTCATCCATTCCAGTTGGGAGAGGCTGGTTCATTCTTTCATAAATTGCAAGTTTGTCGAACCTTTCTCCACCAGAGGCAAACAAGGCAGGGAAAAACTCGTTTCAACTTTGGAATTATCCAATAATCCCTTTGTAACCACCTATATATTGAGGGGAAAATTTATTTCCTCACTAAAACAGCTTCTCTGTCACAATGACGCTTCTAATTATGGAGAAAGAAACCATTTTGGGCTTCAATGCTCCGAAACGTTCTCCAATCAAGAAGCACCGCTATTTGGTTTTTCCAGTGATAAATTTAGTTGAAAAGTCCTACTGGAGTGTTCATGGAAATAAACGTTTTCCAGCAAACAATATGGTTTTCAGTATTGCCGAACGTTTTTATAGCAGTCATTTTCCTAGGGATTTAATCCGATGTTAGTTTCATGTGTGCAACTTGCGCAATACAGGGTTTCCATAGTTTTCTGGGCAAATTTCTGCGCTAGGTATTTCCAACATTTTCGAACCCTGAAGCCGTTTCTGGAGAATTTTTTAAAATTCACGAAATGAGATCCCTAAAGTTTTGTTTACGCATAATTTTTTTCATTTGAATTCAAAATTCAAATGATATTCCTTAATATCCAGAAAATTCCGGGAAATAAATAAAGCAAGTGTTTTCTTTCTTGCGTGTGATGCATTGTAAAAAATAGGAGTAATCTGCTCCCATTTTCGTGGAGGTACGCATCAGAATTTCTTTTGTTTTTTCCCAATCCCCTTCGTTCAACAAAAGGCAAGCCATGCGCGTAAAAGCATCGGGAATGAAAGCAAGACGGGATGAAAAGGGGGAGGGGGGCGATGGGGTTTGGAGGCGGGGAAGCTTGCCGAGATTGTTCAAGAGAGAGCTCATATTGAAATGTCGGATGCGGAGCCGCGTCGTTTTTGTTTTTCTACCATCCACTCGTCGTTTTTTTTCAAAACTGCCGGCGGACATCGCGTTATTCGGTCTCCCATCCCTTTCCATCAAAGTTAAAGTCGGAGGTAACCTGCCGAAGGAATTTCTCGCGAATCGCGAGAGCGATAAGAGAGGGAACCATTTCAAAGGAGATAGAGATGGCGGAGAATAATTGTTGTGGGTTGTATCACGTTGGTAATTAGATCATCGACGAAAATGGCAGACTTTCCCCCTCATAGTGTCATGGACTCTCCGAAATCCAAATTAATTGGATGCAATACATTGATTAGGGGAATAAAAAATATTTCGCCATTGCGCTCGGTAGCAAAGTTTTTTTTTCTCAGTTGACAGTTTTGGCTTGGCTTTGGATTATATATGCAATCCCACAGTTTTACAGTACCGGCTGGTAAAAATGTCGATATTTGTAGTATTAATACCATAATCCCCAGAAAAAAAGTGTCTATGCATTGAAGTCGTTCTTTGGTGGTTATCTCTCACGCAGACGTCGTAACACCATGCAATATTCTGCCAGCCCAATAAGGCGGGCCTTGAATTCGTGATGACCTTTTGATTTTGCATGTTCAACTGCTCTCCTTTTATTCTTTTCATCTTCCATCTCTTCAATTCTTACACAATTGTATCCGTATTTGAAGGTATCCGGACAATGTTGACGACGATCAGCTTTCGCAAATTCGGTCAAATTATTCGACTCTGCGAACCTATTTTGTAATAATAAATCTGTGATAGATTCTAATTTATACACGTACCTTAAGTTCAGACTATTTTATGGGCATTTGTATATTTTTTAAGCAATTTAATGCTATAGTAGGTTTTTTTTTTCACCGCTACCACGTACTTATATATTACTTCGGAGATCAATTATGGGTTGAATCAACATTCACACGATACCCCGTAAAGGCGTGTGGCGGGGGTTGTTCGGTCACCAGCCGCAAATAATGTTAATTTACTACCATGAAAAAGGCTTAATTTTATATGTTGAGTCCGCGACCAAGTCTCAGGGCACGCGGGCCGACTTTCGACCTTGACGTTATTCTCCGACTTTCCAGTGCACAAAATAAAACTTCCCCTTCTCCATCCCACGATGAACAACTACCTGCCCATGTGCTGTCTTTGGGGAATATCCACTTTATTAGCCAGTCATCATCAAGGCACTTGAGGGGACTATTATTAATAATAGTTAAAATAGTCCATCGGTAAATGTAGGTTTTGGGTGGACACATGCTGTGACAACCGATCTTATGTTCACCGAACAGGACGCAACGCGACACATTAAAGTAACCCTTTCTTCAAATCCGCATTATTTTTGCCTCCCGTCCAGCAATTCCTGCTCACTTTCACTTTCTCTCCGAATCCATAGTTTCGTTCTTCTTTTCTTTTCATCCTTGCTCCAAGTCCTTGCCATCCCCTTCGTGAAAGCATTGCCTTGCGCAATCCTTTTGTTAGTTTAGTTTTATTTGGGAGGCGACCGACAGCTGAGGTCTTTTGCGCCATTAGGGATAGACAGGAAAGGATGAAGGGGAGGGTGGAGAGAAACCCGACGTCGGCATTAGCCCACTCTTGTCGAAAGGCGTCAAGGGGTCCGCTATCCAATGGGGATATTTACAAGCAGTAGCAGAAAGGGAGAATTGTTTCCAAACTTGAAATATGATGCCGTGGTGTTCTGCTACGCTTACGACAAGAAGACGAGCATAACAGGTCTTTTAGAGGAATTAGGTTGAAATAAGTTTACCTGTTAACCTAACACCCTCTGCCTGCCACACGTCCTTTATCGACGTAGTGTATAGATGTAGATATCATCTCCAAAACCCTCAATTAAAGGTATTTATTACATTGAACTAACTCTTATGTTTCCTGTGAAAATCGCCAGCAAACATAATAGTAAAAATATCTTATGATAACTTGAAAGAAATATCAATGATTAGCATTAATAGTTGACCGATTACAGACGGTTCTAGCCATAATATCAGTTCCAATCATGGTTCCTAGGGAGTCTAACACTAGAGGTGACCATAAATAAATATACTCTCGTAAAAAATTTAAAAAGTAAATAAAAATTGATGCAAATGAGAACAATCCAGTGTGATACACCGTTCCACAAAATATTAGAATCATATTGTTAAACCACAGACGGAATGTTCAGGTTGGCTGCCAAAAAGGAATGTAAATACTTTCCCATTGACTAACTTTTTAAGACATCGATCGTTGTGAAACAAGGGAATGTGAGATCTCGTTTTGTCTAAGTTAAGGCAATAGTTACGGTATGAACTATCCTTTAGTGTGAGTGTCAGGAGTATTCCACTGGGGCTCTCGTATTAACCGCAGCCACTTGTGAAAATGTTACCGCGAGTTCCATGCAATGAGGAGAACTCCAACCCAGACTTTACTTGTTTGAAAACGTGATCGCATCAAACTCGTGTATCCAGATTTTTCACAAGCCTGTTATTTCAGGATACGAAGTCCACAGGCATTCCTGCCTTCCAAATTCTTTTCATTTCCAGACTAACTCAAAAACAAAAGCTCTCTAAAGTCTCGCCCTATAAGTTGGCTCTAAAATAGAACACTTTTACCACCCCACTAAATTTCAATTGGATCACTATATTTTTCAGAAAAGTTCTGCTTCAAAAAAGTCTTTGCGTCAAGCGACCTCACTTTGCCCACCGTGGCGAAACTATGAACTTCGACTCATGTTTTCCATTTCCTCGGGGAGATGCTATTTAATCTCTTCATGGGCCTGGATGTTACTTAAGGGAGAAATCCCCTTGGCAGACATTAGTACTCACTTTTTTACGATTCGGTTATTACTTTCTTGTCACCCTGAAGACTCGGAGAAAGAAGGCAAATTCTCGTTCCGGGACGTAAAACAATTATGGATGACCTAATAAAAGGCGATCCATTAATTTTTAACGTTTCCGTGCAGGAATACGCGCGACTATGTCCTCTAACTGATAGTATACCCAATTGACTTCTTTCTACTTAAGATTGCTTGGTGCCATGGTTACCTGGACAAGTTTGTTGGTTTTGCTTTGACTCCTGCTAATAATATGTTTTCAGTCGCATGCTCCATGGTTACAATACATCTTCCTAACAATTTGGTTGATATCATTGCCATCCCTCACTGGATATCTTCGCCTGTGCTGTGCTCCAGTAATCCCACAGTTCGAAGAAATTTACATGTTCTCCTTCCACCTCTCTCTTTATTTTCTCCGATTTTCGTAATTTTCCTCACATTCTATGCACGGTATAGCCAGTACTCATTCTAAACATCACTACATTTGGGGACCATTTAAAATAGCAGATATATATATATATATTTATCTATTGAGGAATGTTTTGCAAGAGTATCGAAGTCATATTATTATATATAATGAGAGTATTAAGGACATTATGAAATGTATTTCGCTCTGTAAAAATATTTTACAAAGAGGAAGTGTTTGATGGGCGCCTCAAGTATGTAACAAAAATACTGGTTAAATGTTTAGTATGGATCGAAGTTTTGTATGGCACAGAGCAAGAAAATA
Organism: Hetaerina titia; assembly: GCA_037158775.1. Classification (NCBI taxonomy): domain Eukaryota; kingdom Metazoa; phylum Arthropoda; class Insecta; order Odonata; family Calopterygidae; genus Hetaerina; species Hetaerina titia. Next base: position 2,831,850 of record CM073776.1, on the reverse strand, counting down.
AGAAAGGCATAGTTTGAGGGCTTTTGCGTCTTGTGTGTGGAGATGCGTGCTAAAAGTCAAATAAACGGAAATAAAAGTGTTTCAAAGTCCTATGCATGGTAAGAAGCAAGAGACGGTCGTTCGAAGAAATTTGAAACAGGTAGATAAAGTGATACAACAGCTACTGAGAGGTATTAGTGTGCTGAAGTCAGTGATAAAGAGGAGAATATCGGAAAGGCGAGGAAGAGGGAGTAAAAGATTTGGCATTTTTATTGGAATATTGAAAGGGAAGTATGCCGGGCCATGAACGAGTTAATAATAACTATTATAATGTGTGTAATGAGGTTTGAAGATATGTTTTTGACTTGTAATATTCATTACTGAAATCCAAAGAAGAAGTAAATTAGACAAATATTAGACAGATAATTATTCATTATCCTGATCACGTTATATTTGAAAGGATTATATTCTTCGTCGTTTTATATTATTAAATTTAATAATCTTAAATATTTTGAAAGATTTGCTATTCGAAACTATGAGATATTTCTAGTATTAATTATATGTTAAAGTTTTTCGACCACTTGTTCTGATTAATAGGTTTATAAATGCGTTCTCTGAGCTGTACAAAATCTTCTTGCACTCGCGGAGAAAGGGAGAGTGAAAACAGATGAGAAACAAAGATGGAATAAAACAAAAGAAGGAAAATAGCGTTGTTTGGCACGTAGAAAGAGAAGCGGAGTCAGCGCGTGGAATAATCCTGAAAAGGGATAAAGGCGGAAAAGGGAATCCTCGAAAAGCTGACGCGCGTGCGCACTCGTCAGGGTCGGCAAGAGGATTTTAGGCATTGCATCACGCCAACTGCTCATTTGATTTTATCCAACTCTACATTTCTTTCCATTTCCTTTCGCTCACTCTCCGATCTTCTCCTCTGCACATGTTTTATATCATTTCTCTTCAAACGAGAACTTCATCGCATATTTCTCGCATATTTCTCTATTTCTTCATCTCTCATTATCCAATCAGGCAATCCTCGCAACGATTCTTGTGTCTCTGTTCGGTTCAATACATTCGTGAACATCATTTGAAGAGCCCATCTAAACAAAAAATGGTTAGTTATTAAGAATCGAGAATTATTAGTCAGATTTTGTGCTTAAATCTGCTTTTCTGGCATCTCACCGTCCTTTCAGGAAAATCCACTTATTGTGCGAGTGCTTTCCAGAAAGTAACTTGCTTTTTTTAATAAAATATACACCTGGAGACAAGACAAATTTTTATTGCATGCATTTGAAAGGAGCATCCTTAGAATATTTTTCTAGATAGTCGCCGTTCAAATTGAGAATTTATCATAAAGATCCAAGAGATTTTCAGTCTCTGAAGAAATCTACCGTCTTAAATGTTAACCACTTTTTTCACCATAATGCGATTCTGAGTCATAGTCAAAGCGCTTCTGTTGAAAGCCACGTCTACGACATCCTTAATCGTAAATTGACAATTGGCACGAATTTTTCTTATATTTTCACCGTCAGTTCATCTATCACAAGGCTAGGTCGACCGACCACTGTGGTCATCCTCGTAGACATTGGTGATGTGGCCATTTTTAAGCTGAATGCACTACTGCCTTACTCTCCCTTCACTCATTATTCTGTCTCCTTACTAAGTTGCCTATGAATTTCAATTAGTTTGTGTCAGTTTTTTCCGATAAAAACCTAATTACAGATCGCACTCCATAACTCGCGAGATTTTCTATTTCCGCGTACATAATAATCGTTCGCAATGTGAGGAAAGTAGAATAACCACAATCTGCAAACTACCAGGATAGGATGCGTAGTAAGTGTTGGTACGTAAAGACTACAATATAGTGGCACTAGCCCCATCCACCGCCACGCTATGTCGACGTTTAAGTTGCGATCCTTCCGGTCAATCCTCTTATTTAGGGTTATTGCTATGAGAATCCTTGACAAATACGAGGTAAGTCCAATAAATACGCGGAGTGAGGCCATAAAAACTTAATTTTGCAAAATTAGTCTACTTCGATGTTGTCCTCTTCTCTCCATTAGTTACTACGCGCCTATTTCATCTTATTTTCCACTTTTTAAATCACCATTGAAAGTCCTCGGCCTTAAGGTTTTTAGTTGTCTCGTCGTTTCTTGCTTTATTGTGTCCCATCTCCCCTCATCACATTTTTGCATTTTGGGAATAGGAAAAAGCCGCAGGCGGCGATATCCGGCGAATTAGGAGGATGATCAAAGATCAAGGTGATTGATTTTTTGCTAGAAACTGGCAAACAATCAATCCTGAATGTGCAGTTGCATTGTCATGGTGAAGGATCCATCCATCGCCTTTAGTCAAATTTGGTTAAAATAGTGTGCACTGTTGATTTTCCTAAATTCAGGTCATCAGCAATCATTTAGACAGTTTATCGACGATCGGTAAGGACAAGGGACCGCGCACGGTCAATTTTATCATCAATACAGGTGATTGAAGGTCGTCCCGGTCTTGCATCATCCGTGGCGTCTTGTCGGCCATCTTTAAAACGCTTGATCCACTTTGAAACGGATGTTTTCTTCAGAGCATTATCCCCGTAAACAGCTGTCAATATTTCAGTAATTTCTTGTGAGCTTTTACCACACTTCACCAAAAAACTTGATATTGATTCATTGCTGCGTGATTTCGCCAATTTCCATTTCCGACGAAGGGTGAAATCAAGGACAACGGAAACTAACATAACTGGCACCATACGCACTGCCCTACGATCCGCCAAATACAGACGGCTCATTGGGTCTCAGAAAACTAGCGCCGCTAGTGGGCGTGGTTATAGTCCGCGTCATGGCCGCCAGATTCTACCAGTTCGCGCATTTACTGCACAGACCTCGTATCCCCCTCCTGTGCTTCCGTGTCCGGCGCTTCCAAATTAAGAAAAAGGTTCTTCCCATCCTTTGTCACTGTCTAATTTTATGTTTGTGTTGCCTGTCAAAGGTCATAAGAGCATTAAAAGAAACAATTAAAGGCACCCGACCTCGGTTGAGCCAACTCTCTTAATGCCCATTCGTGATGAGCGTCCATTGAGGCCGAGTGTTATCTTATCTTGAGATGATCACCGAAATGGCTTCGATGGAAACGGAAAATTCCCTGTCTCTTGGGCACGTGTCATATCTCCCCCGCTCAGCTCTCGCCTAGTGCGAACTCGTAAAGAGTGAGAGAATAGGAAGAGGGATTCGTTGTTTTCGAGGATCATAATTCCATCGCTAGTCGTAGAGGATATCACTTGTAAAGGGGAACGACGCGTCAGAAATAGCGAAACATAATCTAATCAAGCCGCCATTTTTCTCTTAAAAGGGAAAAAATCCGAAACATTTGGAATGGAGGCACTCATCTCCCGAGGTAATTTTTGGAAACCCGGAATATTTCTCCACAACTGCGGGAATGCTAAACTAAAATTTAGAGTTACATTTTTCCAAATAATTTAAATACTTTTCCATATTTTCAATGAAAACTGTTTCGTAGTGGCGGGCATTGTCCATGTGGCTCCATCTAAAAGATTTTTTTAAGAGAAAATTATGGTGAACCCAATATTGAAGGCTCAGTTGTTAAAACTTCAAAATGTTAAAGCGATATCTAGAGATTCTTTAGTGAACTTTTCAAAATACCTGGAGTGGTTGTCCGACTTTGCGGGCAAAAGTGCTAAAGATATGTCTGAGTATATTCTTAAGCTGAGCATTGAATTTCATCCCGTCTTTGTAACAAGGAGATGCATCCGAAGAACCCTCCGAAGCGATCACGTGACATGCAAGAGGAGGCGAGATTTGAGGGTACAGGCCTACCTCGAGGTAAGCCAGCAACTTAATCTCTCCGTCGACTCCACTTCTGGGTCAAAGCATGACTCTGGCCCTCCGCACAACTAAAAACTGGAAGAAGGGTGACCCCACTCTCCCCCATCGGTCTCCCCTCCCGTGAATTACTTTGAAATGTGCGCCTCCAATCGCTAACCGGGGGTGGGCTTGTGACGACACGTATTGTTCCCACCCTAGCAGGTGGCAGCGCCGTCTTCGCCTATCGCCATTTTCTCCCCCCCTTCCCTCTCCATCACCCACTCTCAAATTGCCAGTATTCGCATACTTGAGGTAACCATCTTGCCAGTCTTGAAATGCGCGATGGAGGGTCTGTGGCTTCGAAGACTATTGTTTAAATAAGTGGTGCGAAGGTTTACGAGTCCCGGAGTGCACTTGCGAGCTGCATACGTTATTGGTCCTCGGCCTTCTCTCTTTTTTATTTGTAACTCCAAACAAAACCCAATCCAGCAACCTACCCTACATCAGGTCCCTCTTCATCTCTGTTACATCCTCCCTCTATTACCTTCTTCAACATCCCACTACCGATCAATATGCCTTTCATCCATTTTTCCTGCCTCCATAAGATTTCTCGCAAAAGATCTCTCACCTAAGATTTCTCCTTCTCTGCTAAGATTTCTCTCAACAAACCCCTCTCCTCGCCCACCATCCCTAGTACTTCCTCATTTATTTTTCTTTCGGTCCATTTCATTTTCTCCATTCTTCTCCACACTAAAATTTCAAACGCCTCCACTCTACGTCTATTGTCCTGCTTCAATGACCACGTTTCCGAGCCGTATATTGCTACGATTCATATAAAAAGTCTTGTCCTAACATCCCTACTCAACGTCCCCGTCATCAACTTCCTCCTCCTTGAGAAAGCCTCTTTGCCTAGCGTAATTCTTCTCCTTTGGTCCCTACCACTTTGACCGTGTTGGTCCAAAACACTTCCTAGATGCGTAAACTGTTCTACCTACTCTATTTTTCCACTCCTATTTTAATGTTTAGCTCAGCCTTTTTCATTCTGGAAAATTATTTATTCCAGAAAGAATTACTCCCTTTATTTTATTAGTATTGATTCTCATATCATATGTATCGCACTGAACCTCCAATTCACTCAGCGATGCTTGCAGCTCCTTATCTGACTGACAAACCAAGAGCTTCGTCATCAGCAAACCTGAATTTACGAAATCCTTTCCGACTTTCATTCCTGCGTCCTGTTCTTCCCATGCCTCTTTAATCATTTCCTCCACATATATTATGAACAGCACGGGTTATAATGGATAACCCTGTCGATAATGGGTAGCGCAGAGTCCGGTTGGGATGGGTTCGGAAGAGAATGGAAGAGTTCTCTTCCTAACACTGTCAATCAGGACTCTCGTTCCACCTGGGCAGTTGACACATGTAGAGGGTTCAAATTAGCCTCCGGTACGAGCGTAAGTCCGATAGCGTACAAAATGGTCTTTAAATTCTAAACCGCGTATCTAATAAGGTTTCGTTGGGTAAGCGAATATTGTTTTTCAGTTTTTCTATTATATTCTATTCAATATTTTGCCTTTTCGTACGCTCCTGCGCTTTTTTAACCAAGCGTTCCGGTGATAGCGCACGAAATGGTGATTACAGGTAATCTAAGAATTTCGTATATAATACTGTTTTGTTGGCCACACGAATCTTATTTTGCCATTGTTCCTTTTTAAGCTTAAATTTTGTTATTCTTCGCAACATTCTTCAGCAATCAATTGCCGCTCCCTTTTAATGAAGGGTCCTGGTGATCGCGTAAAAAATAGACTTTAAACTCAAAATTGCGTATCTGATACGTTTTAGCTAATCGAACAAATCATATTTTTTCGGTTTTCCTATTTTAGCTAATATTTTCTTATTACTCGCAAATATTTGTTTTTCTACGTTTCCTCACTTTTTAAACCAAGCGTTGCTTTTTTGGGGTCCAAAATGTACTTGCAACTCCTAATTGTCTACCTATTACGGATTGGTTAAACAAATGAATTCTTTTTTTTCACTTTTTCTATTTTATCTCATATATATAGGTATTTCTTGCAAAAATTTGCCTTTTTGTACATTGCTATGCATTTTTAACCAAGCGTTGCGTTTTCAGCGTACAAAATGACCTCATAACTCAAAATTGCGTAACTAATACGGTTTGGTTAATCGACCGAATCGCATTTTTTCACGTTTTCTATTTTAGCTCATATTTTGTTATTTCTCGCAAAAAACTGTCATTTGGTACATTGTTTTGTTTTTTGGTGCAATATTTGGCATTTTTAACCAAGCGTTGCGTCGATGGCGTACAAAATGGTCTCTAAACTCAAAAATATCCGTTATCCGTCTAACCCGTTTTGGTGGTCGAACGAATCTTAGCTTTGCAAATTTCCTATTTAATCTAAAAGTAAGTCCCTTCTAGCAAAACTCTGTCTTTTGGTATACTGTGGCGCATTTCAAACCAAGCGTTTTGGGGATAGCGTAGAAATAGGTATTAAAACTTATAATTGCGTACCTAATACGGTTTGATTAATAGAACGTATACGAATCGTATTTTTGTATGTTTTCTATTTTAGCTCATATTTGTCATTTCTCGCAATATTTTACCTTTTTGTACACTTTCACACATTTTAAACCAAGCGTTGCGTTGATGATATGGTCTTATAACATAAATTGCACACCTATTTCGGTTTGGTTGTTCGAACGAATGGTATCATGTCAGTATTTTTATTTCAGCTTATATTTTGTTAATTCTTGGAAAATTTTTCTTTTCGTGCACTGTCGCGCTTTTTTAACCAACCGTTGCGAAGATAGGGTGAAAAATAGACTTTAAACTCAAAATTGTGTTTCTAAAACGTTTTGGTTGGGCCAACGAATCTTATTTGCCCTATCTTACCGTATATCCTTTTCTTGATCGTCCTGAGAACAACTTTAGCTACGTTGGGTATCAATATTATTGTATTGTGGTCTTCACATGATGGAGCATTTTGGAAAGCTGAAGAGTCACTGGTTTGTATTTATTATTTAGAAGGGCATATTCTCACTCAATCTTGATTCATTGTACATCCTACGTTCATTCTCTTGTTGTAGTATTTCGTTAATGGCAGGAAAACGGTCAGCGTAGGCTTGGATGGGCCAAGTGACTATGCACCTCTTACGTCAGTGAATGCCTTAATTCCACTGCCGTCCTCCATTTTCCAACCCCTGTCGCCTCCCTTCATCCCTTCCAAATCCATTGTCTTCCCCGCATTCGCCTAGAATTCTCCACCCGTCCGCGCACACTCCAATAGGATTGAAGGCAAAGGCCTTCGGCGTGCTCGCAAGGGTTAAGTGATGGGCTCATGGCTTGCTTGGGTGAGATTGGGGGCGGGGGGGGAATTTGGCAGAAGGTCACGCCTAGTAGTCGTTGAATAACGAGAGGGGGTCTCGGTTGTCCGCCATCTGACCACTAATCACCCCTAATGGATCCGTTGGGTGCGTGGAGAATGTTTTCCCAGAGGGAGTGGAGGAGGAAGATAAACAGTCCACGGCGCATTTATAAATCGCTCAACCGGACGCGCCAGATCGATTAGTTCGATGCGAATTCCGAAAACGTTTCCCTTTCTCTAAATTGGCAAAGATCGCGAAAAACTCGCACACAAACGCAAAAGTCGACTCCCGATTCTTGATAATGGTAACTAAAGAATCTAAGGGAAAAACTCGTCTTTGATTAATACCGTATGTGTTGAATAAATAACGGAGATTTTAGTTAGCTGGGATGAATTTAATTTATTCGTCTAGTATATGAATGTTATCCCCTTCAAAGTAGTCCCCATTAGATATTGAATACGCATATACCAGTGATTTTTCCATTCCGCGAAACGTTTCTGGTACTCGATTTTTGGTATATCTTTTGGCTCTCTCAGTGATGCATTTTTAGTCTTTAATTTTAATTCTTGTTAAAATTGTCGGCTCTCTAAGATTCTCTTTATTTTTAAAAGCAGAAAAAAGTAACACGGGGCCATATCTGCCTAATATTGAGGCTGGTACTTTATTATCATTACTACGGTGCTTTTTGGGACAAAAATTCACGAAAAACAAGCAGTGAGCAGTTTGAGTAGGTGCATTATCGTGGTGATGGTGCAAAAACCATCAATTGTTTCGCCACAAATTTTGGCGTTTTTTTCGTAGTGCTTCACGCAAATATTCTTGAATTTTTAAATGGTACTCGTAATTAACCCTGTGGCAAAAACTCATGATGTACTTTACCGTGCAAAATGCACTATGCAAAATTACAAAATTTCTGCTCGTTTTTTACCACACTAGGTTATGTTTGTTAATATTTTTAGATCATACTGAATACTTTATTCGGAAATCTTGCACAAAATAATCTGTCAATCAGGTTTCCAATGCGTATTTAAGGTAATAGTCGTTGCTGGCTTGCCAAACATTTGTCTCTAATGATGAAAATTTGATAAATTTTTAGTTATTTCTAAGAGAAAGGGGTCTTAAGCTATTTCATTAAAACATCTGATATTATGAATAAAATTTAATTGATTTTTTGGAAACAGACGCACTAATTTATTGTCACTGATTGACCTATTTTATGTCCCTGTTATTCCTAGTATGTGAGACGTGATATACAATTTTCGCAAGTTTTAGTCGAAAAATATTAAATTTATCAGTTAACTGCGAATAAATATCGATGACTCATGCCAAAAATACTGTAGATAGTACCCTTGCATAGTGCACCGTATATAATAATTTATTCATATTTTCGGAACAAACTTAAGAGAGAGAATGATTTGACAAAAATGCGTGAAGGGATGCCGTCATTTTGTGATCACGTGACTGGTATTATAGGACAAATTTTAGAAATGTTTTAGTTGAATACCGTTTATAAAGTGTCCTTTACCCAGCAGAAGTTTTATTACTTACAGGGAGAATTTATGCCTAATAATGTCCGCTTATTTCGGAATGAGGAGTCGTTTGTGCTGCCAGGAAAATTACAACCCTCTTAAGAATATATTCCCACCTGTTTGTTCAGCGTGAAGACTTCAACTTCGAAAGATAAATACCCTTCGCGTGTCGATATATATTCATGAGTCACGATGTGAACGCACCGATCCCCCCACCAATGTGTGCGAATCTAAATAAATGCGTTTCTATGCCTTTCACATTATATTACATTCGAATCGGGGGGAGGGAAGGGGACCCTCATGACTCCCCCCGACCCGCGGTTTACGGGCCATCACCGATGTGGTTTCCCTCCAAAGGAAACGTCTTCCCTCCGCCATTTTTCCGTCGAGTCTGTCAATCGAACAGGATCGAAATTGAACCCTTCTAGATTTCGCGTGAGAGTTTTAATCGGGGGAGGGGAGAGGCACGTAGAAGACAGGGGGAAATGGCTCCCGCCGTTATTATTTCCATTTGTCGTCTCATTCATTTCGATTCCATAAAGAGAAAAAATCAAAAGAATGACAAATATCGCGTGGCACGGAGCGTAGGTGGCGCCTTAGTGCGCCTCGTGGGTATTTAGGGACTCCCTACGGCCAGGCAAGTGAGCAGGTCTGTGTTTATTAATGCGTCCTCCGTGGATAGGCGAAAAACAAGCGCCTGGAACGGAACCGAGCCCCTCTTCATTTGCGGATCTCCGCGGAAATTCCCAAATGGATCGTACAAATTTCTCTCGTTCATTTTCCTCGAAACATATGTGTATCATTTGACCTTCATTTGGTGCTGCTGTATGATAACTCATACATTTTGTGGCCTGCAATGGAGGACTGTGCATCAAGAAGTGGTCATTTGCGTTATGAATCACACATAATTTTGAATATATTCCAGTGACTACTTGAAATAATCGCTGCAATTTAAAATGGAGTATTAAGTAATAGATATAGTAGTATTTCTAACAAAAGTACCAACACACACTTTGAAAAATGATCACTCTACTCGTTAACTTAAACCTCATGGTTTTATTCTGAGAATAAACTAATATCAAGTCGTTTTTGGGAGAGACTGCAATCCTATCACCATCGCGGAAATTAAATCGAACTAATTGTCGGAAATAAATATATAGTATGAAGGAACATTTCAATTTCAGTTATCTGTCTCAGTTGCATGTTCCTTATGGAAACGTAACAGATCGGTATTTGGAAATAATGCAGCTGGTATTTTCCAATCTTATCATTCAATTGATGGATATCCGGACGGTTATGTCGTATTCTAGTCATTTAAGAAAATTTATTAAAAAACTCGGAAGGACTGAATTCAGTACTCTTCCTACTGGGATGATATTTAACAAACCTGAGGCAAATACAGTCTCCAATTTTAAAAAGTACACTTGGAACTGTTTTCGTTCTGTTTTGACCAAATATTAATGCCCGTTTCAAGTTTCAATGCTATGTTCTGGCTCCAATACGCCTCAACCTAGCGTGACGAGCAAGCAGGTGGATTGCAATCTCTGGAAAAGCTCTGCTCGCTAAAAAGGGAAGGCTCGTAAAATTCTGTGCATCAATATTACATGCTACCGTGATACATACTTGTAAGACGTGAGAAAGGTAAATTATAAAAGAGATATGATCAAATTAAGCAACCCAGAAGAAGTAAAATAGCTGGGTATTAATCAAGCGTTTCATGAAATAAATTCAAGAGAAGACTATGCGGGCTTCGATTAGGTTCAGAGAAAATGAGCAAGGGTTTCTAAAAGTTGCAACTAGAACTAAATTATTTCCCAAACCTGTACTACGTGTAAAACAAGGTTCTACTCATAACATTTCCTTTGTGTTTTCTATGATCTGTTTGTAATACCTATTTTAATCTATCTAATTTTTCTTTCCAGGTAAGTGGGCCTTATACTGCTTCACATTTGAAAGCAAGTGAAGATGGTGAGTGAGTTTTTATTTTTAAACGGAAAAATTCTGCGCACTGAATAGCTCATTTGATTGCATTACACAAATCGTACCAAATTTCTGAACTTGCCCTGAAATCACCATAAAGCACTGAATTAGAAAAAATAAGTAGTTGAAAAGGGTTAGAGATGGAGAAAGCATTTATATAACTGTACGGGGAGTAGAAAAGTGTAAAATTTCGCTATGAATGGGACATACCTGTATGTGTCCTAAGCATTAAGTTCATTTTGTTTATCATATGTGTTCCGATTGGCAGGCGTAAGAGGTGTGTTCAAAAATTAACGGGAATTTAAATTTTTCGGACAATAATATTTATTTATTCTAATACATTGATGTTGTTAACTTCAAAGTGGTTCCCATTGGAGATTATGCACTTGTGCCAGCGCTTCTTTCAATCCCCGAAACACTTCTCAAACTCGATCTTTGAGATAGCCTATAGTTCTTTCAGCGATGCGCTTTTAATGTCATCTACGAATGTAAAACGGCGGCCCTTCAAGGTTCTCTTAATTTTTGGAAATAGGAAAAAGTCACACGGAGCCATATCTGGCGAATATGCAGGCTGGAGCATCATTACAGTATTGTGTTTGACCATAAATTCACGAACAAGCAATGAAGTGTAAGCTGGTGCATTATCGTGGTGCAAAAGTCATTTTGGAACGAATTTTGCTGCCACACGTTTCATACCAAAAAAATTGGAAAAAATGTCATTACATGATCCAATCGATATGCCAACATCATCAGCGACCTCTCTAATGGTGATTCGGCGATCGTTCATTTCACCATTTCTTTCAATTTTTCCACGTTTTCATCGATTGTCGTTGTGCTGGGGCGTACAGGCCGTTCGCCATCTTCAAGGTCTTCACGACCTTCTTGGAAACGCTTATACCACTCGTAAACTCTTGATTTACTCATAGTAGACTCACCAATAGGTCATTGTTAACATTTCAAATACTTTGTTACACTTCATTTCATTTTTACGCCAAATTTGATGCAAATTCTTTCATCCATTTTCATTAACAAACGAAAATCGCCGAGCGCATAAAACATGTCTAACCTTAGTGGCAGTCACAAACAAAGTCCACAATGAAAACAGCTGAAAGTTTTATCATACTTCAGGGGCATGTAAACCAACATTTTAAAAAAGTTTGCAAATCGGAATTTCCAAACCCGCGAAATGAAAAAATTCTCGTTATTTCTTGAACACACCTAGGTTTTCAACAGGTTTTCTCCCGTTTGTATTTGAGACCGAATACTTTTTATTTTTGTAATTTACTTCGAAAAATTCACCGCTTATGTTTCTCTTGGAGGAAATGATTTCATCTGACACCCGTATCTTCTTTTGAATGCATAGTTTTTTCTTCTCATCAAGGACTCCTGCCAGATATTCTTCACGGTTATCATTCACAAATGGTGCCTCTCCGTGCCATCACAGTAGGGAAGAGTGCAGTGCCCCCACGTCTGTTGGACGGATATCATTCCGTACCACTCCGGAAGCCCGTAACATCTGCCTCGCGAATTGGAATTCCATGGCCATTGCGTGACGATGGATTAGCCGTAAATTGTTCAACCTTTCTAGGGAAACTCTATTTCACTACACATAAAATACGAGCATAAGAATTCAGTTGACAGCCATTTACGAGTATACGAGCTCGCATCACAGTCTTTGACACCCCATTTCCAATCAATATTCATTGACTGCATTTCTTCTTTCCCTTTAAAATTTCTTCTAACCATCATCTCTCTTCCCGTTTCAACATACTTAGTACTCATTTATTTCCCTTTCTTCCCACTTCACCCTCAGCAGTATTCTCCAAACCCACACTCCAAATTTCCAATCTACGTTTACTATTGTACAGTGCAGACAGATCATCTGAATTATTTGATAAAATGTAAAAACGGGGAGTCTCTGTGACATAATCTTGGCTGGTCAAATTGAAATCAAACGAGTAAACACGATACTAAACTTTACATATGTAAAGACTCAGATATAGATTTAACTTATTACATAGAAATCGTGTTGTTTTACATCCGACTTTAGAGATATAATAAAACCCTCTAATTATATTGTCAGGGCCGAAAGTTGTCACAAAATAACAGACTATCGAACGTATAGATTCAAGTATTCTTTTTTCCCGCGCACTATTTGTGACAACAACAGAAAGGAAAGCACCTTTATAGTAAAAGGTACGCGTTTTCGAAAATGGGGTGTGCAAAATTAAATTCCCACAATATACTCTACAAGTCTAGCGCCCCAACAACCCCTGCCGTGCACCCTTGTGTTAGGTGGGGTGTAGATGAACGTCTATAAAGTCTACTGTATTTGTGAATTGTCTGTCCCGAGTGCGTAGAGTACTAACCGGTGAAAAGTGTCTGAATTACGTGTGCGCCTGTCTTATTTTAACTTATTTTCTTTTCCTCTTTTTGTAGGCATAGGAACAGATGCTAACCGTGTAATACTCGTAATATATGTAAATATGTTACTTGAATGATGTTCCGTCGCCCCATCTCCACAAGGTTTTTGGGTGGATCGCGGGTGCCAGCTGCACGAGGAAATAGAGGGAATATATGTGAAACTGTTGTGACCTACCACCCCCTGCCACACGTTCTTGCGACGGCTTACGGGGCATTTCGTTGATGTAGGCAAATTATTGAGTGAAGTCAGAATTTAATGAAACATTTATTTACAAGACGATAGCTCTAATATTACTTAACACAAAAGAAAAAAGCGAAAAACGGTGAAATTCCGAATTTTCCTCCAAGAGGAAACAACAATACCAAGGTTTAAAGAAATCCAGCATCCTTAAGTGTCCATTCCGCGTTGAGGTGTTTCCTCCAGCCAGAGATAAGTACTCGAGGTCAGGTCCCTTTTTCCATCCCCGCCTCACCGCCAGGAGGCGTCGCATCTGGAGAGGATCTGAGTGGTGGCCGAGGGTTGGAAACCGAATAGCCGACTCGGGTTGATTCTTTTCTTACGCTCCCTTCTCGGGAGATCTTATTCCCTCCGATTGTTTACGCCCCGGTGTTCGCGAAGGGCCCTTTCTAGAGGGTCAATCCGTCCACAAGGAAGAAGGAAAAAAACTCCCGGAAGAGAAAAAAAATAAAGATGTAGTGAAAATGTCCCTTTCGAAAAAAAAACCCTCTGACGATCACGCCAAGGATGCGGAAGGAAGCCGAAAGGGATGGCGAGAGGAATGATGGGAAACAAAACACTCGCTCCTTCCACTCTCCTCTCCATTTTTCTCCTGCTTTTTTGCGAGGGGTTTTCCGACCTCAATTCCCTCGAGGGTTTGCAGATAACTGAAAAACAGCGGTTCCATCTTGCAGGGCACCTTTCGCCTCCTGTAACCGGATTAGTTCCTTAACAAAATTGATGTCGTCAGAGAGGAGAATCAAGACTTCCGCCAACATTCACGCAAAGTGGCATGGGAATGGCTCATTTTAGAGGAGTTTGGGTGCAACAAGGATCCTTTGGGCACAGAACGCATGAGTTCATTTTCTATGCTGAAGAGTCTTAAAACGCTAACTAGCGGTAGAGTGTAGCCATCGCGTCGGTATAAGGACTGTCCCAAAAGTAGAATGACTTATTTTTCCCGGATAGATGGACGGACGGTTGGCGATTTCTCTGGCTGTCCTGGAGGGAGGAAATTCTCAGGAAACCTGGATGCCGGTGGCAAGTAGCTTCCAGCCTTTGTTAAGTGCGGATCATTCGTTTGCGAAATCTCTATAACGTGATCTCCTTACGTCTTGAACCGGTTGTTGAAACAGTGCTACGCCATCAAATTTTGCGCTTAACTGGGTTAAACCGGAAAAGTGACTCATGGCATGCCCAAGACAGCTTATAGTGATTTAACGCCATGTGCAGATCGGGTATTTTTGAGTGGCGCAAACTGTATCGGGAGAGTAGAGAAAATGATGAAGACGTCGAACGTTTAGGACGCCCTTCGATCTCAAAAAGTGACAAAAATCTTGCAAAAGTAGTTACGTTTTGGGTAGTGATCGCAATTTAAGTGTTCGCATGGTTTCTGATGGACTTGACATCTCTAAAAGTGATATCGATTTGCGCACTAGAACATGTGCATGAGAATGGTGTGTGTGAAGTTGGTGCCGCGAGTTCTCCCGGACGAACAAAATAAAACTCGGGCGCATATCTGTAGAGAGTTTCTCGACCTTGCCTCAGGAAACCTACGGCCCCGACGTTGGCCCACCAGACTTCTTCCTCTTCCTCCAACTGAAATCCGTTCTGAAAAGACGTCATCGAGGCTCGGTGAAACCGTTACAACAGACCGTGAAGTGGGATCTTAGCAGTAGCATGGACGCCGCCTTCCAGAAGCCATGCGAGGCGTGGAAAACCCTCTGGCAGCGTTGTGTGGTCGCGCAAAGGTGCTGCTTTGAAGACTTATGAGTGAATGTATCAATTTTTTTACCTCGACACAGTTCTACTACTAATTTTTATTGGAGGGACCTTGGGCGTGTAGTGCAAATGAATGGAAACTACAATGGTCTTATGCTCAGTTGCGTGTAACATTCTTTGAACAAATGAGGGTGTTGAGGATGCAAATTTTTTAGACTGTGCTTAACCAAACTTCATCCCCCAACTGAAGTACGTTCTGAAAGAACATCACATAATGAAGTGTTCCTTTTTCTTCAGTTTGCAGTTTACTCGTTTTTAAATGATTTAATTGATTGGTGATAAGATTTATACTTTTTAGTGAACATTTTTGTTCGGGCCTGTAGTCTCACTGTGGTTTAAAGAATATATCAGATTGAGACGTAAATTATGTGGATTTATAAGGAAATTACTGTCGTCATATTATTAGTGCCAGTTGCATTATTTTTAGCCTACCATTATGTGAGAATAATGTTTCCAAGTGATCATTACTAAGCGTATACCAAATGTTGAAGACTGTCTTAGAGTGGAGACGTCAGGCAGGTTTAGTTAAGTGGGACGGATGGGAGGCAATAAATATGCAGATTTGATGCAAGCTTTATTTTAATGTGTGTTGTTATAGAGTTTCTCCTTTGCGCAGTAAAGTTGGGTTTAGAAGCGCCCATAAAACGTTTGCCTTTATGGATGTCACCATAAATTTAGCAAAAACTAAGAGGTTTCACATTCATCTTTAAACATTTAATGGGTTCGTTTTGGATAAATATAATAACCGAACAGTAGGGTAAAGAGGTTAGGTTAGAGACAAAGAGGCGTTGGGTGCCATTGCTAGCAGTTTCCCCAAAAATAATAAATCCACTCATTCTTCCTGAAGAATTCTGTCTTCTTGAAATCTTTTTATCAGTTCTCCAATTTCATCCTTATGATGAAAAATTCGTTTTGCATCAATTTGCGCATTTAGTCCACAGGTTTTTCGTGTAATGTATCCTTTTGCACACGCAACTTTCGAACACACATAGGTGTTGCTAAATTGCATACACGGCGGGGGCATGAAGCCATTCGCTGACATACTAATAGTCGTAATTGGCTGGCATGCGGACGGCTTAAATTTATGGGAGGGGGCCGTATCTAATTCACCCATTTTCAATTACACATTGTTCACCGGGAAAATTATTCTTTTAACAGGTCTGTTCGGAAGTCTCTTTTCTTCACATCTTTAGTCTGGCTAAGCGGTGGAATGCGGCGCTCATATTTATCCCCTCAATGCCAACATTTAACTCGAAAGATTAGTGTTCGTCTGTTAGCTGAATTTGTGCTGATGATCATGATGTATGCAGTGATTATTTTAGTGCGTGTGCAGCTTCCAACGAAGGAAGCAGATGATGCTGCCTTTCCTGAGTAGTTTAACAAAAATTGATCAGTTTTATTGCGTTTAAAGAAATATTATTTATTTAATAATATTTATGATTAATGAATACCGCATATATTTATATTATGAAACTAAGAATTATTATCATGGCAAACGTAGTTGGAACCTAAGTCGAAGAATTGCGTTAGGCTAATAAACTTTCACGAGGAGAAGGGAACTGCTGACAGGGACGTCGAATAAGGATGCTAAGAAAATGCTCGTCAAAACTTTGATATGGAGCGTAGTATTGAACGTTGATATTTGCATGGTAATTATTTAAGGATACTGTGATCATGTTGAGATTGGAAACTGCCGAAACCGAAAAACAACGTACAGATCTGTACTTAATTGTGGGTAAATAGGTATGGATTCGCATATTCAGGAATTCTTTATTATCCTTATATGGTTATTATTATGGGTATGGATATTATATTAGATATGGTTATTCAACTGCCTTCAATTGCTTAAACTTTCTTAATATAACATTAATTGGGGCAACATTATAATAAATATTTTTATTCGGACGAGAGGGATAATAGCTCTTTCTGCAATACGCATGGCCTGAGATATATTCCATGTCGAATATTTAAATCATATGAAGAAATGTTACGACTTGCTATTTAAAAGTGGATTCATAACTGTAAGCCTGTATATCAGTTTATTTTATATTATTTACCCAATTCTTTTTATTTGCTTTGATTCAGAACAGTAGTTTAACAAAGTTTTTAATATAAAATATGAGATATGTACACCGTAACAGACGAAAAACATTTACTGCGCACTTGCTTAAAAATAAATATTAATTTTATTAATCGTAAATGATGATGAAAGAACAAAATTGCGCCGATTGATAAAAAAACCCATGAATTTATATCTATCGTTATCCTTTGCTCTTTCTATCAGGAAGAGAGATACGTAAGGATACAAAGTATTATATCATTAATGGCATCACTCAAAACCGATGAGAATTCCAAAATCAATGATATATTTAATTAATTGAATAGACGTTTTAATGTCCAGAATGCAAGACTTTTTTTACCATTTTTTTGATGAAAAGTTTATTCTTTATTCCTATACAGGGAATTTTTGGAATTTCTGTTTTGAATTATCATATAGCTTTCTCTAATGTAACGATCCAAACAAGGCCATTATATATCAAAGCTTTTGCCCAATCTACATTCACTTCCTTATCATGCCTATTTTTACCTTTTTCTTCAGACTTCTTCAACGTCTTAACCTCTATCTTAATACGGGTGGCATTTAAATAGAAGGATTGTCAGATTTATATACATTAGCAATATATGCAAACAGACGAATAATTCCAATAAAAATAAAGGTTGCCCACCGATGTATTCTTGAAAATTTTAAAATTCGTTCTTTGTGAGTACACAAATAAAATTTTGCATCTATTACGCTCTGTCATGCATTTGACTTGATTACGCAGAAATTAGTAGTGGAGTATGCACGGCTTTTCATGCATTTAACGTTAATCTCTAAAAACACGCGTGCAATGAATATTTCTTCCGAAAGCAAGTTAATTCAAAGAAATGTATAAAAGAAGTTGATATTATTATTATTCAGTAGACAATAAACTTCTTTAATTACGCATATCTCGTTCCTCCCTTGTTTCCTCTGTCTGTCCCTCTTTTCCCTCCCCTTTTTCGCTTGTCTAACGTTCTCCCTTCTATCGCACTCCGAAACATTTCATTACCATTCAGTAGCCTAGAAAAATAACGAGCGTATCGCTAAAAAATCAGTTTGTTCAAGAATATAATTCGTTGGTTATTTTACATATTTTAGAAATGATGGGTACGTAGCGTTCACATGTATTTGATTTAGCGTGGGACGTGCGCGTGTGGTTGGAAAACCCTGAAATCTCCTCACTGAGTTTTTATGTAGCATTTTAGCAAAAAATGGAATATACATTACTCCTTGATCTCTTGGTTTGACCCAAGGGCGATGGTTAGTTCAAAAATAGAAGCGGCATGTGTGCATGCACCCAGCTGCGATTGGCCGACGCCGCGATGGAGGGAAACCACATGGCCAGCATGGGAACCCAAATCGGATAACAGAGTGAAAAACTGACGCTTGACCTCACAGTCACAAACATGGAGGAAGCTAAAAGACTGGGAACACCTTCAGTCCTTCGAGCAACTCTCGTGGCCGCTAAGTGACCTTCACTTTCAACAAATAACATCGCGTGAAAAATTTTAGATAAACCCAATATGTCCTGGGGGATCCGTTTAATGAGCACCTTGGTTCAGAGATCGATTTTCCCCAAGGTGACCTCAAGTACCTTCTCAGAAAGAAAATTAAATGTTGTCCTTGCAAAAATAACGCTATGATTTCAACATGAAAACTCGTTCGGAGTCGATTTGAACAAGAAATATTTATGGTTTTAATGTTCGCGGATAAATCATATCGCCGGATGATTAAATGTTACCTTTGTGTTTTACTTAATTGCATTCAAACCATAATTTTGTATGCAAAAAGTACGTGCATAGATATTGTATGTTTGCCTTAACACAGTAAAATATCATTTGTGATTTGACATGAATTTTTTCCAAAGTAGAAATTTTCAGAGAGTATCAATTCGAGTCAATAGGGATGGAGGAAATGTGCCATACCATGGGAATCCTACCATTATAGGACATATTTTTACAGTCCCATAAAAGATAACAAACTCTCACAATTGAAATAAATTTCCTTTTCAATTGCACAGTTCAGTTCTTGCTGAAATTTATATTCCCCCTTCCCCACTCAACTCAAGTCAGGAAAGTTTGACCCTTCATCCACCTTTGACTTATTCAAATATTTGTATATATCTTGATGACCTCAGACGTCCACTACGTTGGTAAATGGAAAACGAATTTAACCTTAAAACACTCAAACGTAAGGATGTAAGCTTCATTTTAAGATGAAAGAACGTATATGGTAATCTACCGCTTAGGGTAGGTTTTGGATGGAAACTACCAAATAAATATTTTGTGAATAAAACACAATCAAGAAACCTACTCTACATCAGGTCCCTCTTCATCTCCGTGTACTTCCTCCTCCATTCATCCCGTCCAACATCCCTATCCTGTTCCTGGCCTTACCTCGCTTGCCCAACATTCTCCCCTCTATTACCTTCTTTAACATTCCACTATCGCTCAATACGCCTTTCATCCATTTTTCCTGCCACCATACGATTTCTCTCAACAAACCCCTCTCCTAACCCACCATCTCTAGTACTTCCTCATTTGTTTTCCTTTCGGTCCATTTCACCTTCTCCATTCTTCTCCACACTAACTTTTCAAAAACCTCCATTCTACGTCTATCCTCTTGCTTCAGTGACCACCTTTCCGCGCCGTACATAGCTACGCTCCAAATCAACATTTTGAGGAGTCTTGTCTTAACCTTCCTACTCAAAGTCCCAGTCATCAACTCCCTTTTCCTTAGGAAATCCACATTGCCTAGCGCAATTCTTCTCCTTACGTACCTACTACTTTGACCGTATTGGTCCAAAACACTTCCGAGATACGTAAACTGTTCTACCTGCTCTATTTTTACCCGCCTATTTTAATATTTAGCTTAGCCTTTTTCTTTTTGGAAAATCGCATAACCCTTGTTTTATTAACATTGATTCTCATCCCACATCTATCGCACTGAACCTCCAATTCACTCAGCAGTGCTTGTAACCCATTGGCTGTCTGAACAACAAATGCTATTTAATCCTTTCCTCCACATATACGTTGAACAGCACCGGTGACAATGGACAACCCTGCCTTACACCTCTTCCTAACACTGCTCATCCGGACTCTCCTGTCCCTCCAATCCATTCCTATTTTCTGCAATACACGCATTAGTTTTTCCTTTTTAGTTGGTAAATATAGCATATAATATTTAAAATTCACACAATGGAGTCAACATTTTACTTCGTCTATCAATATGAGTGTACCTCAGATGGAATGGCAAATCTCTCTCACGCTGCGCGCATTGATGCTGCGTTGTCGGTGGAAAATAACACCGTGTGGGGATGAATTCAATCGGCGTTCAGATTGGAATATAAAATCGCTCTATTTATGGACGAACATGTCTGGAAATGCCATAACCTACATGTAATTGCACTTTTGTATTTTCATTGCCCTTATGTGTACCAATTACCTTTAATAATTTATTTTGCTCCGTTGTGAATTTGTGTCACTGTATGTCATAGTAGACATGCAACTGAAATTCCTCTGTTCGACTCATGATTTTTCAAGGGATGCGAATACCCATTGGCGGTACTTCGTGACACTTAAGTTTGTTGACATAGCATCGATTTCGCGACCGCCAGTCTGGTGCATTTATTTGTGATGGCAAATTGTAACCGAAAATTATAACTCTTGAAGAAAGCACCGTAGAACTGCATGCGAGTTTGAAGGAAGATACCACGGTTAAAGAAATATAGAACCCGAGACTATTAAGAGAGAATCGAGAAAAATTAGCGATAATGACTAATCTTGAGGTAGAATTGTGACGCCCGGCGCGCTGTCGGGATCAGATAGATTAGGAGCACGGCCAAGTTGGCACGCCTCGTTCATTGCGTCGTCGGTGTGAGGGGCCACATGTTTCATGCGGGCCACGTGACGCAGAGGGAGGGGAGGGTGTTGACGAGGGAGGGGAAAAGAGTTGCCTTGCAACTGATCCGAAGCTGGGAAGGTGTAAGTTAGCGCGCATGGAGGAAGTTCAAGGCTTTTTGAGTTCAATGCGCCGAAGTTTTCCTTTACCATTACTTTTTTATGAATCTTTTGCAGAAAACAGCCGAAAACAATTGTGAATTTTTTACTGCATATTCTATTTTTGAGGTTTCAGAATCTTGTCTCGAACTGAATGCTTCTCGATCTTTGCATATCCATTGAAATGGCATCAATTGTCGCTAAATCTCGCGCGCCTGCTTGGGGAGCAGATAAGTGATTCCTACAACGCTATATTTCATATCGATCGGTACCAATCGATGGGAAAATAGATAGCCGTAAGCTGCAACCGTTCAATAATCGAGTGTTGGCAGTTTGCACGTGAGCTCGGTTTGCGTTCACCATTTGGAGTTCATTTCTATGGCGATGAATCAGTTTTCGGGAAATCCACTTCATTTGCCCAATCAACCTTTACATCCAATTTTAGGAGTTTTAAGAATAAGTGTAAAGCAGCCACTGGGTAATAAACTTCATTGATAAGTGATTATTCTTCTATTGAACATATAAAAATATTGTTTGTATGTGATGTGGGCAGCGTGAGAAGTTATACTGCAAAAGTGAATGTTGTGTTAATGGGTCGTGATTTGAAGGGTTTATGAAATTGAAGCTTGTGTGATTATGGACGGAGTGCGACCATGGACTGAGCGTTGTAGGTGTGGTGTGAACTTAGCCCTTGTGTAATGGTAAAGTTGCGATTGGTAATCTTAAATTGTCATTGCATGTAAGAGTATTTTGTCTCATATCTGTTCTTCTTGGGTATGTATATATGTGCATTGCAAGAGTGACCGTTGACCAGATTTGACCGTTGCCACCAGGAAAAGTGCCTAGTTGTAACGATGTTTATATAATAATAACCGACGAGGGTGGGGAAACCGGGAGGGTGGGAGCGAAGTCTCCCCTTGTTGGAATCTCTTTGTCTCCGTGATCTCTGCAAATGTCCCAGAATGCAAGATGGTATCACCCGCCTTTCTGTTTGCCGTCTTTGAATCACAGCTGCCGTGCATACATTTCCTCTAATGCTCTTCACTCTAATGCAAAGAAGCTTCTCCACATTGATGGCCCTGAGTGGAGGCGTTCCTCATATTCGCCCCCCCCCCCCGGTGGTCCTGCTAAGGTAAGAAAAGTAATCCTCCATGGCCTTTGATTCCTCTTCGATGGTTAACCAGATCGCATCAGCGACTCGAGACCTAACTCTTTCTAAAATGTTTTTCTTGAAATATGTTAAAATCTTTTCTTCTTAAAATCTATTCTTGAAATGTTTTTTTCTTTTCTAATTCTTTCTTTTATAACAAATATAATATTGCTTTTGTAGGATTTTCCTTGCTTGGGCCGTAAGTATAAATGGAGATTATGCCGGATAACTTCGACCAAATATTTTACCATTGATTGCATTGCATTGATAGAGGATTGATTCTTTATATATCATCACCATCAGTATTCCAATCCTAGGATTGATTTACTGCAGCCATCCCTTCTACTCAATTCAATGTCAATCCCTGATACCTTTTCTGTTTTACGTCTTTCTTAATTTGTCCTATGTACATGCCTCTTGGTCTTCCACGTGGAATATTTCCTTCTATTTTTCCTTCTATTATATTCCTAATCAATCCATTGTGCCTCAATGTGTGTCCAATCCATTTATTACTTCTTTGCCGTAAAGTTCTCCATATGGTTCTATCCTCTTCTGCTCTTCCATATACTCCCTCGTTTCTTACTTTGACTGTCCATTTAATCTTCAGAATTCTCTTCCAGCACCATGTTTCAAAGGCTTCTATTCTTCGCTGGTCCACTTTTCCAATGTTCCAAGTCTCGGAAACAAACAGTGCCATGCTCCACACGAAAGCCTTGGCGAATTGTTTCCTTGTTTCCAGCCTTAGGTTCTTTGAACATATTAATTGCCTCTTCTTCATGAATGCGTTCTTAGCTTGGGCTATTCTTTGCTTGATATCGGTCAAACTTCTTCCATCCCATTTTATGCTGCTGCTTAGGTAGATGGAGGATTCCACTCGATCTAGTTTCACCCCTCAAATTGTGATATCTGCATTCAGCTTTTCTCTTCCGCACACAAGGATTTTATTTTTCTTCTTGTTGATGTTCATATTATATTCCCTGAAGGAAAGGTTTCCAGAGGAGATCACCGAGAGAGAACGGGATTGGATGAAAGGAGAAGAGAAACATGAAGGTTTTTGAACGCCAAAAGAAGGAAGAAGTTACAAACAGCATATGGAAGACGTTAAGTCCGAATAAAATACAAGACGATCAGTTAGGAACTCTCTAAGAAGAGATTACTCGAGTTGCATACAAAAAGTTTATTCATCGAGTCGTTTGAATCGGAAGTACTTCGTCATAAGTGGTTTATTATTGTTTTCGTGCCCTTCAAATTTACATTCTTCATTGAATGCACGCATACAGTGAGCACACTGATCTAAGGTTGACTCTAGGCGAATGGTGATAGCAAAGGTTTTACAATTGAACGCGACTACTCGCTGTCTGAGATCCTGGCATGAGTCGACCTCTAAGTTTCTCTTAATCCGTTTCCTTCTCGTGTCCCCTCTCTTCCCACCCCCTATCTAATCTCTCAGGACACCTCCACATCTACTGATGAATTTTGGAAAAAATTATCTTTGATAAATGAAAATGTTACAAGAGCCCCACAACAGTGAGCTCACAGTTCTAAAAACAACGCAACTTGGTCAATTTATTTTAGGTGCACGACATTTTCACTGCAGATAATTTCATGAACCTCTGCGAAAGCTGGAATAGGGTTTTGAATGTTAACCACTAAAACTGCTCACATTAAGATTTAGTGTTGTGGGAATAAATTTGATAATTATATTTTATGAGCTCGGTTCAAATTCTATTCCGAAGGTCAGTGAATTTAAAACTCTCGCCCCGTGAAAGTTAACAAAAAATTGTTGACGCTTCCACGTGGGACGACCCCATTGCGACGGATTGCCTCCTCACGAAAGCATTTACTCCTCTCGACGGCGGCGGTCGTCCTCCACAGCCGCCCACCATCTTCCCCTTCGCTCCGCCCTCACACACAGGCGCACGCATCATAACGACGCCGCCCGACGGGCTGTGCTGCTCTAGTGAGAGAGCGGCCGGAAGGAGAGACTGGGAAAACGAAACACTCGCCACGGGCGAAACTCTTTTTTTATCTTCCAAATTTTATGGTCGCGCTTTATAACCGCCTCGTGCGTTCACGGGCACCTTTTCCCAGCTCAAGCCTCCCCACTCCTTTTTTATCTCCCTCCCCCACCCCACTCGCCGCCATTTTAAAAGTCTCACTCCACCAACCTTCCCTACGCCACTGCGGCCTCGACCTTTCGGATTGCATTACGTAGGGAGGGGGCCAAAGAGGACCGAGGGAATGGTAAATTAAGAGACTCCTCATTGCTCTTCGCCAGGGCGTTCTTTCACTCAGCCGGTGGTCGTGTCCGCGGGCTCTAACGTCCGTCTTTCCGCGATCGTGATCCGCCGCCCCTGGAGCAGAAATTCCCTGTTGCCAGATCTGAAGGGATGCGCACCCTTGGGTTCTATGAGCGATGAAATTTTCTTCCCGATATGCTCGAGTGGTATTCTGTTGGATGCGATGTGTGAGTCAATGGCGAGCGTTCACGCCAAAGCATAGCGGTGTATTTGATCAGAAATAAACAGCACGCATGTCTAAAATGTCGAAATCTCACAATGTTCACAGAATTTCGATTTTGTTTGATATAGACTGGGTCTAGAGCTGTGCTGGCGGGAGTAAATATAATTGCTCCTGGTAGGGTCACCCATGCCAGATAGGTCGAAGGTTAGGAGCCAGACGAAAGGTAGTCCACGCAGCGTCTTTTCCTCAGTGAGGCGGCTGCAAAGGCGTCTGACCCCAGTGGGGAGGCCATTAAGTGATGGTGTCACGTTAAAAACACTATTGAGGAAGGTAGCGGGATACCACCTCAATTATCATTCCCAAGAATGTAATGATGGGCACTACAGAGATGAAGAGGGACCTGATGTAGAGTAGGTTGCTGGATTGGGTTTCGTTTGGAGTGACAAAATGTTTATTTGATAGTTGTGTCCATTCAAAAACCTACCTTAACCGGTAGATTACCTAATAATAATAGACTGGGTCGAGTTGCGTAGTTCAAATATATCTGGTAGTGGAGGTTTAATTGTTCGTAAGACGATATCGTCGTTACAGACGACATTGCCGACATGAGGCCAGGAAGATATTGTTGTTATACCCACAAGGATGATATAATCGATGTAAATATTTTAAGAATATTATTTTTATACTTTGCAAACTCTATTGTCGTTTTGAGAAATACTTTTTGCATTAACTCTGTTGTCATTGTGTTCAAAATTGTCGATATTAATTCACAAACTAAAAAGTCAAAATAATGCCTTTAGCACCTTATCCACACCTTTTTATTTATGGACCTTACTTGTTAATAAACTGTACGAAGTTTTATTACGATCTGTTCTTTGACTGAAGATGATTTGAATTCATCAATTGACCTGTTATAATAGGTTTCCGATGGTTTATCCACTTCTGGAAAACTATTCATCCAGTGATAACTGGCCACAGCGCCCCTAACATTTCGGTGATAATTTCATAAAAAGGAATGTTGAAGGTTCCGTCATTAATCTTCAATTTGCGTATATTTACTCCTTAGAATCTATCTATTTCTAAATTATTAAAATATCTTTAGCCAGAAATATATCGTGTTTTTACTATTGGTAAAACTTTCGACAGGGAAAATTTGATTGAACATTAAATTCTATTATTTTGTCAAGGTTAAGTTTCAAAGATGAAAGCGTTTGATGGAGTTATTTAAGAAGAGACACAGAGGTTAACGATGAATCACTTCCTATTTCTTCACTGAAGGATTCTGATTAAAAGTGGTTCAAATCCGTTTTCCATGTTAGTAATACATTTCTGTCTCATATTACCATGTTCGTTTTAAAATTTTAGAATTCATCAAATTACCATCTCACAGTAAAATGTAAACGATGTACGATAGCTGTCCAGAAAGAAACTGCCGTTTTCGTGTGGCGTGAGAATTAGTGGAGGGAGCCGAATGGTCGTTCCATGCACGACCGCTGCAGCTCGAGGTCAGTACGTTTCGAGCTTCAGTGGTTGGAAGGTCACGCCGCTTGTCGTTTGTTTACAATAGGGAGTCAAAATGAACAATACAATTGAAATGCCCGCCAAATGTGAAGTTCGTCCAGCGATAAGATTTTTACTAATAAAAAAACCTCAAAACTGCTGAAATTCATCATCGGGAAATTTGTGCACAGCATGGACCAAATGTGATGAGTGACAACAAGAGATGCGCGTTGCAACTGTTGTCATTCGTTTAAGAGTGGACCGACAAGCGTCCATGCTGATGATGGGCAACCGTCTGTGGATAACAATGAACTGCAATTAAAAATTGACGAAAATGTGCGTGAAAACAGGTTTTTTAAGATATCTGAAATATTTACAAAGTTTTCCACAGATTTCTACGACTTGTTGCATGGAAAAATGACTGAAAAGTTATGCAATCACATATTTTGTGCTCATCTCGACGAGGAACTTCAAAAGATGACGTCATCGGTTGATTGGAATTTGAAAACTAGTTCCAAGATATGAGGAATGGTTACATATGTTTGACGATTATGTATAAAATAGCAGAGATATGTATATTATGAGATGAAAATAGTACATTTTCTGTAACTATCCCAGTTTTCTCATAGAATAATGGAGGTTACGTTCTGTATCGCCCTCGTGTGTGGTACCGGAGTATGAACTCATTTAAAATTAAATCTGCAGACATACCAATCTCTCCTTTCACTTTCGGATATGCAAAATAAAAAAAAGTTGATTTTAAAATCTTATCTCAATATATTTAATTGTATCCCCTATAAAAGATTACATGTCCAAAATCAATGTTTGAAGTGCTTACAGGGGATAGTTATCCCAATATTTCTTTAGATTCAATGAAAGCCACTTCAATTTATTTGGGCAAAAATCTACTTTTGTCATATTCTACTGCAGAACACGAAGGAGTATTAATTTTAAACATTATGATTTTATCCTATCTGACCTCATATCGGTGTCCAAATATCGGAGGCCTTTCTCAATGGTAATGGAATAAATGCATTTGCTAATGATGGGCGTGGAACATATCTTTCAACCGAGAATAGAATTACATTTATGATGATATGTTTAATTTCTTGGTCAGGGAAATCAACTAATATTTGTTACCCTTTAAGCATATTTTATTGGAGCGGTTTGCAAGAAACAATATAGATCCATTTAAGAGATTTAATCTATGGTTTAATCATCCGTTCATAAGTTTCTCTAGTACTTCTGTTATTAGGCATCCAATGCAGCCGATATTATTTTTATGATCTATTTTAGACATGGGTGACCTTTCCGACATATCTTATGTTCTTACGCGATTGTGTCGATAAAACACATGTACTTATGGAACTCTCTTTGCTCTAATTAGGCCAAAACCTATGTTAAATAAAACAGTTTCTGGTGTAACTTGGTGGAAAATCTTCATACTGACGTTTTTATAAATCAAACCACTTTTCTTTTCCACATAAGCTTTTATGTGTAAAAGCAAAGCGGTTTGATTTATAAAAACGTCAGTAAAACCTTTGTTATTATTCCATTGTACAAACATGACTCCTCTTCACTACGCGTGAATTTGAAAAAATGGGATACACTGATAAATGGAGAGAAAAGGGGGAGTATCGATCGGAGACCTTTGAGACCATAGGTATAGAGGGAAATTTAGAAATGATATTGAACCGGACTTGAAAACAGACGAACTGTTTTAAAAGAAGATTGCGTGAGAGAAGATAATATTTGGAGTTAGCGGCATAGAGAAGGTCATTAAATATGTAGGAGGGGTAGGAGATGGGAGATTTATTTTTTTAGTCTACTTGAAGAGAGACGGTATAAACAAAAAATACCGGGGCCGTAAACTTAATTGGCACTAAGTAATAAGAAAGAAAAGAGAAAAAACCACCACACACACACAAAAATATAAAAAATAATAAAAAATAATAATAAAATAAATAAATAATAATAAAACAAACTTACAACCACTCGATCACTAGGGTGTGTTACGAAATAACTGTCACTCTCGTGAATCACATTTACACACACACACACTCAGGGTTTGCAAGGATCCCTCCTATATCAGTGACCCATCAATCACACAAATAAATGAAAATTATCAAAAGAAGTAGAGAAACAAAACAACTTACGTGAATACACAGTCACTCAATCACTCAGGTGTGCTCGAAAACAAGAACCTTTGTGATTCACAACTACTCACACGTTCAGGGTTTACCAGGATTCCTCCTAGGCCAGGGACCCGTCAATCACACGAAAATAACAAAACGGGAAATAAGGGACTTCGGTAAAAACGCAATCACTCAGGTGTATCCGACCTTTGTGAAACGCACGCACTCACTCATTCAGGGTTTACAAGGATTCCTCTTATGGCAGGGACCCACCAATCACACAAAAATAACTAACCGGAAAATAAGGGACTTCGGTAAAAACACAATTACTCAATTGTATCCGACATTTGTGAAACGTGCACACTCACTCATTCAGGGTTTACAAGGATTCCTTCAATGGCAGGGACCCGTCAATCACAAAAACAAAATTAAAGAACTAAAATTGTGGGTAGGTAAGTGCCTAAGAAAACCTGACACCAGGTGTTTCGCCTGCAAAGCAGGCCTCTTCAGAGAAGAATGAGGATTCCGTTGGGGAGGTTTGAAAGAATGGCTCATTGGGATGGAGAGGGGATGATGGGAAAACCTCGTGATTGGACATCAGAGAGGGAGAATAGATGGTCCAAAGGGTATTGTGGGTTCAGTGGAGGGGGGGAGGAAGAGTACAGCGAAGTATAACAGTGGCTAAGGAAGAGGGGAAGTTTTGGCGGTTGGTTTGATAATAGGAAGGGGGTAAAGGGGGGAAGGGGGCTTTTTCGAAAAAGACAAAGAAACACTTAGTCATGCCACACACCCCACCAAACTCGATCAAGCCATTAACCTACAAAGTCATCATCAGGTGATGACAACTCTGCCAACCGAAACCCCGGCCGTGCCAAATGCAATGTATATAGAACAACCAAGTTTTTCTTTTCCGATATGAATCACTTTCCCAAAGTGACGCCTCAAAAATATTCTATTCAGGGGGCGGAAGAAGTTTGGAGGAGGTGGAGAAGGGGAAGAAAAAGTGAGTCAACTGCGTTAGCACAGAGAAAATAGGCAAGATGCAATGGGCCCTTGGTCGCTATTCATGGTGTCTATACTGTTCTTTTTGATGTGGATGCATTCGTAATAGTCCAGCATGTAGTCTGGGACATGTTTAAGTAGTTTTATGTCGCCAATTGTGATGTTATGTCCTTCAGAGAACATATGTTGGGCAACGGAGGATTTGTGAAAGTTCCCTAGTCTGAAAAAAGCAGCATGCTCTTTGAAACGGGTGATGAGGTGTCTTCTGGTCTGTCCTACGTATGAAGAATCACATTGGGGATATGAGATTTTGTATATGCCAGATTTGAGAAGGGGTCCTATGGGAACTTTAGGGTTTCCAAGTAATTGTCTTAGTTTGTTATTGGATGAGAAAGAGGGTTTGAAATAGTGTTTCTTGAAAATGGTTTCTAACCCTTTGGTACACTGTGGGAGGAAGGGAAGTTTAATATATTTCTTTTCGTTGGGCTGGGATAGAGTGATACTGGATTTGATTAGACTTTTCTGTTCATGCTTCTTGAGAATTCTGTCGATTAGTTGTTCGGTGTAACCGTTGGATATGGCGGTCTGTTTTATGGAGTGGAGTTCTTTAGGAAAGTTTGCTTTGTTCAACGGTACAGTAAGAAGGCGGTGTATGAGAGAATGGAATGCGGCGTACTTGTGGGTTTGACGGTCAAAGGAGAACTGATGGATGTATTTATTAGTGTGCGTTGGTTTGCGGTAAATATTAAATGAAAGTTGATTATTTCTTCTAGTGACAAGAAGGTCCAAAAAGGGGAGTGACTTGTGCTTCTAAACTTCGCATGTGAATTTAATGGATGGGTATTGTTCGTTAAGGTCCTCGAGGAAGTTGTCATTGGAGTAGGTGTTTGTGTCAAAAACTGCGAAAATGTCGTGGACATACCTGTACCAGGTGTTGGGGAAATATTTAAATTTGCTTCGTCACTGTTGCTCGAAGTAGGACATAAATGAATTAGCTAGAAAGGGGGAGAGAGGATTACCCATGGTTGTGACAAAGTTTTGTTTGTAGTAGTAGTTGTTGAAGGTGAAGAAATTGTGCTTCATGATTAGGTTCGTTAAAACAACGTATTCATTTAAAGTTTCTCAGGGTCTCGGTATTTTTTGTTTACATTGATTCACGACCGTAGCTACGTTTCTTGTATATTTAAATTAAAGAGAGTTGTTTTAATGGGAGAAGGGCAGGTGGGAGGCACCGGAAGAAAAGAAAACTCGAGTTTCAAGTAGGTGGATATCCACGCCAATATAATACATACAAATATTTGTAGTTATTAAGGACCATCGAAAACCTGACTTCATTAGATGGATTTGAGCTGGTGTTGAAATTGGAAAAATATGTGAAATTGGATGAATAATGAATGATGGGAGGGAAAGTGGGAAGTTTCTACGATCTCCCAATGAAGAACGATATTTCCTTTCGAGCTATGAGCCCCATCAACCCGTGATGAGTCCTTAGTCTTGGTATGGAGACCGGGAGATATTTGAAAGCCTCTCCCGATGTGATTACTGTGGGATTGCCCCAGATAGCGTTTGTTGCCGGAAGTCACAGTGTTGAGAGAGGGAGGTTCTTTATCGGCTATTCTTATTCGGTTATTTTTATTCTCTTTCTTGGAGTTCTTTGGTGGTCAAGAGCGTAAATGATGCGACCAATGGATTGATTTTTAAAAGCGCTCTCTGTGGTCCCGAACGTGTTTGTCTAAACAAAGAAGGGCGGCGGTTCCTTTGCCCTCTCCCGTATTCGCTCGCCGTTTGGCCGTTCCTATGGGCTCGGCAGATTGACGAAGACACCCGGAGGGCCAGGCCCAAACGACCCTCTCGCACGACTCATCCCCAGCACAAAAATGTATTTTCATCTTTGAAAGCTTGAACGAATTCGTTCAGAGAAAAGTAATTGAAAGCGAGTAAACGTCGTCTAAAACAAGTCACTAAGACAATTGTAAGTAAGAAATAAGATGGTGATGCGATTCGTCTGGAGTGTTTTCCTGAACGTATTGATGGGGAAAGTTGAAATTCTTGGAATAATGATGTTATGTGTCGTGTATTTGGAGAGAAATCTTGAGAACCTTTTGAAATCAGATGGCGGGAGGAAAGAAGAGCCAGATCAGAAGACAGAATGAAGTAAGAAATGAAGGGAGAGGTTCGGAATCGCACGCGTGGTGAGGGAAATCCGGAAGACGATACAGCAATCCCTCGCTGATAGCGAGTTTTATTTCTGCAAAGTACGACGAATCGTCATACAACTGTAGTACATTAGAACATGGCTGCTCAGGATATTAGGAGAAAAGGAGAAAAGCAAAAGAATTGCAAAGTAAGTTTTACTTTGGAGTCGATCATTTGATTGTTCATGGTTATTGAGCAATACGAGTGCGATACGATTGTACGATTAATTACTTAAAGATAGGGATAAACATTTGGAATGAGTTGATTGACACGCATTTGGTAGGCTAGCACGTAGAGAGGAAGCTTAACCAGAAACTGCGATGATAAAATCGAGAATGCATATTTGAATGACTTCTAATTTTAAAGGCATGTTAGTACTGATAAATAAGGTAAATAAAAAATATACGTAGATATGAATACTGTCAAAGTCCATCATTCGTCATTTTGTTAAAATACATTGCAAAAACTTCATTTTTTGTGTAAGTGAAACCTTATGCACGGTTGGAAAATGGCTATTTAAAAATAATTAACTTTGATTTAACTAAATTTGAGTATACAAATTGTATGCTCAGAATCGCGGTTTGGATAATTCGTAGTCGCCGAGAGATTATTCCATAAGCCCACAAGAAAAGTATTAGAAAACCTACATAGTAAAAATGATTAAAGAGCCATGGGAAGAACTGGAGGTAGGAATGAAACTCCGAGGGGAATTGGTAAAATCGGTTAGGTTTTCTGATGACCAAGCATTAGTTGCTCAGTCAGCCAAGGGGTTGCAAGCATTGCTGAGTGAATTGGAGGTTCAGTGCGATAGATATGGGATGATAATCAATATTAATAAACCAAAGGTTATGCGATTTTCCAGAAAGAAGAAGGCTAAGCTAAATATTAAAATAGGTGGGGAAAAAATAGAGCAGGTAGAAGAGTTTACATATCTCGGAAGTGTTTTGGACCAATACGGTCAAAGTGGTAGGGACGTAAGGAGAAGAATTGCGCTAGGCAAGGAGGCTTTCTCAAGGAGGAGGGAGTTGATGACGGGGACGTTGAGTAGGGATGTTAAGACAAGACTCGTAAAAACTCTGATATGGAGCGTAGCTATGTACGGCGCGGAAACGTGGTCGCTGAAGCAGGAGGATAGACGTAGATTGGAGGCTTTTGAAATGTGGGTGTGGAGAAGAATGGAGAAGGTGAAATGGACCGAAAGGAAAACACACGAGGAAGTACTAGAGATGGTGCGTGAGGAGAGGGGTTTGTTTAGAGAAATCGTATGGAGGCAGGAAAAATGGATGAAAGGCGTATTTAGCGGTAGTGGAATGTTGAAGAAGGTAATAGAGGGGAGAATGTTGGGCAAGCAAGGTAAGGGCAGGAACAGGATAGGGATGTTGGACGGGATGAAGGGAGAAAGTGATGACACAGAGATGAAGAGAGACCTGATGTAGATTAGGTTGCTGGATTGGGTTTTTTTTTGGAGTTACAAAAGTTTTTATTTGATAGTTGTGTCCATCCAAAAACCTACCTTAACCGGTAGATTACCTAATAAATATAGTAAAAAAATCGCCTGCAGCATAGCATGCATCGGAGAGAGCCTTGGGAAGGAAAGAGGACGAGGGATCTCAAGGAGCAAGTGGAAGAGGATTTGACGTGTGTCTCTCATTCTTTCTCCTCCTTGTCCTTCGTTCACTCCGGCATTCGTCCTCCCTTCAATTTCCCATTGCCTCTCCACTCCCGCACCCATGTTTATCACTTCTCCATTCCGAAAGTGGTGAATGGACGTGTATGGCGGGTGGGACGAGGGGAAAGAGGAATGGTGCAGAATGAGAGAAAGGAGGTCTTACTTTACGCGTTTGCGTTCTGTCATATTAGGCTTATGAATTGTTCGTCCATCCAAGTTCTACGTTAAACGGCAGTAAACCGAAGTTACAACAATACCAAATGTACACAGACAACTAACTCTATTTTCGTGCGTGAAGATTCTTTGTCTTTATCAATGAGCCTTTCTCAACGTCCAGCTTAATGTCTCCGGCAAATTTTCAATTAGCGTTGCTCAAAAATTTCTGATTAATACAAATGTTTATTCCTCGACCAATATATTTTTAACAAAATAAACACCACTTTTCATAGTAAATGGAAATAATTCCTCAAACATCAGTACTCTCGTGTGATTTCAAGCGTTTCCCGCAGCGCTTCATCAATGTGCATACCTTATTAGCGATGTAAATTAGAATTCACCGTAATTTTAAATAAAAACTCAAACCTGGTCAAATGATCACAGAAAAAGTTGGGCTAGATAAATTGGAAATGTGACGTTGGAAAACGAGACGGAATGATGCAACAAGTTTTTTTTGCGATCCTCTCCTGAAAAAAGCGTCTCGATTCCATCCACCTTACGCGAGAGCATCTTTTGAAATTGGAGCAGCCTGGGTGGGTTGGTTGGCGGAGAAGAAATGGGAGTCTTCCCATAATTCCCGATTCTTGGCAGAGACTCTCCCTTTTCGCTTTGCCCACTTTGCAGTTATTTTCGAGCGGGCGGCTGAAATAGAGGATGATCGATTTCAGAAACAGCTGTTCCGTTTGCTATATAATCGGCACGCGCGCAACTATCGTATCGTAAAATACAAAAAAACGCAACTCAATGGGGATCGGCATGTCACGGAGAATCCCTTAAGCGAGGTAAAAAGGTCATTTTGACGTCATAGCGAATGGACTTATTTATGAGTGCCTCCAAGTAAGACACGTGTAAAGATAGTTCGCTTTCGATAACTCCCACCTTTTTCCTCTCATCTATGACTGATAACGATCACTTCTTGGGATCGATAATAAAACATTTTGACTTATTAATTCAATGTTATTTGATTCAGATAGTCAGTAGAACACGGAATTTCATTACATTTATTATGATATGGGTTAGTCTAAATATTAAACTTCAAGATACTGCGAGAGATGCCACGACAGTATCTTTTAACGGAGTCATCCGCTAAATGTGCATCGCAATGCAACAATTGAAGTTGGGTTTCGGACACGCCCTAACAATTACTTGGCCCATGACGCTTTGTGTGCTCTTGTCTGTCCTGTACCATTTCTGTCACCCACTTCTTCCTCCTGCCATCCAAAAATGCTCTTTTCTCCCTTCTTTTTCCATGTGAAATTTTCCCTTCTATCACGGCCTTATGAGCATTCCACTCCATGAGGAATTGGTTAAACTTAGGGAAACTCAGAAAACCTTTATGAACTTAGCGATATCCATTTCATTAAATCTTCAGATGCCTAAATATGCCATGCATGTGATGGAAACGGAGTTACCGTTTTAATAAATGTTTATTTAATTTTACATAGCTTATATTACTCCTCAGGACGAACGTTCGCAAGGTTGAGCTCGTTACCATTGAAATACCGCTCCATCTAATATCTCCTTCAATTTATTTACTCCCTTTTCGGTTTTACTTATTGTTAATTGTAATTAAAAACCGATGGCGCCCCCTTTATACCGTTATTTTATTAAAAGCAGAGTGCTTGTATTGGCCAGGGGTTTTTCCTATGAAAATAAGGATTTCTTATTGATAATGTTATTGATTTACATTTTAGTACCTCTCTCAGGCCTTGGAGAGCTACCAACGTATCACGAAAATAGATAAAATCAAATAAATCGTTTTCTTGCACGTTTTTTCAGTGTTGTTCATGCCCTAAATGAAGTGAAAAGTGCTCTTGATTAAAAAATCCGAACAGATTACCTTCTAATCCATGGCCCCTTGACCCGAGCGCTGCTCCCTGCTGGCTATCGCAAACCGAGTCACGCGCCACGTGACGTGACGAACCAGTCAAGGCTCTTTATAGCTGATTCGAATAATCGCAAAACCAATCACGAACCGTTCCGAGAGTCCGTAGCACGAGCGTCCCTCGTCACGAATAGAGATCTCGAGTGGTCTCCGGGACACCAACGCGCACCTTGCCAATATGACCGACAGATGGCGAAAAGATTAAGCTATTCGGAAAAAGATTGCGAAAAGTCGGAAGGAGAAATTCCTTAAGACCGCGAGAAACAAAACACGTCGGTGACCTTATGAGAGAGTGCTCAATTGGTGGACAGGGCGGAATCGCTCGCTCTCCGAAGGAGTCGACCGACCCACGTGGAGGCTTTCGAAAGACAGGTAACTTTTACCAACGGCTGGAAACTTAGCTGGTGGCTTCCTCGTGGAGAAACTTTGTCTCTCCCCCCAAATGACGCCATTTGCCTCTATTCTGACACGTCATCTCCCGCCCAAGGGTGACTCAGGTTGATAATTTTTTTAAGCCTCTCTGCTATTCCATATCCAAGGTTAGGCGCGGTCTTGCAGCGTTATTAGTCGGAGCAATCGGTATCAGAATTTGCAAAGGCGCGAGCTTACTGCTGAATAAGGCACTGAAAAGAGTTGGGGGTTTGTTTCATTTCTCATGACCAGTTGATAGACGTTTTACCTTCTAAATAAATGTATTACTATCCTTTATGAATCATCCATGTGCTGGAAGTGCTCAATAATTTTCTTATTCATTAGGTTCCAATTCAACGACACCCCGCCAGTGCCAGGTCATTTGGTCGTTTTATTTTTTATTACTTTTTAGTTGTGCTTTGCTTTTCGCTCTTGTATTAATTCTTTTGCTTGCTTTTACTTCCTGTATCTCCATGAAATCAAGTTATGGTGTGCCGCAATCAAATACACTTTTGTAAATTATTGGTGAAAATCCTAGCAGATGGATTCATTATAATTAGAGGTTGTGATAATTCATTCACTCTTTATCATTACATTCATTCACCAGGCGATTCCACCCTTTGTTTTTGAACTTTTCGTTAAGAAACAGTCCATGCCCTTCGGGACCCATTTAGGGCGTACGCGCTATTTCTTTGAATTCTTGGAAGCAGGAGGTCTCAAAATTCTTGTTTGGAAGTCCAAAAAATGCCGTCTCGGACGGTTAGCAGATGGTTTGGCGTGAGA
Organism: Hetaerina titia; assembly: GCA_037158775.1. Classification (NCBI taxonomy): domain Eukaryota; kingdom Metazoa; phylum Arthropoda; class Insecta; order Odonata; family Calopterygidae; genus Hetaerina; species Hetaerina titia. Next base: position 2,795,255 of record CM073776.1, on the reverse strand, counting down.
GAATTGGGTCGACCGTGTGGGTGGCGAGGAAAGGGAAGAAGGGCATGGCATTTAGTTCGGGTTGGGAGAGGTTAGGGGGAGGGTATGAGGTATGCGGCGGGATGAATTGCGGGGGGGTGGATGGAATGGAGGGGGGGATGTCAGGGGTTAATGTGGGGTGGGTTGGTGCGGGATGCATTTCTAAAGTAATGGAACTATTCTTTTTAGTAATTTATTGAATAGATTTGCACGAACACTTAAAATTCTTCAAAGCACTATCCTTTGGCCTCTATACATTTTTTCCAGCGACTCTACCATGACTAGTATTCACCCTGGTAGGTGTCTTCGAAGACCTCTCGCAAGGTCTTCGTCCGTCTGATTGGTTCTCTTCTATAGAAAAAAAACGGGTTCCTTTCAGGGCTGCCTTAATCCGAGAGAACGAAATGAAGTCTGCTCGTCCGACGTCTGATGACCGACTACAGGGGGGTGGGGTAGCGTTGGCAGCAGGTGTTAGGCCAGGAAATCTCGGTGGTGTAGCGCTATGTGGCAAGGCGCGTTGACATAATGGAGTTGCCAGGTAGCGAAGATGTATTTTCTAGTCCTAATGACTCTTTTAACTAGTAAAATGCACAAAAAAACAGTAGAAGACAAGTTAAGTTTATTGGCAACCATCTCGACATTGAGCCTACGGTAGGAGCTCAGCAATTGTCGGACAAGAGCCACATTGTTCTAGGTTTTGCTGTTTGACGTCCGCCCAGACGTTGTTCGTCGTGAACCTCTTCCCGGCCCTCCTCAAAGGCCTTAAAACACCTCGAAACTTGTGATTAGGACACATTAGAGTCCCCGTAAGTCTCACAAATCATTTTGTTAGGGTCCTCAAGAAATAATTTCAGTATAGCACAAAACTTAGTAATCGCGTAACGTCGCTCGATTGTCGCTTCCATTTTCTTTCGTGACACAGTCGGTGCGCAGAGCTGACTATAGAGCGCGCAATAACTGATTTCCTGCCACTTCCACAGCTTGAAGATCACTCAAATTGGTTTTGCGGTAAATCTTAGCGTCCTCCGCAGCCCCCCGCTAATCCATATATTTTGATACCACTGCGACCAATAGGAGCAGAAAATTCAACAGCAATACTTGGCGAGTGCATCCTGTATGGGGTTAGAGGGTAGAGGAGAGGTAGGGGGTGGAAGAGGCACTTAGTACTAAGTTGAACAGGGTGAGAGGGGTGTCGGAGAGAGCGGTGCGGAGTCAGGGTGGTGGGAGAAGCTGGAGGTGGTGGGCTTTCTCTTTTGTCGCCCTCTTTAAGACGCCGGGCGTCGCGCTTTCGTCTCTCGCCGGGTTTCGTCGCCGGGTCGCATTCCTAATCAACCCCCGCTTAGCCCACTTGCATTTCCGGGTGGCAGGTAAAGTTGATCGATAAGTGGGCGGTGTAGCAAGGAAAGCGTGTGGAAGGGATTGGGCGGTGGACCTAATCCTGGATGGACAATCAGGGGAAACATTGTGCGAGATGCCATAGTCGGCTTATGATAAGGTAATCTACCGGTTTTTGTAGGTTTTTGGGTGGATACAAATATTAAATAAACATCTTGACACTCAAGCATAACACAATCGAGCAACATACTATGAATCAGATCCCTCTACATCTCCGTGTACTTCCTCCTCCCTTCATCCCATCCAGCATCCCTATCCTGTTCCTGGCCTTTCCACATCTGCCTAACATTCTCCCCCCTATTATCATCTTCAGCGTTCCACTACCACTCAATACGCCTTTCAACCATTTGTCCTGCCTCCTTAGATTTCTCCCAACAAACTCCTCTCTTCGCTCACCATCCCTAGTACTTCCTCTTTTATTTTCCGTTCGGGCCATTTCACCTTCTCCATTCTTCTGCACACCCACAATTCAAAAGCCTTCAATCTACTTCTATCCTCCTGCTTCAGTGACCACCTTTCCGCGTCGTACATAGCTACGCTCCATTTCAACATTTTGAGGAGTCTTTTCTTAACCTCCCTACTCAACGTCCCAGTCATCAACTCCCTCCTCCTTGTGAAAGCCTCCTTGCCTAGCGCAATTCTTCTCCTAACGTCTCTACCACTTTGACTGTGTTGTTCTAAAACACTTCCAAGATACGTTAACTGTTCTACCCTAAATTAACCCTTCTATTTTAATGTTTAGCTGAGCCTTTTTTCTAAGAAATCGCTTAAACTTTGTTTTATTAATATTGATTCTCTTCCAATATATGTCGCACAGAATTTCCAATTCACTCAGCAATGCTTGCAATCTTTTGGCTGACTGACTGACTAAGCTAGGTCATCAGCAAACCTAACTGATTTTACAAATTCCCCGCCGACTTTCATTCCTACCTCCAGTTCTTCCCAAGCCTCTTTAATCATCTCCTCAACATACTATATACAAGTACGTTGAACAGCACCGCTGACAATGGGCAACCCTGCCTTACACCTCTTCCTATCACTGCCCACCAGGACTCTCCGTTCCCCACTTGCACCTGAGTGTTTTTCTGAGGCATGTATAGTTTTCGGATCAGTCTCCTGTCCCTCCAATCCATTCCTATTTTCTGCAATACACGCATTACGTTTTTCCAATTCACTCTATCAAACGCTTTTTCGGAATCTATGAAAAAGGCAAATACGCCCTGGATGTATTTTATATTCTTCTCGATTAGATTACTGCAATGGCATCATCTCTCCCCTTTCTAAATCCAAACTGATCATCCCCTAAGTAATCATTTTCGCTACTCTGTATCCTTTTGTTGATGATCCTGGGTACAACGTTAGCTTCCTTGGATATAAAACTTATTATTCTGCAATCCTTACTTCATTTAGCCTTTGCCTTTTTTGGAATAGGAACTAACACTGAACTCACAAAATCTTCCGGCCAGATTCCTTCCTCATGGATACTACGAATCAGACCATATAGAGTCTTCTTCCCACATTTTCCTAGACATTTCAATCGTTCCACCGGGCTGTATTCTACCTCCGCGTCATTACTTGGTTTCATCACCCTAAATGCTCTTTCCATTTCATCGTCAGGGATTCTTGGACCTAAGCTATCTTCTACTACGTCATGTTCCTTTTCTATGTTTAACCTTGTTGCCTTAAGTTCTTTGCCATACAGTGTTTCAATATATTCCTTCCATCTCTCTTGCATCTTTTCTGGTTCAACTATTATCCTACCCCACTTATTTTTAACTGTTAGCACAAATCTTGCCTTCTAACTTCCCGATAATAACCTATCCTTGCTGCATGGCGCACCAATTTCACCCTTCCTCTGTCAAATTATTAATATTCTCCTCCATTTACTTACCCATTCCCTTAAACTGCCCACTCACACTAGCATGTGTTTGCGGTGATTCGAATCTGTTCCATTCTCTCTCTTTGGTCAAACCAGCCATCTTTAGTACTCCTTTCCTGTCATTTTTGCTGTCGCACTTTCAACTTTACACCTCCTCTGTTTCTCACTCTTTTTTACCAAAGTGCTACACGCCCAAAACCTAATATCGAGGTTTCTTGTCCCGGAACATCTCATGTTTCGCTCCCATTCAATAACTCGGGCGGGATCATAGTTTCATTCGCTGCCATTTATGCGGCCCTAGACCAGCATTCAATCATTCCATATGTTCCTACTTCAAAAGCTATCGAACATATTCCCGCAGGGAGGTTCAATTTTTTTATTTATCCTACCGTCGCTCGGAAACAGTCTGCCGGAATATAAAACGGCACGAGCGTAAACAGAGCGCCCACGTTTGAATGTTGGCGCACCACCGTGCGGTCATCCTCCCCGTTCGCCTTGTTATGCACGATTGATTTCGTTATGCAAGCACTGGCCCTCCCTCCCAATCTCTCCCGTCTCTCTGTCGACGCGATGAGCCTGCTCGGGACCATCTGTGGATGGATTGAGGGAGCACTCTGGTGGCAAGAGGGCGTTTGCCTTTACACAGACGGACGTCAGGGAAGGGCTTTGATTTTTCAATTCTTTGCTAATGTATGAATCTTTTAAAACTTAAACTGAATTCGGGGTTATTGATTACTTTTCTCACTTTACAATTGGTGCAACGGTTATTTTTCATTTATTGATTCAAAATGGTGATTTATCTTAAAAATGCAAATTTTTAAAAGTTTGCAAATTGTATATTGTCCAATATTATATTTATGTAATCCTAAACCAAATTAATAAATGCATATATTTTTTCATTTTAACGATTGACAAAATACGATAATTTAAAAAACAAATGTAATTAAAGTCTTTATCTTTTACCTTATCTTTACACTAGACTCACCGCTGGTTACTGAGCTTTATGTGTTATAAACGTTGTACAAATCAATGAAAATGTATTTTCGCGTTTTCGCATAGCGAAGCAATCCTTTGTATAATATTATTTGCGTTAGCCAATTTAAAGGACTCAAGACGGTGCATTTGTAAATTATATCATCTTTTGGAAAAAAATTTGATATTTATTTAAACATATAACAGAAAAAAGAGCGTCTATGTGAGCGAATCTTATTTGTGAAAATAGAAATAGGTGTAATTTGGACTAATTTGACGCAGGAAATTCGAATGGTGTTGTAAAATTTGACAAATCATTCGAGTATCTGCAATTTTAAATACCCATATCAAGCAGTATGACGATGAAATAAATACGTTCATAATAATTCTCCTTCTACTATCGCAGCTTTGTAAACCTAAATTGCTGAGTTTTCGCGGTTCATACAGTCATGCAGTTAATAAAATTGGAGATGGAGAAAGAGATAAATTAAAGTAGGAATTTAAGTCGGCAAAATAGACGTTTTTAGAAATAGTTGGGAGTTGATGTCAAATACCTTACATAAAAAGTGGAGAAAGTAAAACGTTCGAAAAGAGTGTAATCGTGTATGGCTCTGAAACATGGTTACTGAAGTACATGTGTGTATCGATTGGAGACTTTGGGTATGGCATAAGATATAGAAAATAATTGTACGAATAAGATGAATGACAACATATTATTTATAGTGGTAGAAAAATTTAAAGAACAAATTCGTAGGAAGCACAAAAAGTTGTCGAAATAAATGTTTTGAGGTTTTATAAGGTCGTTGGTGATATAAAGGGAGAGCATTAAATAATCGGAGTATAGGAAGCTGGGTGAAGGGATACGTGAGCCTCGAGGACTCGGGTTTAAATTTCAAAGAGCTGAAGCAATGAAACATGTAGAGCATGCAAGGGGAACCTAAAGCGTAAAACGGGCTGTTGATGGTGAGTAGATTATATACCTTTAAAACTAGGACTTCCTAAAAATTGATGAAGTTAAAATCCCCAATCAGGACTAGGGAATTTCAATTTCGCGAAGTTCCAGGAGAAATGCCTAATTTGTCGTAATGGCCCCAAATTACCTGCAGGGCAACGTTCATGATACGTGTCGTGCTCTAGGGTAAAGATCAAAGTATCAAATTTTATCCAACAGCTCAAAATCGCACAATACATGACTATAAGTAATGATGTTGATATACGAAAGGATATTGGCAAAAATATGGTAGTTAAACACACAAAAAACGCTCAATTTGTTAGTTTGTTGGGATGTAACTGGAGAAGCTATCTTCAGCCTTATAGTGTAGAGCATTATTAATTTTACTTTTGTATCAAGTGTCAGATTGTGTATTCATGCAAAAACAGCAAGGTGGAGATATTCATGCAATTATTGTTATTAATGATTCCACATAATCCTGAGAACTAAGGTAGGAGTTGGTTGGACACGCAGACTACACCTTGCTAAACTTCTAAACCTTGCTTAACAAAACCGACCCTACACACTGAACTTTCGTTTAGTTATTCAATTATTCATACTTCCTACTTAGTTTCATTTTGACCGGCATGCCAATTTCTTATTTTCTCTCAACATCTCTTATCCATGACATGCTTAAATCTAAAATGCTAAGCGAATATCTTGAGGAAAATCCAAAGTCATTCTGGTCCTTTGTTAGGGAAATACAGGGTAAACGTCCAACTGTAAATTCTTTGAAGACGGAAAACGGAGAAATTATTACAGATAGCGTGAAAAAAGCAAACATTTTACACAAGTTTTTCCAGAGCGTCTACAATAAAGACATAAACCCACCAAACGATCCTCCACACCCACCCGGGGAACGCATGAGCGACATAACACTGACCAAGAATGGAATAGAACATCTACTACGTAGCATCAAACCAAACAAATCACCTGGTCCGGAAGAAATACCTGCTAGAATATTAAAGGAATTACCCGAAGAATATGCCCCGTTTTTAGAAATTGTTTTCCTAAAATCCATAGAAGATGGCTCAATTCCTCGCGACTGGAAGCTATCCCATATAACTTCCATTTTTAAAGGCGAGGATACGGATAAACCAACCAATTTCCGACCCATTTCATTGACATTGATTTCTTGTAAAATATAAGAACACATTATTGTCAGTAACATAATGAGATTTCTTGATAGTAGGAAAATACTAAGCCACAACCAGCATGGATTTAGGAAGAGCAGATCTTGCGAAACACAATTAGGTCTTTTTATTTACGATATACTTAGATCGGGAGAAAACAACACACAAGCCGGCGCAGTATTCCTAGATTTCAAAAGCGCCTTCGATAAATTCCCACTCAAAAAATTGTTACACAAACTTCGATGCTATGAAATCAATGAGAAAATTATTAATTGGATTAGAGACTTCTTGTCAAACCGCAAACAAATAGTAGTCATCGATGGGTTGTGCTCAAAGGAAAGAGATGTAGCATCGGGCGTCCCCCAGGGAAGTGTAATAGGGCCTCTTCTATTAATAATATACATTAATGTCTTAAGCGCACACGTTAGTAGTAATCTCAGGTTATTTGGTGATTACACGGTGGTATACAGGGAAATAAGGAGACAACTAGATTGCGAGCTACGCTCTAGAGACTTAGACACAATCTCGGATTGGTGCATGAAATGGAGATTAATACTTAATATGGACAAATGCGCAGTTTTGAAATTTTGGAACAAAGGAAGTGGCGAACAGGACATAGACTACGAAATAGAGGGTTCAATACTAACTACGGCCAAACAAGTAAAATATTTAGGGTAGTTCTAATACCACGTCTTTCATGGGGAGCACATATCAGGACAATATGCGGATCCGCTTTAAAGAAACTGGGCTTCATAAAACGGGTGGTGGGGAAATGTAATGAGAAAGTTAAAGAGATGTGTTATTTTGCTCTAGTTAGACCACATTTGGAAAATGCCGCAAGTATTTGGGATCCTTGGGAGAAAATCTGGCAAAAAGAGTTAGATAAAGTCCAGAGAAAATCAGCCAGATTCGTGAAATATGCATATGACAAGAACACAAGTGTAACAGGTCTCTTAGGGGATTTAGGCTGGGAGCCCCTTGAAATACGAAGGGAACAAGCGAGACTTAAACTTTTAGAAAGATTCAGAGCCAGTGAGTTTAGCGTTGACACAAAAGGAATAATAATCGCCCCACACTACTTAGGTAGATCAGACCACACAGATACAATAAGAGAGATAGATTCCAATACAGATAGATTCAAATACTCATTCTTCCCCGGAACAATCAGAAAACATAATAGTAAGAACCCGTTTTCCATTTAGAAATATTGAAAACATTTAAGTTACACGTCGGAAGAAAATTAAAAATTCAAAGATTGTGCATGTGTATGTTTGTTGGTAGTTGTGGGTTTGCATGTGTGTGAAATGGTTGGGGTGAAAGGGTTCTTGCATGAATTTTAACCATGCTTGGTTTGTGGGCTCTAAATTTGTGGCTTCTGTATGCGGTTCTTTTCCCTAATTTACGGGTGATGCCCTAACACCCCCCGCCACACGCCCTTGCGGCGGCTTGCGGGGTATTGAGTAGATGCAGATGTACATGCTTCACCTCCATATACCACAGTCTTCAAAGAGTTCATCGCCAGCCAAAACACCCTTGAAGTCGTTTTGTTGCATTTCTCCCAAACATCCTCTCTCCTCCATTACTGTGCCTGTTACTTCTTGATTCCCATATGTCAAAAGCCTCCCAATGTACGCCTGTCATCTGGCCTCAACCACCAATGTTCTGTCGATCAAAAATGGCTCCACATCAGGGTTTTAGAAGATATTGTGACATGACTGACTCTTTGAATATCATCGTTTCCAGTTAATTATTTGCATTGAAAAAAATTAAACCATCTCTCAACAGATTAATTGATAAGTTTAGAAATTCCTATTATAAAAATTTCCAGGTTATCCCTTCCGCAAAGAAGCATAGAAATATGTCCTTCATAAATTTAATAGGTGTCAGCGGAGAGGGCTTCCTCCTCCTGGCCTCACCGGCAAGGGACTTCTTCCTCCGCTTCTCGCACGCAAAGAATCAATCCCGGAATGTGATGCCCTCCATCGTTAAGCACCACCCCTGCCGCCGGTGTCGCCATTAGTTCTTCCCGCGCCCGCCCCATCCGAGGGTGTCGCTCGATCGTGAGTGATCGAGAAGGCCGACCGAAAAAGGAGGCTCGAATTTCAGCGCCGGGAGCGCTTCCTCTTTTCGCGATATCATTTATTGCGTGGGGCGTCGTGTGGGTGGTGCTTTCCCAGGGGGGCATTATTTTTCCTTTTTTCGCTGGTGAAAGAATATGTTGCGCTCTGCCTTCAAAGTTCCTCCCCCTCCCTCTCTCTAGAAAAAAATGCGACCCCATTTGGGCCGCCCATTCCTAAAAATCACCTCGGCTCGGGAACGCAACTGGGGTAAATGCGATATCTGGCAGTTGAAGGGAGTTGGGATGACCTCTTTCCCGGAGAGGATTTCCAGGATTGTGTTCGCACCCGAGCAGTCTGAGATATGTACTGGGTGCGGATTAGTCTCCTGTCCCTCCAATCCTTTTCTATTTTCTGCAATATACGCATTAAATTTCCCCAATTCACTCTCACCTTACTAATAGATTCAATATATTGTTGAGGTAGTATTATAATGTTAAATATATTAAAGTAAATTCACCTTGTAGAGGGATAACCTTTTCCTTACACCCCTTCCTTACTTCCTCCTACCTTAACCGGTAGGTTACCTTATAATTATGTTATACATAATAATCATAAAGGCAGGGTTGCCCATTATCCCCGGTGCTGTTCAACGTATAAGTGACAGAAATGATTAAAGAGGCATGGGAAGAACTGGAGGTAGGAATGAAATTCGGAGGGGAATAAGTAAAATCGATTAGGTATGCTGATGACCAAGCATTAGATGGTTTAATTTTTTTCAATGCAAATAATTAACTGGAAACGATGATATTCAAAGAGTCAGTCATGTCACAATATCTTCTAAAACCCTGATGTGGAGCCATTTTTGATCGACAGAACATTGGTGGTTGAGGCCAGATGACAGGCGTACATTGGGAGGCTTTTGACATATGGGAATCAAGAAGTAACAGGCACAGTAATGGAGGAGAGAGGATGTTTGGGAGAAATGCAACAAAACGACTTCAAGGGTGTTTTGGCTGGCGATGAACTCTTTGAAGACTGTGGTATATGGAGGTGAAGCATGTACATCTGCATCTACTCAATACCCCGCAAGCCGCCGCAAGGGCGTGTGGCGGGGGGTGTTAGGGCATCACCCGTAAATTAGGGAAAAGAACCGCATACAGAAGCCACAAATTTAGAGCCCACAAACCAAGCATGGTTAAAATTCATGCAAGAACCCTTTCACCCCAACCATTTCACACACATGCAAACCCACAAACTACCAACAAACATACACATGCACAATCTTTGAATTTTTAATTTTCTTCCGACGTGTAACTTAAATGTTTTCAATATTTCTAATTTATAGAAGCGTTCTCGGTGGCCTTGACACAGGCGATGTAAAAACATATACGTCCATGGGGAGAATATGTTTTGAGCTAACAGACACTTCAACTTTCAGGTGGCAGAAAGCAGTTGGTCGAAAACATGTGTAAACCTTAATGATTGAACGCGTGGAAAGGCAAATGTTGTTGAAAACAAATGAATACTAAGGGTTATGTTAAATTAGTTAGATCATCACGAAAATCCGAATAAAATAAAGTGTGGGAGGAAATATTGAGATGATGAATGCCACGATAGAAGGATTAAGGAAACAGGAAGGGAGAGAATGGGCTTTGTGGAAGTCTTAAGGACTGGCAGGAGGAACTGAAAGTAAAATATTGTATGGCCAACAAGGTGAGTTCAGTTGTTTAGGTACACCCAAAATCACTTTATTATGAAGCTGGTCGATATACATGATGATGGGAAATATCACCCGAGAGAATCATTTAAGATTTTTTTAAAGTACGTAATACTTCGAATTTGAATCACGTTCCTTTCACGAATCGTTCCCCTCTCCGGAGGAGGGCGACGTCGTGCGGAGCGATGCTTGCAGGGCGAGCAAGGGGGAAGGGGCAACGCAACAGGTCGAGAGCACCTCCCGCCAACCCCGCCGGCCCCACTGGGCCTCTGCGACCTGCACTGGGCCCGGCGGGAGGACGTGGACGGAGTGGGGAGTCGATGGGTGCGGGGGAGCCTCGCTCCCGCCGGGGACGAGGTGCTCTCGCCCGGGGGCTGACCTAATTGGAGAGGCCCTCTCCCCGCCGCACCAAGGGGTGCTTCCGTGAGGGACTACTGCGAACGGGCCCTGGAATCAGCCGTGGAAGCGGCGATATGACGTTTCGTGACCATGAGTGGAAGTGTCATCACGTGGCATTGGCTATCGACGCCCACTCTGGATCCTCACGAGCTCCAAGTGCTGATTTCGCAAACCTTGATGACAAGTAATTTTCGAGGGCTACATCTGTGAGACTGTGAGTGCTCACGTTACAGAGTGCCATGGGTTACTTGTGTTACTCCCTGAGAGGCGACTGACCTCGCGGCGGCGGACGCGGGGTGATCGTTCTTAAGCAAGCTATTGTCATTAGAAACAAGAGCTACAGCCTTCCTCCGTTCAGTTAAGGTTAAGTTTTTCCGAACCCATCATCAACTGAATGATATTTGATAATTATGAAAATGATATTTCCAAGAATCTTAAACCATATTAAAACACAATACCCAAATTGCCCAAGTGATATTTAGAAAGTTTCACACGCATAACCTTTGCTCATCAAAGAAGGTGAGTATATATTTCAATGCATAACTTGATTCATTATTTTACGCTTGTTGAAAAAAACCCGAAAAAAAAGAGCTAGTCCGACAAGTAGCTTATCCAAAATATCAGAGCAGCTAGGCTGGGAATCCCTCACGGAGCGAAGGTTAAATTATTCATTGAAGCACTTGCAAAAATTGGAAGGATGTCTCTTTAGCGGTGATGTTGAAAATGTATTACTACCCCCCTCGTCCAACGGTAGGTGAGGTCATGCTAATAAAAGCGGGAAGATTAAGTGTAGAAAAGATAAAATTGAGATGTAATGTTTTCCACGAACGACTGGGGTCATAATAAAATTGTCGACCGTGGTAGGGTCATGTTCAGGTAAAATTATTCTGGTATGTATTTACCCCATCTAGAGCTGTGCTGGCGGGAGTAATAATAATTGCTCCTGTTAGGGTCACCCATGCCATATAGGTCGAAGGTTAGGAGCCAGACGAAAGGTAGTCCACGCAGCGTCTGTTCCTCAGTGAGGCGGCTGCAAAAGCGCCTGGCCCCAGTGGGGCGGTTATTAAGTGATGGTGTGTCGTTAAAAACACTATTGAGGAAGGCAACGGGAAACCACCTCAATTATCAATCCCAAGAATGTAATGATGGGAATACTATAGAGAATATGAGTCCTGGAAACTACGAGACATAGCCCAAGCGGCCGTGTGTCGTGCCCGGCAGTGGGGGAGGCAACACTTCCGCGGTCGTCATTCCAAGAAACCCTTGCAGGGAAGAAATAACAGCAGCAGGACAGAAGACGCAGAAGAAGACGAAAGTAGTTAGAATAGGAACATGGAACGTCAGGACAATGTTGAGGACAGGCAAATTAGAATATATAAAACGAGAGATGGGAAGAGGTAATAAAAATGTTTCAGGTCTATGCGAGGTCAGATGGAACGATAGCGGGGATTACTGGAGTGACAAATTTAGAATAATATACATCGGCGGGGACGAGAGCCAGCGAGGGGTTGCCGTAATATTAAATAAAGGGGTAGGAAGAAGCGTAGTCAACATAGAGCAAGCAACAGATAGAATCTTACTCGTAAAGATTAAAGCAGAGCCGACGAACATGGTCATGGTCCAGGTATGCATGCCACCGAGCAACCATAAGGAGGAAAAAGTCGATGGGATGTACGGTGAGTTAGAGGATATAACCGCGTGTGTTCCTGCAGGGAAACATTTGATAGTGATGGGGGATTGGAATGCGACGGTAGGATAAGGAAGAGATGATGACGTGGGTACGCGGGAGGTACGACGAGTAATGAACGCGGAAGAAAACAATTGAATTCTGCAGGAGACAGGGGATAGTCATCACCAACCCCTGGTTTAGAAACCACAAAAGGCGTAGGTATGCATGCAAAATGCCAGGTGACTCAGAAAGGTATCAGTTAGACTATATTATGGTTAGGCACAGGTTTAGGAACAGTGTGATCAATTCGCACAGTTTCCCAGGAGCGGATGCGGACTCTGACCACAATTTAGTAGTTATGAAATGTAAAGTCCGTTTCAAGAAGATAAGGCAAGGACGGCGGGTTAGGAAATGGAACGTAGAAGCATTAAATGGATTAACGAGGAAGGAGTATCAGCAGGCTGTAGAGAAAATAATGGATGACGGTGATGACCTGAGTACTATCGAAGAAAAATGGGAATGTATCAAGCAAGGGATATCGGAAGCCGCAAAAGACACATTTGGAACCATTAACGAGAAAAGGATAAGGAAACCATGGGTAACGGATGAGATGATTGCAAAAATGGATGAGAGGAAAAGATGGAAAAATGTAAATACAGAGTTAGGCAAAATGAAATGCAAAGACTTAAACAATAAATTGAGAAGGGCCACTAATAAAGCAAAAGAAGAATGGTGGAAAACGCAATGCGAGGATATGGAAATTTTACAGAAGAAGGGTGAAATTGGTTCGCTATACAGTAGATTTAAGTTATTATGGGGAAGTAAGAAAACAATATCTGTGCTACCAGTTAAAGATAAGTGGGGTGAGATAATAGTTGAACCAGGAAAAATCCAAGAGAGATGGAAGGAATATATAGAAACACTGTATGGTAAAGAACTTAGGCCGACAAGGTTAGACATAGAAAAGGAACATGACGTAGAAGAAGATAGCTTAGGTCCAGGCATACTCGACGATGAAATAGAAAGGGCATTAGGGGAGATGAAAGGAAATAAGGCTGTGGGGGTGGACAATATTCCTGTGGAACTGTTGATATATTTAGGAAAAGGTGGGAAGGAGACTCTATATGGACTGATTCGTAGTATCTATGAGGAAGGAATCTGGCCGGAAGTTTTTGTGAGATCAGTGCTAGTTCCTATTCCGAAAACGGCAGAGGCTACGTCATGTGAGGATTACAGAACAATAAGTTTGATATCCCACGCAGCTGAACTTATTATCAGAATCATCAACAAAAGGATAGTGAGCAAGGCAAATGATTACTTAGGGGATGATCAGTTTGGGTTTAGTAAGGCGAGAGGTACGCGTGATGCCATTGCAGTAATGAGATCACAAATTTAAGGAATGCAGCATACAATCAGGACGTATTTGCTCTTTCGTTTGATTTCGAAAAAGGGGTTTGATAGGGTGAACTGGAAAAAATTAATGCGTGAATAGCAGGAAATTGGAATGGATTGGAGGGACAGGAAACTGATCCGCTCTGTCTGAACTAATGTCTCAGACTGCTCAGGTGCGAGTGGGGAACGGAGAGTCCGGATGGGCAATGTTAGGAAGAGGGGTAAGGCAGGGTTGCCCATTTTCACCGGTGGTGTTCAACGTATATGTGGAGGAAATGATTAAAGAGGCATGGGAAGAACTGGAGGTAGGGTAAAAAGTCGGAGGGGAATTCTAAAAATCGGTTAGGTTTGCTGATGACCACGCATTAGTTGCTCAGTCAGCCAAGGGGTTACGAGCATTGCTGAGCGAATTGGAGGTTCAGTGCGTTAAATATGGGATGAGAATCAATATTAATAAAACAAAGGTTATGCGATTTTCCAGAAAGAAAAAGGCTAACCTAAATATTAAAATAGGCGGGGAAAGAATAGAGCAGATAGAACAGTTTACATATCTCGGAAGTGTTTTGGACCAATACGGTCAAAGTGGTAAGGACGTAAGGAGAAGAATTGCGCTAGACAAGGAGGCTTTCTCAAGGAGGAGGGAGTTGATGACGGGGACGTTGAGTAGGGATGTTAAGACAAGACTCGTAAAAATTCTGATATGGAGCGTAGCTATGTACGGCGCGGAGACGTGGTCGCTGAAGCAGGAGGATAGACGTAGATTGGAGGCTTTTGAAATGTGGGTGTGGAGAAGAATGGAGAAGGTGAAATGGACCGAAAGGAAAACACACGAGGAAGTACTAGAGATGGTGCGTGAGGAGAGGGGTTTGTTCAGAGAAATCGTATGGAGGCAGGAAAAATGGATGAAAGGCGTATTTAGCGGTAGTGGAATGTTGAAGAAGGTAATAGAGGGGAGAATGTTGGGCAAGCAAGGTAAGGGCAGGAACAGGATAGGGATGTTGGACGGGATGAAGGGAGAAAGTGATGACACAAAGGTGAAGAGAGACCTGATGTAGATTAGGTTGCTGGTTTGGGTTTTGTTTGGAGTTACATAATATTTATTTGATAGTTGTTTCCATCCAAAAACCTACCTTAGCCGGTAGTTTACCTAATAATAATAAAAAATATATATATAACCATAAACACAGTAATCAACCCGTAGGTCGGTTTAGTAGGTGATGGTAGAGCTCACCCGTGTACCAAGCCCGACGTTACATTACATATATATATATATATATATATATATATATATATATATATAATGTAAATTCACTAATAGTCATAACACCCACAGAAACCAAAACACACAAGAGAGAGACTCACTGGTTCTCGAATTTTCGTTGGTCCAACCACCTTTCTCAAGAGGAATTAGGAGCAGAACTGAGGCGGACAAGGGCCCGAAAGCAGTGATAGGAAGGAGAAGGGGAAAATGGGGGAAAAGAGGGAAAAAGGGGGGGTTCGAGGTGAGGAGTTTGGAGGGGTAGTGTATGGCGCGGGAATTTTAAAAAAGGTGGTGATGATATGGCCAGTTCCTTTCCCTGTGCCGGTTATGGTTTCCCAGGAAGACCTGGAACCCGAAAAATCAACTAGCCTGGGTGGAGCTTCAGGTGCCCGGAGTGCCTTGCCCGGGAATCGAACCCGGGACCCTCTGGTCAGTAGTCCAACGGTCTACCCCCTGAGCCACCGCGACCCACACATGTACATATTATATATTTATATATATATATATATATATATATACTATAACGAGAAACAAATATTTTTGGTCGTTTTTTTTCAACACAAGGTTCTTTTGGTCGATATACTTTGTCCTAACGTTTCGCCAACTATTCTTAGTCATCTATATAGTAATATTTAGTATGGTCCTCTAAATAGCCATATCTGTGCTGGCGATAACCTCGCTCGACGTGAATCATTTTCTTCCGAGCCATTTGTCCATGTTTGGATTTTAAAAAAGTCACTTAGAGCCAAATCTGCTGAAAACAGTGGAGGTTATAATAATTTGAACTATAATTTCATAGTTTTTTCCGTCAAAACTGCACAGTTGTTCAACCGTACAAAGTTTTGATGGAAGAGAATTTTTTTTCTTCGGCAAATGACATTTTTTCTTGAAGCCTCTCTCAACCGGTGCCATAACGACGCACAATACTCTCCATTTATCGTTTTTTTTGTAAGTAATCAACGTGAATGATTCCGCATGCTTCCCAAAAAAACCATTGTCTCCATCTTGTCGGCCGATTTCAGTCTTCGCTCTCTTCGGAGACAAATTGCATTTAGAAACCATCTGTTTTTCTTTGTCTCTAGAATGTAGCTGTGCATCTATGTTACGTTCACAGCTACGTATGTATGGATGCAATGACTCGTCAGGATTGCGACGGAAAAGCGTCAAACCAACCTCCGATTCGACCACACAATTGCGTATACTACTCCCCACTAATAGCAAACGCGCGCATCTTGCCGTGATTTTTTTCATACCCAACGTTCCGTGCAAAATTGTAAACCTTGCCACTTACGATACGTCTGTAGCCTTAACTCACGAACTTTGTTTCTCTGATCATTCAAAACAAAATCATGATATTTTCAATCATTTCAGAAGACGCCATTTCCACTAGATGTCCAGAACGATATCCATCGTTTGTTAATGTACGATCACGTTTCAAATCATGTACACAGTTGTACGCAGTGGCAAAAACACGAAGAGGTGTTCCATGAACCCCATCCAACTCAACTTTTATCTCTATCGGTATTAAGGCTTTTAAATAGAAACATTTAATGGCTAAACGAAACTCTTTCTTTCCATTTTTTAAATAAGCAAGTTTGTTGCTTCAATGGACTATAAAAATGGAACCATGTGATAAATATAGCTGAAACATTAAGAGCAGTCCAGTGAAATATTAAGACGCGTATTAGCACGCATAACTATCTAAGATGGTTACATGAACTCTGAGCACATTTTTCTTGCAATGCAATGATTACAAATGGAGAAGTGTAATGAAAATGCAAGCAGAAATTTTGGTTCCTTATCTGGTGCACACGATTATTTGAAATCCGGAATCCGTTCGCCTTGAAGTGCGCCTGGAGTTAAATGTGTACCTATGAATTGAAGGTGGGATCAGGTTAAACGGGGCGATCTTTCGTTTTTGATTTCACAAAGCACAGGGCCAAAGATATCATTTCAGGAATCTTTTGCAATATGGAGATGATGACAGGGCGGAATGATTTGCGAATTCGATTTTTTTCTTTTTTCGAATTTGACAGCGTGCGAGAAAATGAAATTGGCGACAATTAAGGGGAGTGACGGGTGTGGTCGATGGCGAAATCCCACCGAACACCCCCGAGAGGCCGAATCGCACGTCACGGCGATATTTTCAGAGCTGTCTCCATCGTTCGGGAAGGGTGTCGCATTGCCGAAGTCAACCCCTCCCGACCATCCCGCCTCTTTAAGTTGCTTCGGGCATACTTGCGCTTTTTTCTTTTCCCCTGAAGTATTTTCTTGTGAGAACGCTCGAAAAATATGAGTCCGACTCCAGGGCGACCCTGGGTGAGTTGACGGGCTAGGGAAAGTGATGATAGAGGGCAGGGTGAAAGGCCAGGGGCGGTTGTGGACCGAACCTCTAGACGGGCCGAGTACTCAGAATACGAGTCAGACCTTCTTGCACTGGAAGGATATACGCAAAAAGAACCCGCTCAAATTAAATACTCAAGTAATACCATTAATTTTTGTTATCTCTGAAAAGAACAGTTTTCTCTCAACTTTTTGTGAAAATTTTTTGTAACGTCAATTTTCTTTGGAACACGTCAAATTTCGTCAAGATTGTCACATTAAATGTTAATCAGCAATACGAGAGGTGATTCTCACAAGAATTATTGTAGGAAGACACCCACACGAGATGAAAGGTGAACACAGAGGAACTTAAACTGCACTTTATCATAAAATCATAAAATGGAGAAATGTAACTACTGTATAATTACTCTCCCCCTTGTGATGTGTCAATTTTTGTGCATGAATTTACGCGTGAGTAATGAAAGACCATTTTAGGAGAAGCAGCGGAAAAAGTAGGAAAACTGGAGCTCAAGATGGAGAGCATATATTAGGCTAGCAATGGAGCCTTTAATGATCTTTTAGAGGGAACAGTGTTGGGTATGCGAGGTAGAGGGAAGTTATGATAACCCATATTGGACATAATTAAGCATGAAATTAAAGAGAGTTAAACCAATTCCAGTTTAAGGTGTTTGCGGTGTTTATAGCTCTGTTTAGGTTATAACTTAAAATTTTAGCATTACTTAGTTTCAATGTCCAACATTAACGTTCCTTCATTTTCATGGCTTTTATAAGGCATCTATAAGGATAAAGAATCTTAAGAGAGAGATGAAAAGAGGTAATATAGATGTTTTAGGTCTCTGCGAGGTGAGATGGAAGGATAACGGGGATTACTGGAGTGACAATTATAGAGTGATACACAGCGGCGGGTACGAGAGCCAACGAGGGGTTGCCGTAATATTAAATAAAGGTGTAGGAAGAACCGTAGTCAACATAGAGCAAGCAACTGATAGAATCTTACTCGTAAAGATTAAAGCAGAGCCGACGAACATGGTCATGGTCCAGGTATGCATGCCACCGAGCAACCACAAGGAGGAAAAAGTCGATCGGATTTACGATGAGTTAGAGGATATAATCGCGTTTCTTCCTGTAGGGAGAAATTTGATAGCGAATGGGGATTGGAATGCGACAGTAGGCGAAGAAAAGAGGGTAATGAGGGGGGGGGCAACGGTTTAGGCGCAAGGAATGACCGCGGGCAGAAATCAATTGAATTCTGCAGGAGACAGGGACTCGTCATCACCAACAAATGGTTTAGAAACCTATACATGGAAAATGCCATGTGACTCAGAAAGGTAGCAGATAGATTATTTATATTATGGTTAGGCACAGGTTTAGGAACAGTGTGATAGATTCGCACATATTCCAGGGAGTGGATGCGGACTCTGACCACAATTTAGTTGTTATGAAATATAACGTCCGTTTCAAAAAGATGGAACCGGTTAGGAAATGGAATGTAGAAGCATTGAATGGATTAATATAGGAAGGAGCATCAGAAGCCTGTAGAGAAAGTCAGGATTTACGGTAGAGAGCGGAGTGTTATCGAAGAAAAATGGAAAAGTATCAAGAAAGTGATATCGAAAGTCGCAAAAGACACTATAGGAACCGTTAACGGGAAAAGGATAAGGAAACCATGGGTAACGGATGAGATGATTGGAAATTTGGATGAGAGAAGAAGATGGAAAAACGTAAGCACAGAGTTAGGCGAAATGAAGTACAAAGAAATAAACAATAAATTGAAAAGGGCCTCAAATAAAGCAAAAGAAGAATGGTGGAAAACGCAATGCGAGGATATGGAAAAAGTACAGAGGAAGGGTGAAATTGGTGCCCTATACAACCAAGTGAAGTTATTATCGAGAAGTTAGAAGATATGCCCTGTGCTAACAGTTAAAGACAAACGGGGTAAGATAATTGTTGACACAGAAAAGATCCATGAGAGATGGAAGGAATATATAGAAACACTGTATGGTAGAGAACTTAAGCCAACAAGGTTAAACATAGAAAAGGAACATGTCGCAGAAAAAGATTACTCGACGATGAAATAGTTAGAGCATTAAGGGAGATGAAAGCAAATAAGGCTGTGGGGTAGACAATATCCTCATGGAGTTGTTGAAATATTTTTTTTCAATGTGGGAGGAAGACTGTATATGGGTTGATTCGTAGTATCTATGAGGAAGGAATCTGGCCGGAAGACTTTGTGTGATCAGTTTTAGTTACTATTCCGAAAACGGTAGAGGCTACGTCATGTGAGGATTATAGAACAATAAGTTTGATATCCCACAGTTATTCTCGGGATTATCAACAAAAGGATAGAAAGTAAGGCAAATGAATACTTAGGGGAAGATCAGTTTGGGTTTAGAAAAGGAAGAGGTACGCGTGATGCCATTGCAATAATGAGATCACTAATCGAGAGAAATATAGAATACAATCAGGATGTATTTGCTTGTTTTGTAGGTTTCGAAAAAGCGTTTAATAGATTGAATTGGGAAAAATTAATGCGTGTATTGCATAAAATAGGAATGAATTGGAGGGACAGGATATTAATCCGCAACCTGTACATGTCTCAGACTGCTTAGGTGCGAGTGGGGAACGGAGAGTTTGGACTGACAGTGTAAGGAAGAGATGAAAGGTCTACCTTAACAATATATCCACTATATTATTAAGGTAGTGTTATGGAATTCAATATATTTAATTAAATACACCTTGTAGAGGGGTAAATCTTCCTAACACCCCTTCCTTACCCCTCCTCCTACCTTAACCGGTAGGTTATCTTATAATTATATTATCTAGAATAATCTATGTGTAATATAATATAACAGGGCATTTTATATGCATACTTTTGCCTCTCCATGAGAATGGTCAAAACCCTTACAAATTTCTCCCTGATGATTTCTTCTCGATCCAGTCGGTAAGCATTTAAAGCTAGAGTGTAGTTAGCGCTACATTTCTATGAAAAGACAGGGTTTGAGAGTATTTATTTTTCCCTCTCACCTCATCCTCCATCACACTTGGTGACTTATCCATTTTTATCCCCTACCTTCAGCCAAAATTTAAATTAGACATGCTCTTACACTTGCATTATTGTAACCTAATTAGCGAAGCATTCGTACTTTCCTGTTGCACAATTGCATTGGTTCTCTCACTTTCTGAACCATGAAAGTAGTTTAATAGATTTCACGCCGCGTGGCGCGCAAAAATTGCTACCGTTTCCTCCCTGTTGGTGACGCCACCTTCCCCTGCATCCTTGATAAATTGTGTCGGTCTCCTTCTCTCCCCTAAGTGTAATTTCATCAATTTTAGTGCCCGAAGACCACTCAAACATTGTAAAGTGTATTTTTTTGGTTCCTTTTTATTTTACCCAGTATTACGTATATGCTCTTTAAAGTATATTAAGGTATAGATTATCAGATCGTTGTTATTAAACCGTCAGTGCAAAAGTTTGCCGTTTTTCGATAGTAAAGTGAAGAGCCAATGTTACGACAAAGGCAAAGTATAAGGTAACAACCTAGTAAATGCATATTTCCCCCTGTCATTTCTTTTTGCGTTGTTCTCTGTATTTACTTTGATTGCGGAAGGCGAATATGCAAAGTATTTTTCAAACAATATTAAATACGGGATATCCTGTCTTAAAATGTATACATATAATTTTATGAGGCAACAAATGGTAAATAATTAAATTTAAATGAGCCATGTAAATTGATGTTATTCTCTCATCGAATTTGACTTCTGCTAATGCGATGTTTCATTTGCTTATACAATGTGAAAAATAGGATTTATAAACTACAAATTTTTATTCGGTACTTAAGCTTTTTGGTGAGTTGGTAAGATTTTCTTTTTAAGCACAAGCGAAGAAACAAAACTGTTAATTCCGTATCTTTGCTAAACCTACTTTAAGATATAGAATTTTAAATAAGTAAATAAACTAAACCCCTCGATACGAATAATTGATAGTAAGCGATTAAACAAAAATGGAAGATCTTTTTCAAAAAATATATCCCCACACTCCATAGATAATTGACGAAAATGAACTTTTTGGGACTGTAACTAATTACTTTTGAATTATACTCACCACAAAATATGTTTTTCTAGTCTGAAAAAATATGATGCAATTTCTGCGAGGAAAATTCTAGCATCGAATCAGCATTGTGGAGATCTTCTCTTTTTCTGCTTTCTCTTCGAATGCTAAGCTATAAATCCTCCCTCGGGTGATCTCTCTTCCTCAAAGATGCCGTCTGCCCCCTCTCTCTCTCTCTCTCTCTCTCTCTCTCTCTCTCTCTCTCTCTCTCTCTCTCTCTCTCTCTCTCTCTCTCTCTCTCTCTCTCTCTCTCTTTCTCTCTCTCTTTCTCTGTGGGGCTCTTCCGTTCAACGTTTTAGTCTCACGAGCGTTTTGGTGTCATAAATACCGACGACCCACACAAACTGTTTAGGCAAACCGTTGCCGGCGGAGCGAAGGGCTCACGGAGGTGAACACGACGAATAATGCCACCACCTCAATCGAGTGCCGAACCTTCCTCTTAGCAACTCCGTTGAGGGCGGAATCCATTTGGCTGACTACTCCCGTACCCTGGAGCTGGCACACACACCACTATTCTTGGAAGACTCGATGCCGCAACCGAGTAAGCACCGCCAATCGCTATACGGCACGATTCCCCTAATTTTAAATATACGCCACTCGCCAACAGGAGGGGATGTTTAATCACGGATGGTCCTCCGCCTTGTCTTGATGCGCACTCGTCCTTTCAAGTGTCATCCCTCGTCGGAGCGCAGCGCACCGAAGAAAGAGTGCTCTTACGATCGAAGTTGGTACATTGATTGGAGTGTTGTGTGCCAATATCTCACTCTCCCAATTGTTTTTTTGCGTCGTTGAATTTTTAAGAGACCCACTTACTCATCATCTCTCTCCAGCCGCCCATTTCAAAACTCTCATGCTGGAATGGAGAAATTTTTGCACGTTTTGAAGAATGAACGGAGTCCATCTTTATTGGGAACGCGAACTACTCTTCGCGACTATTTCTGTCCAATAATTCATATACAGCTATCGCGTTCTTACTCAGAGACAAATAAGTAAGTAAAATTGAAATAATTAGCAAATAAATAATTAATCACCTTCCAGTAACTATTTGAATATTTTTTTTAAATCTAGCTGTGATACAAATGAAATTCTCATAAAATACGGGACCGTTTGAAGGCATGCTATCGGAGAAAAGTTATTTGTTTCCCAAAATAAACGAAATTATTTAAAATGCTCTAGTTTGATTTACAAGAACTCATTTTATGAATATCCTTCATTATACTTCTTTTGAGAACATTAATTATTATGTTCGATGACAATATAACCCTTCAATAACAGAATAAGCTAAAAGAGTGTGTCTAGTACTCTCTGGCCGAGATATAACCGATATATTCTTCATCAGTTGCCCTTCTTGGTTAACCGTAGCACACTGAAAAAAATATGTACATGCAGTTCTTGGTTTATGAGATATGTTTACCAAAGAGTGTACACTATTTTTTATTTGCGCAAGTTATTTCACAGAAATTCAATTTGTGCTAAATTTCTGCTTAATTTTCAATGTATGTGTGGTATAAAAGCAATTCTTTTGACCCCAGTATGGCATCAGCCACATCCGTTGCATTTAGAGCGTGTCCAGTACTCCTACGGCATCCGTGGAGGTAACGAGGCGAGTATTGCGCTGCATTGAATTATTACTGTATTCAGCAAAAATCGTAGGACGAGATCTATTTAAAGCCGTATTTTGCTCAGATGAGTCTCTCCTTGCCCGTGATGGCCAACTAGATGGTGATTTCAATTGATGAATATGTAAAATCTACTACCCTTTCTTCGCGAAAGAAAAAAGTTTCGTAGAAAGTGTATTTTAGCATCAATTATAAACGGACCTTGTATTCCAGTGCGAGCAAAAACTACGTAACGCCCTGGTTCATTTTCAACTTGCAGTGATTTTTCTGCACAAAAGAAAACTAATGCATGCATTTTGGAGCACATTAAAATGAAGCATGTGCCTCAAACGGCCCCTGGCGCACGGAATAGTTTGCGGATTCTTCCGAAAGCGATATTCATTCTTTGGATCCTCCCCTGAGTTACGGTTTGTTCCCTTTCTCTCACCACTTAAACACCCTTTCTTATCCCAACTTCAAATCCTTTCCACCTGCACCGCCTGCCACACACGTGCCCGGTGGATCGAGGGGTATTACTGTAGATACAGAAGTTTACATGAAAGAAGCCAGACAATTAATTTCAAATGAAAATAGACCCGGAGTTTCAAGTCACTGATCTTACGAAAGTACGCAAATATTAGCATAGTGGTGAGGGAATATCTTCGAATGGCTTAAGAAAAACTATCATAAATATTGAAATATTTTTACGATCCACACAATAGAACAGAAAAATTGATTTGGAGAAGTTTTCATGCGCGGTGTGTTTAGAGATTTCTCATACTCGAAAAAACAGGACGTTTGCGTAGTTTTATCGCAGTTGAAGTGTGTTTACGTAATATTAAAACTGAAAATTTCTTTCGAAGTAAACCTTCAAACTGCAAATGAAACTTGGCTATATCATTCTGATCTTGAGAGCAAACAGGCAAGCTATATGTGGAAATGTACGGCATCAGTAACACAAAAAAGTCAATGTCTCCTCCTCCTCTGGGAAAGTCATAGTCATTTCACGTCACTATGCGTACTCAGGGGATGGTGTTTCATCTTATCGTACTGATTACGTGCTGACAATTCGCTTGGGAAATAAGAATGGGAAAAGGTCACATTGCACAGCAATTCTGCTGAGGCTGTACCGCTGTAATCCATGGCCGCACATCGCGAATATTTTTGCTGAATTTCCGGCAGAAATTCATGTGCGGTATATTTTTTTGCCCCCTCTATAGTTCAGACCTAACCTCATGTGGTTTTTTGTTCATCCCAATGAGAGGAGACACTTCCGTGACAAACGTATTTAATATTTAGAAGCAATGACGCAACTCAGAATCATAAAAAAATTGGCTTACAACGTGTGTTCAAAGTCTCGAAAAATTTGTGAGACGAAAGTATTGGAGGAATGTTTGGGGAAACTATTTTGAGAATAATACACAAAACCTAATGTGATGATGGGTCTCTTTTGGAGGTGAAGGAAATTCGGAGAAAAGCAAACTCTTTTCCATGGAATGATTATGGAAAAAAACGGTCTCCGGACCCCTTGGCGACTTTCGCTTGGAGAGTAGGCTAATGCCAACGCCGGGTTTCTCTCCACCCTTCCTCCTTTCCCATCCATTCCTAATGGCGCAAATGATCTTAGCTGTCGGTCGCCTCCCCTAAAACTACTACTAGCGTATCCTTAACTTGAACCAGGATAGATTAGAGATAACCGGAAGGAATATATAGAGACCCACGTAGGAGTCCACCCACAAGACATAGAAAGAAAATATGACATGGATGAGGCTATCTTGGAGTCAGGCATGCTTGGCGTCAAAATGCATTAATGTACATTAATAAGATAATTTATATCATATAAGACCTTACGAGCAAAAAAATACAGCGGAACTGCTTACGAGTTTAGGTAAACATCGGAAAAAGAGTTTTTATAGACTAATTTTTAGATTTAAAAGTGAGTAATTCGATATTAATATTTCCTCAGATCAGCGTAAGTTTCCATTTCAAAACAGGAACACTCAGCCATACTATAAAGCAATAATTTCAGCAATTTTGCACGCGGCTAAAATAGTTCTAAGGATCATCAACGAGGGGATGAAAACCAGAGCTAATGCCTGCATAGGAGATGATCAGTTTGTGTTCAGGAAGGAGAGAGGCACGCGTTATGCCATTGAGGGCACTACTAGAGAGGGACAAAGAATGCAATCTGGACGTGTTTGCATGTTTTTTGTGAATTTGGAAAAGGCATTAGAGTAAATAGAATAGAATTAATGAATGTATTGCAGAAAATAACAGTAGGGGATAAGATACTTATCTACCACATTTTCCTTTCCGCAACTTTCCCCACCCCAAAGACTGCTCAAGTACGAGTGGTGGATGGAGAGTCCGAATGGGCAGTGCTCGGAAAATAAATATGGAGCATTGAGGTTAGGAGGGAAAGTCGGTGGTGAATTCATAAAATCAGTTAGGTTTACGGGTGATCAAGTTTTAGTTTGCCATTTAGCCAATGGGTCGCAAGTATTAATAAGCGAATAGGAAAATCTGTCTGATAGTTCGGGGATGAGAATAAATGTAAACAAAACGAACGGTATTCGGAAAATAAAAAGGCTAATTTAGTTATGAAGTTGTTGAAATTTAAACTAGGGCAGGAAGTATAGTTTACTTACATCGGAAGTGTGTTTGGTCAAAATGATCAAAGTGGAAAGGGCATAAAGAGAAGACTTACGTGAGGCAAAGAAGCTTTCAATTCGTGACAGAGACGTTGAGTAGGCATGTTAAGAATATGCTAATTAAAACTTTAATATGGAGCGGGTTTTGTATGGCGCGAAAACATGGTCGTCAAAGCAGGAGAAAAGATGCAAACAAAAAATGCCGGGACCGTTTACGGTCCCGGCATTTTTTGTTTACATCTATGCTCCTGCTTTTAATAATTACATATTGATTCACGACCGTAGCTACGTTCCTTGTATATTTAAGGAGAATAGATGTAGATTGAAGGCTTTTGAAATGTGGGAGTGGAGAAGAATGAAAGGAATGAATTTAATACAAAGGAAACAAGCAAGAAAGTACCATGTGTGGAGGGTTAGGGTTTTGTTTGGAGAAATCCAAAGTAGTCAGGAAAGATGAACAATTTATTATTGGCATTCTACCATCTTTTGTTGCACTAATTGAAATGAGTTAGAAAGCAAGTGAAATCGAAGAGGGGTTTATTTTAGTGTCGGATCTCAGATTTTATTTTGCCATGAGAAGCAAGGAAATATATTCTTATATATTTCCACACAAAACTATCTTTAACCGGTGGAATACCCATAATTATCTTTGTTTGATAGATAATATGTCACGAACCAACTGTTCTCACTTATAACACTAGTAATTTCATTTTGAAGCTACCTCGGATGAAAACATTTTAGCCCCAAGCTATATTACTGGGGTGATGCCAAAGTGAGAAGCTAGGACAATTCATCTGCCGAACGGTCTGATATTTAAGTAATCCGTACATTTCGCACTCTTTGTAACCGATGTGGGAATCGTATTACCTTCGAAGTTTGGAATCTCCCGGAGATGAAGCCGATAAGAATGCCAATATTCATGAATTATTTGTATTTGTTCTAAATGTTTAATATCCTAACATCCTCCGTCACACGCTCTCGTACTTGCAGAATAAGATGTAGATGAAAATTGAAATGCCTTCGCCCGAGGGCATTCGCGCGTCCTCCGACTTATGAAAAGTTCACCAATGAAGGCGAAGAGGAGTTCAAATAGCAAAGAGAGAACACCTTCGGCCAGCGATGGCGTTCAATGAAAGATAAATTGTTGTCGTAGGAGGCGGAGCGCCTCCTACGAAGCGACCGTCTCGTGGGCACCTCAATATTTATCGGCCCTCTTGACTTTTTATTCCCCACGCGTCCGTCGCGGGAGAAGCCCGTCACGGCGAGTGGCCCGCGTGGGGGGGGAGACTCCTGCCTTATACGCCCCTTCAGCACTCATCGTACGTCGATATCCAATCCACGCGAATTCGACCCGTCCGCGCTTCTTGTTGCCCCTCTCTCTCTCTCTCCGGGGAAACAGGGTGGGGGGAGATTGCGGTCAATTCGCTCGGGAAGGGGAACGCACAAGTAGTGCACTCATGAAATAAGTAATATTAGTGCCAATATTTGTGAATTGATGCGGTTGCATTCGAAATTTAGACTTTTAAAGATGTAGCATATATTTTTTGTTTATTTTAGATTTATATTAAAATCGGGGAATATAAACTAGGGCAGGAAGAAGGTTTCATCTATCCAGAAAGCCTATTAGAAAGGGTGGGGGCATTTTTTTATCGACATATAAAGAAGAATGGCAAATGTAAATACTGAGTTGCAAAGAGATATTGCTGCAAATACACAAGTAAATCACTAGTGAAAACTTTAATGTGATGTTTACTGTTGTGTTACTCAGAAACTTGGAAGTTGAGGCTTGAGTATATTCGTAGATTATAGGCTTTTGAGATATGTAACTGGTGAGGAATGAAATATTAAATGGACGGGAAGAAAATGAACACGAATATCTGTTTGTCACCACAATAAAAGATAGATAGCTGTTGGGAGAAATGTAGAGAAGGCAGGAGAGGGAGGAGTTACTGAGTGTTGGTGGGAAGATGGTGCGCGAACGTGGTGATGCAACGAGGGGCATGCCTCATGCATTCATGCAGGGAAGGAATATATAAATATTTTGGATGGAGTAAAAGTAGGAAGAAACCCTACGATGCTAAATAATAAGTAATTACAATTTGTAGTATGGGGTATAAGGATATTTTATTTGCCTGCAGAGGGTTTTTCGGGTCTCCCCCCGCTACGGGCGAATGCCAGGCGAATGCTACCCCGAGGACAAGAGTTCGAGCTTTCTAATTCTTTATGCAAACGCTGACTAGAGACATTTCCACAGCGGCCACTCTAGACCCTGAAGAGACATCTCGCCTATAACAGGGCTTCCTTGTTCGTTGTACGTTATCTTTTATAAATCTTTTATATTTCTATTTTTATGTTAAACTTGTTACTATTAAATTGTAAAACTAATTTGATATATAAACACCCTTTTGAATTTGATTTCAATGAATCGAGGGCTTTGGAATAGGGCAATGTATGTTCCCAGATAACTTCGAAAGGCTGACCTAACTAGGTAGACTGCATAGATAGATAGATAAAGGACTTTATTTGGGCGAAATTGAGACCTAGTGGTCCCTTCTTCCATTTAACCCAAACTACATGCATACTATATGACTATATACATGTATTATAAAAAATATTTTATTTTGCTATCGTGAACCCAAATATTTATTCGTTATTCGGTGCGGGAAATCATTTGTAATAATGCATTAAACGTAGAGAGCAAGTAATCGGGTATGCCTGGAATACGGGCCGTAAAATATTTGGGATCACCGGTGGACGCTGTCCAGGGCACTGCGTTTCCGAAGCAGGAGACCGCATTGATGGATGCCCCTCGGTCGGCGGACGGGGCCGCATATCGTACGGGGGAGCTTTCGAGGATTTCGGAATACAAAAATTGAAAACCATAAAACGGCTTCGCCTTCGAAAAACCGCGATCGCCTTTTAGAGTCCGACCCTGAGACTGGTGGAATGAGTGCTGGGCTTTAAAGTTGAAATAAAACCAAAATGAAAACAAGTGATGGGATGATTCCGCACCAAACCCGATCCGGTGTCATAACAAAAAGCAGTCGTCTTTTCCGCTGTGGAGATGAAACTTTATCTGAAGGTGCACGCCGAATATGTCGGGCTGGGCGCTTTTGCTTGCACACCATCCGGAGAGAGCGCTTCGTTATCATTATTTTCATCGCCGGTCGCATTTGCTCTTCTCGTTCCATCGAAGGCGGATCAGTGATGCGATCGAATCGAACATGATCCGTCTGCGAAATGAGAGGAGAAACCGAGGGGAAGAAACGAGCGAGTTGAAATATTGCGCTTTGGAGAATGGTAGGGAGGAGGAGCGCGATGTGAGTATATCAAGAGGCGGATGTTTGTTGGAAACTCGGGATGGCAATGGAGAATTATTATTTTTTCTTTTATGTTGTGCGGGATATCAAAAGGGATATTAAAGGCCGCGAATCAAACTATAAGATCAGGAAAAAAGAGAAGGGCACGGAAACTATAGATTATGGACGAGATGATTGGAAAGATGGACAAGAGGAGAAAATGGAAGAATGCACACTCAGAGACAGGCAAATGAAAGTATAGGAAGTTAAATAACAGACTGAAACGGGTAAGAAACAAAGTGCTGGGCGGGGTTGCCCGAGGGAAACCATAAGGATACCGGGAAGATTGGGTAAAAAGCATTCCGGTTGGCAATTGTATGTTGAAGACTGTGATAGAGGGATAGAGAATTTTAGTCAAACGAGGAAAAGGTAGGAATATAGTAAGTTAGGGATGTTGGACGGGATGATGTTGGATTGCGTTTTGCTAGTATAGGTAAGGGAATTGTCATTTTACCTTTGTGTAGCTTGTGTCCAAACAAAACCTACGCTAACCGGTACACTGCCATTAATAAAATACCGTTAATAGTACATACCATCATTATCTGCAGCTCTACAGCCCGGTGTGGGTCTTGGCTCCCTGTATGATAAGCCTCATTTGGTTCTTGCTCTTGCTTTTTCCTTCCATCTTGTAACTCCCATTGCCTTCAAGTCGTCCTCCACATCATGTAGTCATCTCTTCATTGGTCTACCCCTTCTTCTGACTCCTTCTATCTTGCTATTAAGTATCAGTTTGCGCATTCTTCCATATTCCATCCTTTCTACATGCCCCAACCACGCCAGCCGCAGTGATTTGGCAAATCTACCTATGTACTTCCCTTCTAGTAGTTCATTTATCTCCACGTTCATTCTAGTTCTCCACCTCTCTCCTTCTCTAATGGGTCCATAATATCTCCTTATGGTTTCTCTTTCACTTTTTCCACGTTTACATTGATTGTTGATGTGCTGGGTGGTCCAGGGCTTTCGTCATCATCAAGGTATTCTAGGATTCCTTGGAAACGCTAATACCACTCATAAACTCATCGTTTATGCAGACTCACCAAAGACCTTTCTTAACATTTCACACAATTTCTTGATCTTTATTTAATTTTTTACGAAAATTTTATCAAAATTTTTGATTCATTTTTTAAAATTAAAAAAATCGCCGAGCTCGTAAAACACGTCTAACCTTAGTGGCTGTCACAGACAAATTCCGCAGTGAAAACAGCTGAAATTTCATCATACTTCAAGAGCATGTACACCAACATAATAAAAAAATTTGACAATCGTACTCTCTAACCAGCAAAATTAAAATGTTCCCGTTAATTTTTTAACACACCTCGTATATTATTATCAGGTAATTTACCGGTAAAGGTAGGTATTTGGATGGACACGACCGTCAAATAAATATTTTGAAACTCCAAACATAAAACCATCCAGCAAACTAATCTACATCAGATCTCTTTCACCTATGTGTACTTCTTTCCTCCCTTCATCCCATCCGACATCCTTATCCTGTTTCTGCCCTTTCTTCGTTTTGCCTAACATTCTCCCCTCTGTTACCTTCTTCAACATTCCACTACCGCTCAATACGCTTATCATCCATTTTTCCTGCCTCCATAGCATTTCTATCAACAAACCCTTCTCCTCATCCACCTTCCCTAGTACTTCGTACTGGGATTAGCTTGAAACTTAGTCTTTTTCTTTCAGGAAAATCGTATAACCATTGTTTTATTAATATTGATTCTCATCCTATATTTATCGCACTTAACCTCCAATTCACTCAGCAATGCTTGCAACCCCTTGGCGGACTGAGCAGCTAATGCTTGGTCATCAGCAAACCTAACTGATTTTACGAATTCTTCTCCTAAATTTATTCCTATCTCTAGTTCTTGCCATGCCTCTTTAATCATTTCCTCCACATATACGTTGAACAGCACCGGTGACAATGGGCAACCCTACATTACACCTCTTCCTAACACTGCCTATTAGGACTCTCCGTTCCCCACTCGCACCTGAGCAGTCTGAGACATATAAAGGTTGTGGATCAGTCTCCTGTCCCTCATATCCATTCCTATTTTCTGCAATACACGTATTAATTTTTCCCAGTTCACTCTATCGAACGCTTTTTCAAAATCTACGAAACAGGCAAATACATCCTGATTATATTCTATATTGCTCTCCATCAGTGATCTCATTACTGCGATGGCATCACGCGTACCTCTTTCTTTCCTAAACCCAAACTGATCATCCCCTAAATAATCATTTGCCTTACTCTCTATCCTTTTGATGATGATCCTGAGAATAACTTTAGCTGCTTGGGATATCAAACTTATTGTTCTGCAATCCTCACATGATTTAGCCTTCACCTTTTTCGGAATAAGAACTAACACTGATCTCACATAATCTTCCGACCAGATTCCTTCCTCATAGATACTACGAATCAGTCCACATAGGGTCTTCTTCCCACATTTTCATAAACAGTTCTACAGGAATGTTTTCAATCCCCACGGCGTTATTTGCTTTCATCTCCTTTAATGCCGTTTCTATTTCCTCGTCGAGTATGCCTGGACCTAAGCTATTTTCTTCTACGTCATGTTCCTTTTCTATGTCTAACCTTGTCGGCCTAAATTCTTTACCATACAGTGTTTCTATATATTCCTTCCATCTCTCTTGGATATTTCCTGGTTCAACTTTTGTCTTACCCCACTTATCTTTAACTGTTAGCACAGATCTTATATTCTCTATGTTGCCAATCATTACATTCTTGGGAATGATAATTGAGGTGGTTTCCCGTTGCCTTCCTCAATAGTGTTTTTAACGTGACACCATCACTTAATGGCCGCCTCACTGGGGTCAGACGCCTTAGCAGCTGCCTCACTGAGAAACAGACGCTGCGTGGACTACCTTTCGTCTGGCTCCTAACCTTCGACCTATATAGCATGGATGACCCTACCAGGCGCAATTAAATATATATATTTTATAAATATATATATATATATATATATATATATATATATGTGTGTGTGTGTGTGTGTGTGTGTGTGTGTATATATATATATATTCTTTATATTGAAGATATATAACCATTGTAGACCTATACATTTCATTTTAGAAAGATTTACTTATACGTCGGTTTGAAATTATTTTATTTGTATAAACGCAAACAAATGTGCGTTCATTGACCAACAGCGGATGTGATATCAGAATTTCCTTGGAGAGTTAACTAGAAGTTTAGTGAAAAAATAAATTTTACTTATTAAAATAGGCGATGGCTACTTTTTTATTTTACTTATTGTAATATTTTTTTTATCTTGTGATCAAGTGCGTTGCAGTTATCTGACTCGGGTGTTCCTTCCTGCGAATTGATGGCTGAAATTGGCCCGTCCGAAGTGACAGCTGTGATTTCCGCATTTTCGCCTCATATTCGGCTTTTTACGACAAAGATTGAATGTTGTGATGTATATTTTTCAATGTTCTTCCTCGTCAACATGTTCAGAAACATACTTTATAAACATCCGGGTACTATTTCTTTAGTTAATGAAAATTTTGTTCTATCTTTTCGTGAAATCGTGACCTTGTTGGCTGATTCCCCCCAAGAGCAACGAATCTCTGAAAAATATTTATTAGGTAGACCAGGGAATATTTTTCTTTGGCTCGAATAATAAAAGTTCGTTATCTCTTTTAGAAAGGTTTATGAAAATTTATGTATTTATTTACAAAAAAGTTTAACTTTAGTATGATAAGACTTGAATCAAATAATAAAATGATAGTTGAAAATACTCTTACAAATAGTGACATTTAAATTAATATATTCAAGGTCTGAAAAGTTCCGTTTTGAGAGCTAGCTTCTGCATTTCATCCTGAGTAAATCAAAATGTATGTAGCACGCATAGACTACTTCTAAGGGAAGCCAATTCGCCACTGTTAAGTTTTGAAGGAATTGAGAAAAAGTGGGAAAACAAGTGACAATCGCCCCTAAAGTAGTAATATCACGTCAGTTGAGGGTGGAAGGGATCATTCGGTCCCGAGTAAGAAAATGAGGGACGGAAGAGTTGGAATTTGCCAACCTTAAGCGTCTCCAAGCGTCGCACACCCGTTCCGAGTGATAGCCTTTTGCGGCAATAGTATCGGGCCGGGCGGATGGCTTAATTCGCGGACCGTTCGAACGGCATCTTGGGAGAGGGGAGGAGGCACGTCCGAAAACACTCGTTCGCCGCACGCGGGTAAAGAGGAGGCCTGTGCCGAGGGAGTTGGTGATGAATATTTCATTTGGGCCTCGGGGGTTGTTTCCCGGAGAGTTCCTTCGGGCGGGCGACCGAGGGGTGGGAGGCAGGTGAAAGATGAAGGGAGGGGGTGTTTCCCGGAGGTTTTGGAATGGCCGAAGGGTAACGACCATTATAGTGAAGGTTCTTCCCGCTCTTCTTTAAGTAAGAGGAGACTAAAAAGTTCTGCTCCGCTCCGGCCTCCCTCGACGGTAGGAACCCGTAAAAAACATTCTGCCTTGTAATTAAGAAAGAATTTTCGGCAACACTTCCTTCGGGAAAAGAAGGATGAAATATTGGTTAACACTTTCAAATTTTAATGAGGGCGAAATGGGTGCCGAGAGAACTGTTGAGGGTGATCTTCAAAGCCTATGAGTGTTCCATTTATCACCGGGAAAGCACGCTAGGAACATTGGAGGGCTGTGATACAGGAACGGGGTCAACATCAAACGCTCCGTGGGAGAGTAGTCGAATTGTAAGTACGTGGAGGGGTGTTGTTTTGCGATGCTTAGGCAACATCTGGAAAAACGCGTTGGTTGTTTGGGATGCTGCAAAAAAAGACTTAATTTCAGAGGGCAATGGAAGAGGGTGCGAAAAGCCAACCGTTTTGGGGAGAACCTCTGCATGGAGCTGAAAGTGCCGCGTTATTGTACAATATTCGGAAGCATCGCTCACAAAGATTTAAAATCTATCTTTTATTTAAAATTCATATTTTTTTAAATTTGGAGGAGTTATTCCGTTGGTATACTCGTAATTATAATGACATCCATCTTCGTAATTGTTCGAACAGGGTCTTCACTCGGTATGTTTGTGTCGTGAGTATTGATGTTTTCATAGAAATTATTGAGAACACTCACTTTCTGGGTTCTGCCAGTATTTGCATTAGCCTTATGGTCTTTGAGGGAGTCCATGCTTGAATCTTTGCCATGAAAAAACTGATTGGCGTAGTTTTATTTTCAGATAGATCCCTCAAAGAAATCAGCAGTTTGGTGGTGGTGAGTGGTTCAAGCGTGATATGGTGGAATTGGGACATTATGACCAAGTAGTAGCACTTTCCACTAAATAAATATTTATTACATTAAGGCAAATATTTTTAACATTCTGTGTAGATTACGTATCCATAAATATATATTTACAATGTATGTTATAATAGGTTATCAGAGCTTTTAATAGAAACTTATATCTACGTGAAATACCATTTTAACATTACATATGGAGGCCCAATTAAAAGCTGAAAGGAATAATTATTGGATATAGGAATGATGAAAAACGACTATAAAATCTGTATACTTGTTCATAATAACACATTTTATACTTTCACTTCCGTAAAATAGATTTCATAAATCGTTGGCATGAAGAACAAGATTCCAAATTTATGAAATTTTGAAATACTAAGTATAATATAATGATAATTATTTATCAGAGGAAATGGTACCTAAGTTTAAGGCCAACAAAATTTAATTTTTGAACCGCAGACCGGAAACATCCGGTTAACAGAATTCAACAGAATTAATGTTCACGCTAAAGAATGTGCTCGGGTTAGCAATTTAGCCAAGTTTTCTTTCGGAAGTAAAACGAGGAACCGTTGTGTTTTGGAATTTTTTCAACTGGAATGTAGAAAGTAACGAAAAATCAATCGGTGCTTCTTCACGGTTCTCAAACACCATCCCCTATTAATGTGAATCCTCCTCCAACCTCCGCAAGTAGCACTCTTTTAAGGTCACCCTCACTGTATCCTCCCTTTCCATCTGTGAATGTAATATTTACGTAAGTACTACTAATGCAGAATAAAAATTTTGCTCCTCATGCAACCAAATGTACAATGACCTTGTGTGAGCGAACAATGGAAACCAGAGTGGGGTCGCTGATTGAGGTCACCACCAACTCGGCGTATCTAACCCCGCAGACCGCAGCGAAGACCAGAGGTGGGGACACGGAACGCTCTCCTTCTTTCATTTTTTCTTCTTTTCATACCGCTCTTTCTCTCTCACACACATGCTCTGCGATGTTCACTTGTTTGTTTGTTAGTTTGATAGTTTGTTTACGGGCGGCGTTCCCGCCTATCCCCACGCGCCCACCCCCTTCACCTCGTTTACGCACCAAACGCTGGTGCGCGTCATGTTTCCTTGATTTGGCAACCTCGCCCCACGTGACCCTGCCAAGGGACCGACTCCCCTTGGCTTCCGAACAATAAACTTTTTCCGGAGGTAAAAGTTTGGCTTTCGAAAAAAATGTAATATTTTTAATGTTCTTTTCGTCTTTCTCTCGCAGAGAATCCTTTCGAGGTTTCCTTTTTTTCGGTCTCCAACATGCATTCGCTCATTTGGCGAAAGGAATAAAATGGATGCCCCACGAATCCCAGTGCGCATAGCGATGTGTCTGTGTTACGCGTGCCGCTGCGGGCCACGATGTCGTATGCGGTCGCATCTCGGGAATCTGGTGTGAGGACGTACGCAGATTAAATAGAGTTTATCGCATATAATTAATTAAGGTATAGAGTGTTAGGAAAAACGCATAAAGTCCAGCTCCCTTGGCGTGAGGCCTGGTATAATTACTTTGACGGTCAGCCACAGTGTTCGCTCCCTTATTCTTCTCTTGTAAAACTGTTGCAAGAAAGGTGGCAACTGGCTTTGCAATATTCTCTGTCCTTTGCATCAATATTATTCTATTCGTAACACTTTCTCCTGTCCCAAAATATTATCGCTTGAAGAGTGCCTTGAAGAGCATCAAATTGGAGAGTCGAGTCAATCGTTGAAGTTCCATTGCTTGATCACACGCCATATGTATACAACCATTTGTGATGATTGTATATGGTTGCTGCATCGTCCAATTCCAAACGTGAAATTTCTATCCCACATTAAACGTTTTTATCACCTCATCTCTTTCAACTCGTGACATTTCTTTTCCCTATTGCTATCAGACCATATAGGATGTGTTGATTTTGCATGTTATTTTGTTCCCTTTTACAAGTGGTGATCTAACACCCACCGCCACACGCCCTTGCGGCGGCTTGCGGGGTGTTATATAGAAGTAGATGAACCCAGTCCGATTTTCAGCTCTTCCGTCTCATGTTAAATTTTCTCCTTTCCAGTTCTGTGTTTAACTTTGCATACATTTTCTTTTTATCCCTTCATTTTCTTTCGCCTGGAATTCACCAATTTCTAATCCCTTGTGAAAATAATCTTTCTCTCCTCTTGCTTGAATTACCCTGTTATTCCACGGTTCTAACTTCTTCTGATCCTTTTTATCGCATGCTCCGTCTTTTTTCCGCCACTTAGACGGATTCATCAACAAGAGCACGTCTACATGGGGTTGTGGGGGGGGAGAGCAACGATCCTTCATGAGCGGATGGCACTCGATGAGATCGGGGCGAGCGGAGTGCCCGAGGTGTCCATAAAAGGGCAGGAGGGCCCTCTGACGCCTCCAGAGGACTCCCATAAAAGTTTTACAACCGCAATAACCTTCGAAGGCATTTCTCTGGAAAATTAAATGAAACTTGGGCGAAGTAAGTGGTGTCGCAATCATTTTTATTTCTTTCGATAACACATAAGACCTGTCAAATGTGCGGCCATCAGTCATGTACATCTATTGAACATCTAAATCTAAGTGACATTCTGCGAACGACCTCTATGCCGTGTGACAGAGCACCACACCAGGCATGAAAACTCGATATTAAGTTACTTTAATGCTAAGTTGCTAATGTAGAAATTAAGAAGATGAATTAGTGAGAATATTTTTGCAACATCTCATATACGCTACGGATTTTAATGCTTCCATTCTTTGCCTAAGGAAGGATTTTAAGACAGCGACGAAATAGGAAATAGACTCAATAACAGATTACTATTTAGTTTTTCTATTTTACGAATTATTTTCCGAGGTTTGTCACTGGCAATTTTTCTTATCCAATATCGCTCGTGGGGAAATACATTGTTAACCAATCTATTCTGCAGTTTATATTTCTAATCTTATCTTCATGACATCTCCAACCAGAAATCGATGGGGATTATTATATTCTATGATGATTTGGATGCATTCATTTGGGGTCCATTCGCGAATTGGCAAAATCAGAAGTTTTGAAAACTGTTTAGTGTTGCTTGGCCCTCTGAAGTGCTATTTTTGGCAAGGGAACTCCAAGCTTCGAAAGAAATACTAATCAATTACCCATTCATTCATTCCATGGTATTGCATGCACTGAAAAAATGAACACTATGTCATTCCGCATTCGTTTCTATTGGCTACATTGAATAAATCACTCAATGAATTGTCAGTAAATTTCTAACTTTATCATTAAGATTTAATTCCTTCAATATGAATGGTAATATTAGTTACTCAGAGTTACATCGTGCCCTGTGTTTGAGCTAATTGCGGAGCTGAGTTCTTTCCTGATGGAAAAGTGAACTTTTTAACCGGATCGGGTTTCACTTGCTTGGAATCCCTTCAATAATATGGCGCAGAAACACTACTATTGGTCAAGTTGCATATTACGCATGTCCTTGATTTTTGCCTACAACATCTAAAGTAATCAGGGGATAGATATGTTCAATTAAAATCCGCTTCAATGAGCTTGATGGAACTTAGTTCGCAATTGAAATATGACTTCTTCGTCTACAGAAGGTCTTCTATTATCTTTGGGGGGTCATATATTCAAACAGAGTAATTCCTTCCTTGCCCGGATGCCCAAAATTCTCCATTCTATCACAGTATTCAAAATCTTCATCTAGATGCCAGGATCCTACACCGATTTTTCTCCCTTCTTCGAATGTAGCCTTGCTAATACCTCTCTTTTCCCACTTTATTTAAAACTTCGTCTTTATAATCCTTGAAATAAATTTCTCAAATCTAAACAACTCGGCCAAAAAGAAAATGTGGGACCATTGCTCGTATGTTTTATTTTCAGGCAGAAATGTGCTTGAAAGTCTCCCAAAAAAAACGAGTTTAGTAGTTTCAAATATCCCGGAGTGAACGAGTGAGATTTGCGGTGGGTCATACTTCGAATCGATTGCGCATGTAAGCGGTCGCCCGTGGGGGTCAGTTTTTCCCCGAAATCGACCCACGGTCCCGGTCCATTTCTAGGATGAGCAAAGTGGCCAAGGCATGAAAAAATGTGCGTCAGGTGACTCTTTGTGAGATAATTAAAAATTTAAACTAAGTGAAACTGACTCTTATACTAATGATTTATTGAGAAATAGTTGCGCGATTTACTTTTCTTTGTTTGAAATAATGAGCGCTAAGCGTTATAGAGCATTTTTCCCCATGGAAATCAAAGTAGTTGCAGTTTATTTAGTGCGCTGTACAATGTATTCATCCTGACAATTGTTATGAATTCTTAAGAGAATGAGAAATTTAATAGAGGATTGATTTTGACATTGTTAGCATTGAGGCAGTATTATTAACTCAGTCAGTTATAAATACAATGTGGTATAAACGATGTGTGACCCCAATTAATCTCTGATTTTGCATCCGGTTTTATTCCTTTTTACGGATGGTGACCTAACACCCCCTGCCACACGCCCTTGCGGCGGCTTGCGGTGTATCATTTAGATGAGATTAATCCTTATGGTAAGAAAGAGTACATTGCCTGTCCAATGAAATGATTTTTATGTCACGGGCCAAAA
Source organism: Hetaerina titia (assembly GCA_037158775.1). Taxonomy (NCBI): domain Eukaryota; kingdom Metazoa; phylum Arthropoda; class Insecta; order Odonata; family Calopterygidae; genus Hetaerina; species Hetaerina titia. Next base: position 2,756,454 of record CM073776.1, on the reverse strand, counting down.
AAGGTTCTAACCATCGAAGCAAAGTCAACTTCTTTCCTCTTTCGCCCCAACGAGGTTACCGCATGAGCCATTTCAGTGATTTCCGTGAGGGTGTGGTGTGATATAATGAGAGCGATCTTATACTCATGTACTTAATACTGTTTGGTAATATTTTGGCCCCATAATGCATTCCAGCCTCAAAAAACAAAAACTAAATAAAAGCGACACAATTGTTCGCGTCTCGCATATCATTTCTCAAATAGCAAGCAGAAATTCGTTTTGCATTTCCTATACGCCAATTTCAAACTTGATCACATCCAACGCTAATTCTTACAAATATAAATATGATATAATTTCAAACGTAGATGCCTCCTGTCTACCCTACATTTCAATTTAACTATGACTAAGTTATCATTAATGAGGATTAAAAACTTTCCATGCATCTGAATTTAGTTAAAATCGCTTCGTTGATAAATTACAAAGAATTAATTGTAACGGACGCAGGTAGAATTTTTTTATGACTGTGGAATTCTTCTTAAGACCCTCCACCTCCCTTACTACTAACTGCATACCCAACGCCACCTGCACCTCAAAAAACATTATATATCGCCCCTCTTATAACTTCTGCCTTGCCTTCTACGTGGGCGAATATATATATATATATATATATATATTCAAACTTGAAAATCCCGCCATACGGCGCACAAATATTCATTCAAACAGAAATAGGTATAAGGAAAGGGGATAGGAAAACACATAATAGACGAAGACAGGACATGTGGGGAAGGCGGTTTTTGAGCAGATCACGAAAGTAAAAATATTTCCCTATCCGGGATTTGAACCACGGACCTTCCACTTTCCGGGCGGATGCTCTACCAGTTGAGCTAATAGGGAAACCTGATTTACCTTGAGATCTGCGATCTTATAAAGCGCCAAAGTGCTCCGATACATATTGCCCGAGAGATGGCGTTATGGAGCTGTTTCACCCACCAAAGGAGAAATAGACGGGACACAAGAAGGGGAAAGGATAGTAGAAAAGCATTCATACGATCTTATAAAGGATAGGAACAGTGCGTTTCATGGCACGCATAGCCAGAAGAAGAGACGAGCAGCAAGAAGGGGGGCGGAAGGTTTAGTGACTGTTGGGAAAGAAATTAAAGATGGCGGTTAAGGGTGGGAATTTTAAAGGATCGAAAATATAGGTTGTATGCGGATTCGCGAGTTCTCACCTCTATGTTGGTGGCTGAATCGGGTAGGGATTCTAGAACTGTTAAGGAAAACCATTCGTCAAATGATAGGTTGTGTGAACTTGCGTGTAAAGGGATAGGAAGAGAAGAGAGTGAAGCAGGATTACATGAGTAGCGTTGATTGTTCATTCGAATGGATAAGGTGGTAATGCATTGGCCTATGTAAAATGAGGTGCATTGTTTGCATGACAAGAGATAGATAATATTTTTTGAGAGGCAATTAGCGTGGGAACGGGGTGAAGGGACAATGAGGGGATGTGGGGAGAGGGGAGCAGATCTGATTAGGAGACATGTTTTACATCGGGGGAATCAAATACATGCAGGTAGGGGAAATATGTGGAAATTTGTCAGGCGGGGTGTCAAAGGGTTGCTGGATCTCAGAAGGTTTCTGAGGTTGGCTGGTCGTCTGTAAACGACATAGGGGCATTGGGGCAGTAAGGATGTGGTCGCGTCATTGTCATGTAATTTGGATAAAGTTCCTTGAGAATGGTTTTCAGTCTGTGGGATCCGGGGAAATAGGTTGTGCAAAGGTCCAGCGTCAGATGTGGGGTTGTTATTCTGTGGTGTGTGTGGTCGGGTGGAGCGGTAGATTTTATCCTGTAGGAGCTTTTCTGGGTAACCGCGTTTTTGGAGTGCATGGTGTTGATCGTGGAGGTATTTGTTGAGGGTAGCTGTAGTGTTGCAAATCCGATGTTCGCGGATAAAGAGAGAGTTGGGAATTGAGCGTTTGGTATGAGAAGGATGACTACTAGTATATATATATATATATATATATATATATATATATATATATATATATATATATATAATTTATTATTAGGTAATCTACCGGTTAAGGTAGGTTTTTGGATGGACACAACTATCAAATAAACATTTTGTGACTCCTCACCTAGCAAACTAATCTATATCAGGTCCCTCTTTATCTCTGTGTACTTCTTTCCTCTCTTCATCCCGTCCAACATCCCTATCCTGTTCCTACCCTTACCTCGCTTGCCCAACATTCTCCCCTCTATTACCCTCTTCAACATTCCACTACCGCCCAATACGCCTTTCATCCATTTTTCCTGCCTCCATAGGATTTCTCTCAACAAACCCCTCTCCTCACCCACCATTTTTAATACTTCCTCATTTGTTTTCCTTTCGGTCCATTTCACCTTCTCCATTCTTCTCCACACCCACATTTCAAAAGCCTCCAATCTACGTCTATCCCCCTGCTTCAGCGACCACGTTTCCGCGCCGTACATAGCTACGCTCCATATCAGAGTTTTTACGAGTCTTGTCTTAACATCCCTACTCAACGTCCCCGTCATTAACTCCCTCCTCCTTGAGAAAGCCTCCTTGCCTAGCGCAATTTTTCTCCTTACGTCCCTACCATTTTGACCGTATTGGTCGAAAACACTTCCAAGATATGTAAACTCTTCTACCTGCTCTATTTTTTTCCCGCCTATTTTAATATTTAGCTTAGCCTTTTTCTTTCTGGAAAATCGCATAACCTTTGTTTTATTAATATTGATTCTCATCCCATATTTATCGCACTGAACCTCCAATTCACTGAACAAAGCTTGCAACCCCTTGGCTGACTGAGCAACTAATGCTTGGTCATCAGCAAACCTAACAGATTTTACGAATTCCCCTCCGACTTTCATTCCTACCTCCAGTTCTTCCCATGCCTCTTTAATCATTTCCTCCACATATACGTTGAACAGCACCGGTGACAATGGGCAACCCTGCCTTACCCCTCTTCCTAACACTGCCCATCCGGACTCTCCGTTCCCCACTCGCACCTGAGCAGTCTGAGACATGTACAGGTTGCGGATCAGTCTCCTGTCCCTCCAATTCATTCCTATTTTCTGCAATACACGCATTAATTTTTCCCAATTCACTCTATTAAACGCTTTTTCGAAATCTACAAAACAGGCAAAAACGTTCTGATTGTATTCTATATTCCTCTCGACTAGTGATCTCATTACTGCAATGGCATCACGCGTACCTCTTCCTTTCCTGAACCCAAACTGATCATCCCCTAAGTAATCATTTGCCTTACTCTCTATCCTTTTGTTGATGATCCTGAGAATAACTTTAGCTGCGTGGGATATCAAACTTATTGTTCTGTAATCCTCACATGACGAAGCCTTTGCCTTTTTTGGAATAGGAACTAACACCGATCTCACAAAATCATCCGGCCAGATTCCTTCCTCATAGATACTACGAATCAGTCCATATATGGCCTTCTTCCCACCTTTCCGTAACCATTTCAACAGTTCTACAGGAATATTGTCCACCCCCACTGCCTTATTTGCTTTCATCTCCTTTAATGCCCTTTCTATTTCATCGTCGAGTATGCCTGGACCTAAGCTATCTTCTTCTACGTCATGTTCCTTTTCTATGTCTAACCTTGTCGGCCTAAGTTCTTTACCATACAGTGTTTCTATATATTCCTTCCATCTCTCTTGGATTTTTCCTGGTTCAACTATTATCTTACCCCATTTATCTTTAACTGTTAGCACAGATCTTGCCTTCTTACTTCCCGATAATAACTTATCCTTGCTGTATAGAGCACCAATTTCACCCTTCTTCTGTAAAATTTCCATATCCTCGCATTGCGTTTTCCACCA